>CM052547.1:71934758-72011411 GCA_028533065.1 Trachops cirrhosus
TTTGCTGTTTTTTGTTTTGTTTTGTTTTGTTTTTTGGTCTTGTCGAGCTCCTGTAGTGAGGGGCGGGGCCTTAGGAGTTCACCAGGGCGGGGCACCCCAGTTGCAGGGTTGTGATGCTGTATGTGGGAGCGGGGTCCGAGAAGGAACAATGGCACTTGCTCTGCTCTCTGTAGGACCCCAGATCCTTCCGCCACTTTCCGCAAGCCAACCGGGCCCCTCTGGCACCAATTCCGGTGTGGGTGGGCCTGTGCACCCTACGGGACCTTCCTTTTCAGTCAGTGCCCCAAAGCTCTATTTCTCAGCGCTGGGACCCTGAGTTGGGCGCAGTGCCCTGCTTCACAATGGCCGCCTCACTGGGTCTGCTGGTCACCACCCCCTGGCCGGGGCCCACCAGCCACTGCCGCCTGTCTGCTGTGGACTTGCGCGCCGCCCCGGGTGCTCAGCTCTCCGCTCCACGTCCCTCACCCGGCCGGACTCCGCCCCTCCTACTGGTCTGGATGAAAGTGTCTATTTTTAAATCCTTGGTTGTCCGACTTCCATACACTTCAATTTTCTGTCAGTTCTGGTTGTTATTTTGTTTCTATATCGTTGTTGTCCCTATCTTGGTTGTGCGAGGAGGCACAGTGCATCTACCTATGCCTCCATCTTGGCCGGAAGTCCTCCACCTTAAAAAGAATTTTTAAAAAGGATCTTGAGATGCAGCAGTTATCCTGGACTACCCAGGTAGCCCCTAAATGCAATCACAAGTATCCTGATGAGGTAGAGTCACAGGGAGACTTGACACAGAAGAGAAGGAAGCAATATGACCTCAAAGGCAGAGGCGACAGCCACAGGTTAAAGATCGCCAGCAGCCCACAGAAACTGGGAGAAGTGAGGAACAGACCCCCCCAGCGCTTCTGGAGGGTGCATGGTGCGCTGACACCTGGATTCCAGCCCCGCGGTACTGATTTCAGACTTGGGGTCTCCAAACCTATGACAGAATAAATGGCCGTTGTTTTAAACCACCAGGTTTGCGAACATTTATTACAGCAGCCACAGGAAACTAACAGTGGGAGGCTTGGAAGTGGGCCTCCCGAAAAGCCAGAGGTGGTCCTCTGCTTCACCTCTGAAAACCTCCTGACCTCCCAGGGCCCTGCATGACTGGGTCCCTGCCACCTGCCCCACCACCTCTCCCACCACCCACTTCTTAAAATGACTCCACAACTCCACTCCGGCAGCTGCCTGGGCTTTGACCACACCACGCCCCCTAACTCATTCAAATCTCTGCTTAACTGCTCCCTCCCAGAGGCCTCGCCAGACCACTACATCCACCATGACATCTCCATCATCTCGTTTCCCTCATGCAGCTTAAGTTTTCTTCACAGCGCTTACTGCCACCCGAAATAAATGTGTATGTGTGTGTTCCTTGATGACCATTAGTTGTCCCCACTAGATTTGAGCTCACTAAAGGCAGGAACCTAGCTTTTCACCATCGTAGCCCCTTTTCATTCCATCGTGAGAGGTGGTTGAAGGCTGACAGTGTGCCGGGCACTAATCAGCGTGCTGAGAATAAGACGGGAAAGTCAGCTCTCTCAGAGTTACCTTCCTACTGGGGGAAGACAAGGAGCGAATAAATGTAGATAAGTAGTATTCATATGGATAGATAAGTAAGATGTCACATGGATAGATAAGTAAAATGTCACATGGTAGTAGGGACGAGGGAATAAGGCAGAGTAGGGGGCGGGAGGTAGCATAGAAGGTGCCAGAGTTAGCCCGAGGTGAGGCTGTTTTATTCAGGATGGTCAGAACAGGCCTCAATGATAAAGTGACATTTGCCTGAGACCCATAGGGCGTGAGGGAGAGAATCCTGCAGATATGAGGCGGAAGAGCTTAATAAGCACAAGGCGCAGCAAGTGCAAAGGCCCCGAGGCCGGGGTATGCCTCCCAGAGCACAGGAACTGCAAGCACCAAGCAGAAGTTTGGCACTTATGAGCCCCTGTAAACATCTGGAGGGGCACACAGGGTAGAGGTGAAGTTCATGGTCTTGGGAATCTGACTGCACAGGCTCAAATACCAATTCCACTCATCGCTGGGGATGAGTTTGTTTCTCCCAGTGTATCCTGGTTTTCTCGTGCACAAACTATTAATAACACTGGCACCTCCCTTCTGAAGTAGTTCTGAGGCTAACTGCCTCGGTGCGTATTGAGCACTAACCATGCCTGGCGCGTGGGAAGCGCTAAGTAATTGCTGCTAGGTGTTGACAGAACAAACTGCAGTTGCCATCCCACAGGTGACAGGGAGTGTGACAGTCACATTGCCTGCCCCTCATCTTGTGACTGCAGCCACCAAGGGGGCCCTGACTCTTACCAGATTCAGTTTTGAAATCTTGGGGAAAACACTCACGTGACTTATAGGGACATGGCAGGGAAGGGGTGTCCCCAAAAAACATGAAGAAGGTGCTGGCAAGTAAAACAAATGTGGGTGACTCAGGGTCCTTGGCGGGCACTCAGGGAAAACCGACTTGACAGATTGAAAGAGGGGCGAATAAACTGAAGTCAAGGTTCCCTGAGCCACCACTCCCTGCTTGAGGCCTGGAGCCCTGCGCAGGCATGACGGCTGACCAAGATGGGGTGGGGGGCGGGGGAATGGGGGGCTTGTGCACGGCTGCCACAGCTCCCACCAGGGGCCAACAGGCCACACTTGCTTCTCCTGCTTGGGCCCCCAGATCCTAACTGTGGGAGATCAGTGTCTGCTCTCCAGGCCTCCGTGACTGGAGTGTGTTTCTCTCCCGCCTCTTCTTCTGCCTTCTCCCCTCCTGCTGCTCTTCTTTATCTCTTTCCTTCCCCCCCACCTTGGTTCTTGCCCCTGTCTTTCCCCTCGAGGGCCCCACTTCCTCCTGCAGATAAGGTGTAGAGCTGGAGGAAGATGAGGGACAGACCCCAATCCATAGAGGCCCCCTGTATCCTGACACCCAGGGGATGAGGGCGCTGAAAGCTCAGTGTTGGGGTGAAGTGAGAGGGCTTGTGGGTGCCAGGGCTTCCCAAGTGTACTCCGCTGCCACCCACAAGACACAACACCTGAGTACACACTCAGAGTGCAGCCGTGCGGCCCTGGGCTAGGCTGAGGGTGGAGGAATGCCGGGCCTGGCCAAGCATGGAGTTACCTGCTTCTAAACTCTATCTAAATGGCGCTTTATACACATACATGTATCAGTCCCAACCTTGCTCTTTGGGCTCGACATTTGATATTTATCCAGGCTGGTTACCTGAAGCTCTAATCCATCCATCTTCGCAGCTGCATCATATTCCTCTGCACCAGTACGTCATATTTGGGAGTTCTCTGGATGACTGGGGACCTAAGGTGTTCCAGTGTTGCACTCTCACATGCACACAGAGACAATTTCGCTGTGTCTCTTGGGGCCTGCGTGCCAGCATTTACCGAGGGTATGTGCCCACAAGTAGAGTTGGAAGGTTATGTAGGTGTTATGCTTCTTCAACTCCACCAGTTCGCCAAACTGTGTCTCACTGCCTTTCGAGCCCACATACGCTTCTGCCAGACACAACAGGACAATTCCTGTTGCCTTGCGTCCATGCCAATACTTCACGTGGTCAGACCTGTAAAATGTTTTGACCGTTGAATAGGACTACAGGGCATGTTCTTGAGGTCTCACTGCTGACTAGTGCAGCTAAGCACCCTTTCATTCACAGACTGGCAGTATTGTTACAGGATCAGTGGCAGTAGTAGTTGGTTTGGAGAAGTTGTGAAATGGGAGAAGTAGTCCCAGCTGCGCTGAGGCAGTGGTGGTAGGGAGGGGTGAAAGGTGGTTCTATGTATGGAAGCCTCTGGAAGATCAGACTACCAACTGAGAATCAATAGGTTGCTCCACGTAACAGCTCTCCCCAGACAGCTAAGCTATAGAGGGGTCTGGTGTTTGGGAGATGGGAGTGGGGTGGGGCACTGAGGGGAGCTGCACAGGCCCCACCCACAATGACATCACCAGGAGTTCCGGTGCAGAGACAGCAGGAGTGCCACAGGAAGGTGCAGTGAGGAGCCATGGAGGATGGGACTAAAGGGTGGGACTAGGTAAGGCTAGGGTGGGGACTAAGGTGGGCATGAGATTGGAGGGGGGATGGGAAGGAGACCTGGGGTGTGAAAGGGTCAGGCCACTTTCCTCACCCACCAGACTGCTCAGGACCCAGTCAGGCCAGTTTTCCGACAGGCTGGGCTGCCTGTGACTCAGTTATCCTGACTCACTTCAGAGCCCAAGGCTTAAGCCAAACTCTCCCACCACACAGTGGAAATCTGACAACAGCCTTAAAGGTCAGACCAACCTTCCTGTGCCTGGGAACAGCCCCACCCTTTACCTAACCCATTGTCCAGGCTCGCATCCTGAAACTCTGAGGCTACAGTCCAGAAGAACAAGAGACCAGCCCCTCCCTTATACCCCTCCACCCCCAACCACTGGCAACCCCGAGCTTTTTCTTTTAAAAACCCCATTCGTGCTTCCCTTCATGGCTGCACTGTGTGCAGACTCAGCCCGCCAATAAAAACAGCATCAAATAAAGGCACTTGGATCAAATCATGCAGCTCCTCCTGTCTCTGTCTGTCACGCAGTTTATAGCAGAGTGGAGGTGGGCCCTGGAGGGCAGGGTATGTACCAGTGGGATGGGTTTAGGGTGAACGGGGGGCTGGGTGGGTCAAGAAGTGGTGGTGGTGGGTCTTTAAAGTAGCGGTGACAGTGGTGTTGAGGTTTGGGGATGGGGATGGAGACAGGAATAAGGGACTGAAGCTGGGCCTGCAGCACCCCTACCCACCCATTTTTGTTAAGCACATTTAGATAAGTGTTGTGAAAGTGTAGTTTCAAGCGGACACCCTCACATCCCCTTCCAATCAAATTGCCACCCAAAATGCCTGCAGTCAGATCATTTGGAGCTGCCTCCAGAAACTAGAGGAGATTGACCAGCACAGTCCGATGGACCAAGGAGAGACAGGGTGGTGTAGCGGTTCGGAACACAACACCTGGGTTCACACTCATTTAGAAGTCTAAGGTTTTGTTATCTATAAAATGGAAATGATAATGGAACTCACTTCATAGAGTTAGTGTATTTAAAGTTCTTTTAAGGATATCCAAGGCACCCTGGCTGGTGTAGCTCAGTGGATTGAGTGCCAGCCTGTGAACCAAAGGGTCACTGGTTCAATTCCCAGTCTAGGGCACATGCCTGGGTTGCCGGTAGGGGGCACATGAGAGGCAAGCACACATTCATGTTTCTCTCCCTCTCTTTCTCCCTCCCTTCCGCTCTCTAAAAAATAAATAAATAAATATTTTTAAAAAATACTATCGAAGGCATAGTAAGTACTCAGTAAACATTAGCTGTCAGATGGTGTTACAGGGGGAAGATGCCCTGCAGCCTCTAGAAGAGGCCAAAGAAAAGGCTTTCTCTAGTGGCAGAAGGTCAAAAAGGGAGTAACATCTGGGTTCAGGGACTTGAACCCTAGCCGAAGAGCTGGATCTTGGGGAGCCAGTCACCCGCAGATCTTTAAGCTGGGGTAAGTTGTCGTTCATTTCCAGGGTGGAAAGCCTTGCTGGCAGCCAAGCATGAGCACGGTTCAGGGAACTTGGGGGACATTTTCTGTTGACACAGCAATGAATGGGGCAGGGACTGGGACCAGGACTGGTACTTGCAACAGACAGGGGAGTCTTGAACCACAAAGGTCATCCTCCCACACATCCTGCCAGTGTCACTGGTGGGCACAGGTAACCAGGTTCTTGGTGGTCACAGACAAAGAAGTGAACCGAACACAGAGTTTACAGCACAGAGAGAACAGATTTATTAAGCAATAGTACATTCCACAGAACATGGGAGTGTGCCAACTTTGAGCAGAGATTGACCTCATGGGCTGGAGGGATTCTATTCTTATAGGGTGGATCCCTCGTGGCTAGTTTTGGTGGGGCGGGGTGGTGGGGGGGGGCCCTGGCCACACCCTCTTACACCAGGACCTAGTATAGCTTATAAAAACTTGAACCTACATCCTAATTCATCTGACGTATAAACAGGAAGTACTTGTTGTCCAGCTTTAATATACACCACATTTCCCTGAAATGCAACTACTGTGTCAACTGAGGGAAGGCTGAACTTTGTGTTGTTCGTAACTTTATTAAGAGGCCTTTTTTTCACCATTTTGAAAAATTATGTCATCACAGCAACACACTTACAGTATTGTAATCACTCCTAAAATAGCCCTGTACGTAGAGGCAAGCATCTAACTGTAAGAGGGTGCAGCCAGTGGCCCCCAAAAGAAGTATTTGTAATGGGGTCCAGAACTCAGGTGTCCAGGAAACATTAAAATTATGGGATGTCCTCACCCCCACAAATCTGAACTGGGGGATGGGACACATGGAGCAGGGCCATTGAGAGTTGTTTTGCATAGCAACAGTTTTGTAAATAGCCCCAGGCATGGTCATTTAACGTATGTATAAGTTTTAACTGGTTTCATAGATACGTCAAATAGCTATGGCTGTGTTTTGAGCCAGGGAGAAGGGAGTGACTTCCACCCAGGATGTTACTGGGAGGCAACTCCCTTTTACAGAGTCTGTGTAGGAGCTTGGAGAAGATTGGCTCCACGCCACGGGGCCACACCTGCCCGAACTTACTATGGCAGCCCAGAAAAGCCGGAGAAATATGGGAATGCTGGCAGGTGTAGCCGATTGTGGGAGGAGTTGGAAATGGGACTGCAGAGGAAGATTGGCACTGGGATTTAAACCCAGGCGCAGCAGCCATGACAAGGAGAATTTTCCTTTGCCATGCAGTTTAGCAAGTCAGAAAGCAAGATGTAGCAACCATGCAGAGCTCTCTCTTAGAGGTTTGGAAGAATGCAGGAGAGATGCTGTGAGAAGGAAAGGGGAAAAAGGACTCTTGCTGGTGGGCCAAGAGAAGATGCCATGGATTAAGACCTGGAGATCCCAGTGACACAGCTGATGGGTTCCGGGAACCAAGGAAGGCCTGCCAGCTGAGCACGGATTACTGGGAAGAGCCGGGAGTTACCTGAGCAACGGACTTCTATTTCTTTTCCTGAGATGCAGTATACCAGACCGGGCAAAGGGGGTAAGGAAGGGCTGTGTGTGTTTGTGGGTGTTTTAAAGGACTTTGGGATTTTAATGAAGACATTAAGCCATTACTCTTAAGTCTGTATGACTTGTGAATAAATAATTCCTTTTCAACAATCTCTGACATTGAGAGCTATACAGGGGGACCCCAGGAGAAGGGGGTTCCATTCGGTAACATTGTGCAACCCCTTCTCTGGTGGCCAATCAGGGAAAATCATGGGAGACCACATGCTCAGTAGCTTTCAAGTAATACAACTACTTGTACATGCGCAGCAAAAGCCCATCAAAACTAGCCAGGAGGGATCTGCCCTATAAGAATAGAATACCTCCAGCCCATGAGGTCAATCTCTGCTTGGAGTTGGCCTGCTCCCATGTTCTCTGCTATAAACTCTAGGTGTTTGGTTCAATTCTTTGTCCCGATCACCAAGAACCTGGTTACCTGTGCCCATCTATGACATAACTGCTTCACTTTGTCTTGCATTATACTTATACCTGCGGCCTGAAATACAAATCATTTTTAACAGAGAATGAATATTTACAAAGCTACCTGTATGAATCTTAGTAAATTTTAAACCCAGCTTGCTACTCTAACCTGATTTTTCTCTCAAAGCTAGAGTTTACATGTTAAAACTTCCTTTTCTAAGTATACTTTACTAGAATCAACAGGTTCAATTCCGGTGCAAACCTAAGAAACAACCCGACCTTGGAATCTGATTAAGCTGACAAAGACTAGATGTCCAACTCAAGGACACTGACCATAAAGATCCACATTGGGACCTGCAAGGACACTGCCTGCATGTCCACAACCCCTCCCCTGATCTCTTTGTTTTGCTTTCCCTCTCGTCTCTCCTCACAAAAACCTCTGCTTTCACTAAAATGTTAATTTATAACCATGATTAGTATCTTCCAGCAAGAAATCAAAGTTATGCATTCTGTAACAAATCAAAGTGTATAATCAACCCTGTGCTTTAGTTCTGGTTGCAGTTGTAAACCACAGGTGTCCAGGGAAGGAGGAATGCTCATGCAAATTGAGAGGTAACATCCAGGAACAAAGGAGTAAACCTGTGCTCGAGCTTCACGAGTCCCCTTTCAACCCTCGCCCCTTACTCCCACTTGCCTCTCTCAAGAGAAACTGCTCATCTGCACTCCCCCTGGGAATTCCTCCCTCCTGAGTTCCCATCAACCCCCTATACCAATCACTGGCTTGAACAGAGATGTTAAGATGGTTTTTGAGGACAGGAGTTCCCCCCTTCCCCTACCTCCATCTTCTCGAGATGCCAGCACTTGAATAAATCACTTTTCTTCTCACCAGCACGTGTCTCACAAGTTTGGCTTTCTTGTGACAAGCAGCCAAACTTGGATTTGGTTTCAACTGTATTCCAAATTTCTTTCCCTTTATATCTCCAGTTTGGGCATGATGTTGATTTTTTTTTCAGTCAGTGCAGGTTAATTTTATTATCTCTGAATTCCATTTAAAGTAGCAACAGGGTGATACAAAATATTTATTATGGAAAAAGAGGTCTGGGTCTGAGAACGCTGTGAACACTGGGCTGGCCCACCTCCCAGCACCCACCTCCCACCTTGCTCAAACATAGGCCCTGAAGCCCAGAGAGAGCAAGAGGCCTTCTCACTTCATCCAACTGCTCAGGGGAGAGCCCAGCCCACCATAGTGGACACCAAGAGTAGTGGCTTTGCAGCCACCTCACTTTGGGACAGCACGTTTGCAGATCTGAGGGCCCAGGCCATTTCTCCTTGACACAAAGCCACCTGTTTTATGGAAAATGAAAAGTTTTATGTATTGATTTGCCACTCATGCAAATGCAGGTCTGGCACACTGAGGAACATCAAGAAGGGCAGTGTATCTGGAACAGAAGAAGCTAATAAGAAGTCTAAGTGATGAGGAGGAGAGGCTGATGCATGAGTCTTGCAGGCCTGTGAGATTCACATGGCCAAAGATGGGGAGCTATGGAAAGCTTGGGAGAGAGGAGTTGTAACTGGAAAAGACACTGGTGTTCGGGGTGCCTGTCACTCCCAAATCCAATAAGCAATGACAGTGATTGAATCTTTATGGGCACTTTATTCAGATGGCTGGCGATCTGAGAAGATGGCGGGTTCATACCCTAACAAACCATCTTCCCTTCTCTTTCCTGGCCAGATCTTTTATAAACGGGGTGGGGGAGGACAAACAAGGGGCAGGGAGGGCTTTGAGATTCAGAAGCTGCAACATTGCTGCCCTGGGCAGTTAGCAGTTTCCAAGGGGGAGGGGTGGTCATCTGCTCTTCCTGGAACAAAGGCTCAGATGTCCCCAGGCGGTAATCTTTAGCAGTGCCCCAGGAGGTCGGCTGCTTTTCCCAGGAGCCAGGATGGGCCTTATCTGTAGTTTCTGAAACAAAAGCTTAACATACACAGTACTTGCTAGACTTACAGCTTTTTACCTTAAGCTAAAATTTTCCAAGTCTTGAGTCCCCTATCAGAGTGACCTGTTGTTCAAGGTCTATTTTTGTTACCTAGAATGTGAATGACAAAAGGGCAGTTGGAAAGGTTATGGGTTCAGTTCCCAGCCAGGGCACATATCAGGGTTGCAGTTTGGTGCCTGGTCTGGGCATGTATGAGAGGCAGCCTCTTAGTGTCTCTCTCGCACATGCTGTTTCTCTCCCTCTCTCTCCCCTTCCCTTCCCCTCTCTCTAAAAATAAATACATAAAATCATTTTTAAAAATAAATTTAAAAGAGAGCAGAAACTTTGCTCACCCTGGAGAGCAGGAACCGGGCTCTTGGTAACATTCAGTAAATATTTGAACACTTGAATGTGTAACTGGAAAAGACACCGGCGTTCGGGCTGCCTGTCACTACCAAACCCAATAAGCAATGACAGCAATTGAATCTTTATAGGTACTTTATTCAGATGGCCGGCGACTGAGAAGATGGCGAGTTCATACCCTAACCGACTATCTTGTCTTTTTCCAGGCCAAGGTTTTTATAGCACAGAATAAACGAGGTGTGGTGAGAAGGGTTTTGAAATTCAGGAGGGTCAGGTAGAAGAAACTGCAACATTCCTGTCCTGGGTGGTTAGCTGTTCCCAGGGGCAGGTGGTCATTTGCCCCTCCATGAAACACAATGGCCTGGATGCCTCCACTTGTCCCCTCCCTGAAACACAATGGCCTGGATGCCTCCACTTGTCCCCAGGCAGTAATCTTTAGCAGTGCCCCAGGGGGTCAGCTGTTTTCCCAGGAGCCAGGATGGGCCTTATCTGTAGTTTCTGAAACAAAAGCTTTAACATATACATTACTTGCTAGGCTTATAACTATTTACCTTAAACTGAAGTTTTCCAACTCTTAAGTCCCCTATCAAATGGACAAATGAATAAGTTAATGAAAAGACGGGATGAGACCATGAATAAACGTGACCGACTCCTTCAGGATCCTCCATTCCACACTGGTGTTTAAGACCCCACCCACCTCTCATCCTCCAGGCCGCTCCCACCCCAGCCGTTGGGCTGAGGATCCGCGCTCCCACCGCCAGAGGGCGCAGAGCGGCGGATTTTGCCACACGGAGGACTTTGCGTGAGACACCATGTGGGGCGGGGCCTGAGGCAAGGCGGTGCTCGGCTAGACTGGACCACGGGCTGGCGGAACGCGGCAGCGTGGCTGAGGCTGTGCAGCGAGGACCGGAGCGGTTTGGGCAGCACACAGGGCAAAGATGGCGGCTGAGAGGCAGGAGGCGCTGAGGGAGTTCGTGGCTGTGACGGGCACCGAGGAAGACCGGGCTCGCTTCTTCCTCGAGTCGGCTGGCTGGGACCTGCAGGTAATGCCGCGAGGCGGGCTGCGTTGGGCAGGCTGGGGCTGCAGGGCGCGGGCGCCTGGCATGTCAAGCCTGTGGCAGCCGAAGCGCACAGTCATCCCACCGGGCCGCAGCCCGAAGCAGGCCTCAGGCGCCTGTGCTCGCTTTACACGCGTCGCCAGGTTAGCTTGGTCGTGGGAAAACACGGGGCAGCTCCGGCCCCGACCTGCTCTGCCTGCCTTCAGTTTCCACTCTTCCTCGCCGGTTCACTGGGCCCGCGAGACTTTGGGCACTGCAACAACCCGCGTGGAGTGGGGGAGCTGGGGGCGTGGCGGCCTCGCAGAGTCTCGGCGGAGGCCGGGCCGGAATGACCAGCCTTGGAGTGGAGCGGCGCCGGGTACAAGGTGGTGGTTTATCTCCGTTTCTGTAGGCAGACCACGGGTGGCGGGAGAAGCCGAGCCAAATATTTGGCCCACGCCCCCTCCCACCTAATTGCTGGGAGAACTACTCCTGGGATGGCGACGCGCGGTTGGAGCCTGTTTATCTTTATTAGTTATCTTACGTGTAAAATGGGGGTCTCGTGGAGATTATCGTCTAGTTCACTGGCACGTACTAAATATTCATAAATATTAAGACACTAAGATGAGCCAGACGAGACAGGGGGTTTTTGTAAATGGTTGCAGTGCCTGTCACACAATAGGTATTCAGTAATTGCAGAAAGAATTGCGTACATGTTCCTGGCCAGCGTACATCTTAGACGATGATTAATGTTTTTGAGCACCTACCATGAGCCAGATGCTGTTCTGACTGCATTACGTGTGTCTTAAGTCATTTTGCAGCTGAGGTCTAGGGAGGTTAAGTTACGTACGTGCTCAGGCCTCACTACCTACCAGGTGAAGAGAGAACATTAGAGCTCAGCGATGTCTGATTCCAAAGTCCAGACTCTTACTCGCCATATGCCTGACACTTTACATATGGTGATCCGTTTAATGCTGGCAACACTGAGGTAGAGAGGAGCTTCATGGTATAGATGAGGACCTGGAAGCCAAGGCCACACAGCCAGGGAGTAGTGAGGTTGGGATTTGAACTGGGTCTGCCCACGTCATTTAAATTGCCTCCCTAAAGAGATAACTCATCACACCTCTGCAGTGTGAATGAAGCCCTTGTTCAGGGCAGAAATAGAAAATGCAGCTTCTGCCTGAAAGTGTTACAGTTGGTAGGTCATCAGTCCTCTTCTCCTCACGCCGTAGGTGGGGAAGCTGGCTTGTGTGTGATGTGATTTGCCTGACGGCCAGGACTTGAGTGTAGGCACCTCTCAGTGCCAGCCTAGTGCATGTCCCGTGCCAGCACTCTTTCTCCCGCTAGGCCTGTTAGGTCCTGCAGAAGCTCACTATTTCTAGCAGGCTGACTATGGCCCAAACAGTGCGCTGCCTGCTATAAGACTGGTGACCTTGAGGACAGGAGCCATGTCTCTCATCTCTGTAGACCTCAATGCTCCTATTTCTTTGTGCAATGGTAAGTGATTAGTAAATGCTTATCCAATGAGTCCATAAAAGAAACATATAATCACAAATAACCAAAAGACTGGC
Organism: Trachops cirrhosus; assembly: GCA_028533065.1. Classification (NCBI taxonomy): domain Eukaryota; kingdom Metazoa; phylum Chordata; class Mammalia; order Chiroptera; family Phyllostomidae; genus Trachops; species Trachops cirrhosus. The sequence goes on from CM052547.1 coordinate 71,947,210, forward strand.
ATATGCCTTGTATATAGAGCTAAGACATGGCTGTGCAGAAACACTAATGAATTCTCTCATCCATTGTGTAGGTTTGGTGTCCCCATCGCACAGGTTAGGAAACCGGAACTCGGAGAGAAAGTAGAAGTAGCAGTCTGGGCTGGCCTCACAGTTCATGACTCCTGGCTTTCAGACAAGGGTTGAGAGTAAGGGCCTGAGCGCTCTGCCCCTCACCAACTGTGTGACCTTGGGCAGTTTTTCTTAATGTCTCAGTACTTCTGTATCAACTATAAAATGAGAATGTAGTAGTACTAATTACATAGGGTTTTTTGAGACTGAAATGAGTTCACACGTGTACAGTTATACTCAGTGTGGCCCATAAATAAGCGCTCAATAAATGCACACTGCTTTTACTAGATCACAGTTTTTAGTAAAATGAGACTGGGGAATGGCTTCATCCCAGCCTTCCTCCTTGCTACTTTTCCCCCATAGTAGGTGGACTTCGTTTCACGCAACATGAAGACTTAACAGTTGGTCTAATTTTCTCTGGCCTCCAGATGCAGACCTACTTGTAAGTGTGGGCCATATCTTTGTGTCTTTGCTCATCTGTACTCACAAGACGTATGTGTTAGATGAAGGCCTGTTTAAGGATCCCAAGTTTCTGCCTGTCTGTTTCAGATCGCCCTAGCAAGCTTTTATGAGGATGGAGGGGACGACGACATTGTGACCATTTCACAGGCGACCCCCAGTTCAGTGTCCAGAGGCACAGCCCCCAGGTAAGAGCCAATTTCAGTTGTTGCTACGTGGGTGTGCTTCCAGCAGTGAGGAGGAGCTGTTTTCTAACTTGACGGAGGGTTCAGGCCTGGGAATATGGGCCAGTGGGTTTGAGTGAGAAAGCTGGACTGATTGGTGGGTATAGCTCCTTGTCGAGAAAGAAAATGCCGACAGCATTCTCAGAAGCCAGGTTTGTACTAGCACCTAGAGATGTGTGTGTGGAGCCAGCCTCGCCCCAGCCCCACCCTGACCTGACTGTTGCTTTCCCTTAGAGATATGCACTGAGGTGGGGACTCTTATGTGAGTGTAGTTTATGGTCTAATCCTGGGGGAAATCACACAACCCACTTTTAAGGTGTTCAAGGGTCTTTTATTTATGAAATGTGAGGAGTGTCCTTTTCATCTCCGTAGGTTTTCTGTAGAAACTAAAGGACTTCGAGGGGTGATATAGAGTAGATTAGACTTTAGAAAGTTGTCGTGGTTTTTTGTTTTTTGTTTTGTTTTGTTTTGACATTTTAAGATCCCCATTGCTCTATTAAGAAGTCTTAGAGAAAATAAACCAGTGTAACCCATCCTTTCCCAAATAGATTTTGGAGACCTGATCTTACTAGGTGAACTGATATTAACCTTTATAATCCTATTTACCTCCCTGTCCCAGCTACCTTGGCTCCAAGGTTCTTTGATCTGCCGAGTAAAATAATGCTGGTCTTGCAGGACAAGCAAGGCCTCTTCCTACAAGTGTCTGAGCTACAACTTCTCTCTGCGTTAGCTTGACTTGCTTCTATTCTCTGGCATATGTTTTTACCAGAAAAATGTATTTGGGTTTGAATTCAACCCTGGAATATAGATAAGAGTCTTTCCTGGCCAGTGAAGTTGTAAATTGTGTTTCTGAGCCTTAAATTACATTTCCTCCATATAAAGGAACATTAACCCCAGATCTCATTGCTGCTTTGACTTCTTTCCCTACTTCCCATTTCCAGAGGAAGGAGATTACTGGCCACTCATCTTTTAATTGCTCATAGGCGCTAATCTAAGAGATGCCCTTAGCCCTGAAGAACTGCGGCTGATCTGAGAGATACAAACTTTTAAATATTGTTACATGTGTCAGGTGCATAGGTTCAAGGTCATGATTAGCTGTGATAACAGTTAAGCTGTCAGATTGGTTATAACCTGTGTTTCATCAGGGTGTATAATATTCGATAGTAAATTGTATCTGACAAATACCACAAACTCCCAAGTCTGTGTTGGTGTAGTTCTTTTTGTTTTTGTTTACCCACGAACTTCAGAGTCAGTGTTGTGTTTTGTTTTTGTTTTTTTTTTTCACTTACCATTGAAAATGGCTGGAAAAATGTATCGATTCGATAATTGAAGAGATGTTGAAGAACTTCAGCACATGCTACTAGAATCCAGTGATCAGAATGATAGAGTTGAATGTGAAAATGAAAGTGATTTAGAAGAATGAAGAGTATGTGGAAGTTCATTCAGAAGATTCGGATGTGTTGAGCAAGATATTTCTAGTGAAGAAAGTGAAGATGAATTAGGCATGAGCGAAGAGTATTTTTTTGGAAAGGATAAAGAATCAAAATGAAGGAAAAATCCAGTAAGAAGACAAATTAGAAAACAGCCACAGAATATGTTGGGTCAACTACTGTTTGTTTGGCCAAATGCACAAAATGCCAAGACAAAACTTGAAACTTGGAAGTGCTTTATCACAAATGATATTTTAGATCTAATTTTATTATATACCAATAAATACATCAGTTTTATCTCACACCTGTTTTAACGAGAAAGAGTTGCTAAATGAAGAGACAAAACCGAATTGAATGCATTTTTAGGCGTCTCATATAGAGCTGGTTTACGTTGCAGTGATCAGGTAAATTAGGATTTACAGACTACAGGTGGTAGTGGGGTTGAACTTTATAGACTTACAATATCTTTTCAGAGATTTAGGTTTATTCATAACTGCATCAGGTTTAATGACAAACTTACCTGCTTAGAACACCTGAAAGTGGACAGATTGGCCACTGTCAGACATTTTCTCAGCATTTGTAGGAAATTATAAAGTACGGCACTCCATGGGACGGAACATAACAATAGGCAAAATATTATCTGGATTTACAGGCAGGTGTGCGTTCAGACATTAGATTCCATCCAAGCCCAGTAAACACGGTATAAAAATTTTTGCTATGGTCAATTCAAAAGTATTTAACACAGGAGATCTTGAAATATATGCCAGTAAGCGACTGGAAAGTCCTTACTTGACTAGTAATAAACTAGCAGGCATAATCAAGAGACTTGCAGAACCCATTTACGCATCAGGACGTAATATAGCAGAAAACTGGTTCACTGATACAAATTTCATCTCCACCTGGAAAAGGAAGCAACTTTCATACCAGGGTACTATTTATAAGAATAAACCCCAACTACCCCTGAATTTGGGTCTTCTAAAAACGGGCCTTAGAAATCCAACTTACTTGCTTTGGGTGCAGATTGCACACTTGTATCTCATGTACCCAAAAAGGGAAAAAATGTAATTTTAGTTTCAAGCATGCATTTCCATGATGCCATAAATTTAGATTCGCAAAAGCCTGATGTCATGGAAGATTACAACCAAAGTCAGGAGTTGACACTGTGGACCAAATGATAGGTACATGTAATGTGGCCAGGAACACCAAGAGATGGCGTATGGTTATATTCTACACAATTTTGAATATTGCAGCAATAAATCCTCAGACTAGTCATACGCTGAACAGCAATGTGAAAATAAAGAGCAGAATATTCGTTAGAAATCTCGTAACTCTATTAGTGTCAGAACAAATAAAAAGGAGTTCAGAACTCTCTACAGGTGTGCATAAGACTTTACACCTGAAACTTCATCATTTTCAAACACAAATTGAAGAAAATTCTAACAAGGATGTAGACACGGCTCCCTCGACAAGCAGGAAAAGAAAAAATGCATTAGGTGCTGTAAATCCAGAATGAGTCCCTTATCACAATAGTGTTGCAGGTGTTGTGCAGAGTCCGCCTTGAGCACAGCACTATCGTTTGCTGTGACTTACAGACATTTACAAAGCCAGCTATTGAAGAGTCTGATTAGTTCACAGTATTCATAAAGACAGTTTTTGGTTGTGTTTTTTAGCAATACCCATGTTTCCGTTATTTGAAAAGTAAAATTTTTAATCTTTATGTTTTTGTGCTTTTTGTGTAATAACTTCTAGATTGTAATTGAAAATAAATAATCATGTATTCTTTTATAATAAATGCAAATTTGCAGTGTCCTTAAGGGTTTTTTTGCATTTCAGCACATACTAGTAAAGAATGTATCTCTCAGATGCACATGACCTACACTGTAATTTTTTTTTGTCATTCTTTTTTATTTTTTTATTTTTTCTTTAATTTTTTATTTTAGATTATTCAGTACAGTTTCTATCTTTTATTCCCATTCCAGCCCACCCACCCATCCCTCCCCTCCTCCCTTCCATTTCCAAGCCCCGTAGTTTTGTCCATGTGTCCTCTACACTGTAATTTTTTTGCTCAAACATCCACAGGGTTAATGGCACATCAGGATGTTACTTCTGTGATATGGTTATTTGGATAAGGACTTTTCTTGCAGCTGCTGGTTTCTGGGGTGTGTCTTTCATAGCCACCCCAGGTTACTGTTGGGGTGTTGACATGTCAGAACTACAGAGTGGGAGAAGTCAAAACTTAGCCTATGGTGTCAGTCACATACTCACACTTCTCTAGTAGTCCCAAAGTCGTACCAAGGGAGTGGTTTAGTAGAGCATGGGCCTAGGAGCCTGACTGCTTAGGTTCGAGTCCCAGCTCTGTCACTGTGTAGATTGTGACCTTGGGCAGATGACTTAACATCTCAGTCTCTCGGTTTTTCTCACTTGTCAAATGTTAGTAGCACCTACCAAATAGGAGATAAAATGAGTTAACACTTACAAAGCATTTTAGACACAGTAAATGTTAGCTGCTGCTGTTGTCATTTTATTAACATTAGCATCCCCTCACCTTCCCAATTCTTTGTGTTCCCTGTCTCATTTTACAAGTACGTGTATTTAAAAACAGACATAAAAATAAAAGAATCAAGGAAATGGGAGAGTTTAATGTTAAGACTGAACACTTGCAGTCCTAAAGGCCTTGCTTTATAATTTTGGGTAAGCCCTCAGACTTGGCACTGAGGGAGAGGAAGGGACGGTTTGTTGCATTGTTTTCCTTGTCCAGAAGGAAAACGCTGGCTACGTTCCCAGAAGCCAAGCTTGTACCAACGCCTCGAAGGAATTCTCTACAGGGCCTGCTTCTTCCTCACCCCCAATCCTGTGTGACCTGACTGTTGCAGGACCCTTAGCCTGCCTCTGGTCCTCCCCCTGCCCCACTCTCATCTTCTCAGGTGTCACTGCTGCTGTGGACATCAATCAGTAAACTGCTCCTTTGCCTCTAGAACGAAGGTTCTTGGTGTAGAGGCCCTGGTCCCTTTGGAGAAATCTGTGGAACGAATGTGAGACGGTTCATGAGTTACTTGGATGTTTGGGCAAAAATTTGTTTGTTGTATCTTTTCTGGAAAGGAAATCCATAGCGTTTAAGGTTCTCAAAGGTCTGCGGGACAGAAACAAGGTTAGGCATTGCCATAGACTCAGTAGTAACTGCCGTCATTTAGTGAGCACTTACCAAGTGCCAGGCACTGGTTTAAGTCCTTACGTGTGCATTTCTTTAGTCCTCACTATAACCCGACAAGGTGAGTACTGTTGTCATTCCCGTTTTACAGATGAAGACACTGAAGCTGGGCATCTCCCTGAGATCTCACAGCTAATAAAACCAGGATTTAAATGCAGATCTGTTTCTGCTTCCAGCATTCAGCCAGTACCGCCCCTTCTTGTTGGGCATTCAGGGTCCTCCAGAGTTTGCCATGAACCTACCATCCTGATCTTAACCGCTTTTTCTCATTTCTTAAATCTTTAGTTTAGCCAGACTGATTCCTTTGGTGTCTCACTTGTGCCTTATTTTTGGTTCTGCTTTTTTTTTGAGCCTCTCGCCCGACTAGGCCTGTCCAGACCTCAGTGCTTCTTTCTGTCCACCTTCATGTCCACCTGCCCCATGGAGCATGTGACCCCACCCACAGGCAGCACGCTGTGATCTTGTGCCTCTGCACTCTAGTCAAAACTCTACTTCAGTCACCTCTTCAGATCCTGTCCTCCTTGAGTTGCTTGGGGACATCTCTGCTGTGTTGTCTTGAACTCTTCTCCTGCTGTTTACCTTAATTTTTCCTCCCTCAGTAAATCATAAGTTCCTGGAAGCAGGAGAGCCAGCATTTCAGGAACACTCACATCTGTAGCCCTGCCAGATATTCTCGCCTGTGTTCTCTGATTTCAGTCGTGGTGGTGGTAGGTAGGGTGCTCGCCCTTCACAGGTCAGGGTGCTGAGTCTTCAAGAGGTTGAGTAACTCACAGTTGCTGTTATGCCAGATTCGAACCCAAGTCTGTCTAAATCCACAGCTACTGCCTTCCTGTTCAGCACCTCTCCCTCCTGTACCTAGCAGGGGCAACCAAAAGGTAGCAGTTAGTTCCTGTTTTTCCTTTCAGCTAACAAAACTGTACTTTTTGAATTGTCTGATTCTCTAAAACTACACTGTCCAATATGGTAGCCACTAGCTTCATGGGTCTGTTTAAATTAATGAAAATTAAATATTTGCACTTAGCTACATTGCAGAGGCTCGGTGGCCCCATGTAACTAATGGTTTCTGCACTGGCAATTCTCACCACAGAAAATGTGATCTGACAGAGAACTTTTGTGCCTCTTCAGGGTGCCAGGGTAGCCTGGAAGATAGAGTTTTGATGCTGAAAACTTGAGATTTTTCAGACATTTTGCCAATTTGTGGAGTACATAGACAAAATATTCTGAAATCGGCAATGTCCCCAAGACATCCTTACCACTAAGGTAACTCTCAGAGCAGTGGTTCTCGAACTTGAGCACGCCTCAGAATTACTTGGAGGGAACCTTAAAAGCAGATTGCTAGACATTCCCCCAGAGTTTCCGTTGAAGAGGTAGTCCAAGGTGGGGCCTGAGGATTTGCATTTCTCACAGTTTCACAGGTAACATGGATGCGCCAGTCCCAGGACCAACACTTTGAGAACCACTGCTCGAGAGTAGTACGTGAAACATGCTACAGCATGCATCAGTACCCCGCCTGTTCACAGAAAGCCTAAGAGGTTGGTGCTGTGGTTGTCTTCATTTTCACAAGAGAAAACGAAGGCTTAGAAGCTTCATTAGCATGTCAAGATCCCAGGGTGGGCTGCTAAGTTGGGATCGGACCCAGGTATGTGGACACCAGAGCCTGTGTCAGGTACTATGCAGAGTCTGGGTGTAAGAACTTTAGGGGAAAGAATCAAACCCATCGCCAGGGCAAGTGATTTGCTCAGGGGTACACGTGTATTCGAAGGTGTTTACAAGCAGGCAGGATTTTTATTTTTTTGAACCATGTCATATAGAACATCAAGGAATGTCCAGGAGGTTGCTCTCAGCTAACTCAAGCAGGGAATGTATTTGCCTCATCAGTTGGTCTTTGTCCTCCCAGGTCAAGTTGATGGGACCTCAAAGCCTGTCCTGTCCCCTTCTTGTCTCCTTGAAATTAATCTTCAAGACTGAACTGGAGCTTTCTTCCTAGTAGACAATTCTTCCTTCTCCGTGTGGCCTCACAAAATCTGTATTACCCTCCTGCCTCCGTATCATAGGAAAGCTAATGTTTTCTCCTAAGAAACACAGAAAATGTTTTTATAAAAATGTGTGTACTTGAACAATGATTAAAATAAACTTTAAAAAATTTTTTAAAAATGTGTGTCTTGGGATCCTTGAAAACTGAGATTGTTCCTTGAGGACAAATCTAAACTGGAAAAAAGGGGCGGTGTGAGATAATGTCAGAGGTGTTAACCCTCCTCACACTGAGTATTAGTGTGCCCTCTCCACCACACGCCAGACCACTCTGCCTTTTTTCTAAGCAGTGATGAATACTCCTTGACTAAACTACAGTAGAAGCAGGCAGAGGCCTCCTTGCCCGCGTATTCGTTTCCTTTCTACGTCCTGACCACCTGTCCTTCCTCCAGTGTGGTGTTCCTGGTGATCTCTGTGTGTGTGCCTGGGCCGCTTTCCTGCGGTATTCTGTTGGTGCCCTTTTCCACCAGCCCCACCACCTGTATCCAGTCACCCATACACTGAATGGTAGTCTGCCAGCTCTTCAGCCTTCAGTGCAAGTCTTGCATTGTTCTGGGAACCTTTCTTGGTGCTCCCCTTTCCCCACCCAGTGCGTGGCTCTCTGCTCCTGCGTCCCGTGTGCGTCCCTCTGCCGTAGCCCTGTTGCACAGTGTTTAGTGATGGTTTCCTGGCCAAAGTGCTGTGAGAGCTCTCAGTGGTAAGAACTGTGTGTGTTCACCTTTATACACCTACCATCTAGGTGAGTGCCTAGCACAGGCATTCCCTCAGTATTTAAAAATTAAATGATGAAGATAGCTATTCATTAGTTAGTTTTTAAAATATTGGGTTGGCCAAAAAGTTCGTTTGGTTTTTTCCGTGAAATGACTCTAGCAGCGCTTAGTTGTCTTTAACTTCATTCGAAACAATTTTGTTAGATTGTATTGTGACAGTTGTCATCAGCCTGCATTTAAAAATAAAACTTAGCAAAATTGGTGGATTTTTGTATAGCAATTTTAATACTGAAGACAGAAGAAAATGCAAAAGTGGTTTGTGAAGTATCGTGCTAGAGATTCTCCCTGGGTAATGCTCCATAGTCAGGTAGACCAGTTGAAGTGATAGCGATCAAATCGAGACATTAGTTGAGAACAATCAATATTACACTGCCCAAGAGATAGCCAACATACTCAAAATATCCAAATCCATAAAGTTATTGGTGAAAATTAAAAATGTATCTTTTATTTTACAGAAACAACTAAAGGGACTTTTTGGCCAACCAGTAGTATAGACCTGCTTCTTATTTCCCCCTTTTCTAACTTATTTTCAGTCCTGTGTGACCTTGAAGAAATTAATGCCAAGTATTTTACATAAAAACTTAGAGTTTAACTTTCTTCCATGAAGATCCTCTTTCTGCCCCACCAAAAAAAATCTAGCCCCAGAGTCCTCAACTCCCCGACAGCTGGCAGTGGGGATTGCCTTTCTGAACCCCCCTGAGATCATCTCACTCTTTTCTGTGTCTCCAGCGATAACAGGGTAACATCCTTCAAAGACCTCATTCATGACCAGGACGAGGATGAGGACGAGGAAGAGGGCCAGAGGTGAGTCTTTTATGGGGGAGTGTGGTCCACATAGAAGTCCTTGACAATGTGTGAATCATGGTCATGTGTAAGTCATGTAAAGGACAACTGTGTTTGGTTATCGTTACCATTGCTGCTGTGACTAGTCACCCACACAGTAGAACAGCCTCCCCTCCTCCCAGAGATAGCTTAGAAGTAAGCCCTGTCCCCTGTTACTGTACTTTGGTGTAGTCTGGGTTTGTTTTTTGTTTTTAATTATTAAATAATATATATTGATTGAAGAATATTATAGGAAGGGAAACAAATCAATAAGAAAGAAAAATCATAATACCATAGTAACTAAGTATTATTATTTTTAATGTATTTCTTTCTAGCATTATTTTTTAATTAGAGAAGCAACATATCACATAATAAACAGAATAGAAGGCTTATAAGTATATATTGCCTCACTATATACACACACAGTTTATTTGTTTTTAACTTTTTGGAATGTTATAATGAAATTTGTTCATTGTAGAAAATACAGAATAGTATAATGAAAAAATATAACATCCATCTACCATTTGGTAACTGCATTAATATTTTGGCATATTTCCACTCAGTCTTGGTTCTGTGTATAAATATAATTTGTTTTATATTGTATTTTACATGGCAATGGTCAGATAATTTTGATTTTTGCTTTTGTTCATTTACTGCTACATCTTAAACGCTTCTTCATGCCACTAAAATTCTTTATAAGTGTCTCCAATGACTATAATAATAGTCCATCATATGGGATGTCCAGTGTTTAAATTGTTTCTTTTTTTTTATCACTGTAAATGTCAGTGATGTGAACATCTCTGTCTGTTCATCTTTGACTACATTTCTGATTACTTTCTTGGGATAGTTTCTAGAAATGAAAATAGCAGGTCAAGGGCATGAATATTTTCAAGGTACTTGATCACAGGTTCCTAGTTCATAGGTCAAGGTTTGAAGACCCCACGCCTTAGAACTATAATAAAGACCTTATAGTCCATTGAGCAGAACTTCATCTCCCTGGAATGAGCAAGAATGAACTGTCTGCAGCCTCATTTCATGGGTTTTGCTTCCCGGTGGACTCTGCCTCGGTCTGTCAGACATTCCTAAGGACCATTGTATAGTAACCATTATGGAAATGCAGTTATCTCATCGTGGTCATTCTTTGGGAGGTGGGCCGAGAAATTATGTGTTCTATACTCTGATTTCATCTGTATACACTTTACACTGCCTCAGAGTCTGCTTAGATCCACTTAAGGTTCAAAAATAAATGTTAATTTCAGGGTTTTGTACTCCGTGAGTGACAGGCAATGTCATCAAGTATGTGAGGACCCAGCTCCTAAATGACCTCCTTCTCCTCCTCCTCTCATCCTGTCACATGTTCCGGGCATTGACCTTGGCCCCTCAGCATTTCAGACCTAATGACACTGGTGGCAGTGGTCTTGTCTTGCATTCTCTAGGGAATATCAGGAAAGAAAAGGCTGAGGCTAATTTTTATAGGTTCTTAATTCCCCACCCAGAGACGTGCTACTGACTTACCTGTGAATACAAGTAATAAGGATGCAGGTAGTCAGGCTGTGTGACTCACGGTTTTCAGACCAGGTAAATCTCAAGTCATGCTTGGCCCACTGCAAAGCCCAGTGTGGGTGTCTTGAGGCTTGTTTCTGCGCATCCCTGACCTTTTCCAGTACCCTCTCCTCAGTGCCCCAGTGTATGTCAACAAGCCTAGCAAGGTGAGGTGAGGCTTGGGTGAGCTCTTGGGGCTGTATCACACCACCTTACATGTGCGCATTACTCTGTGCTTGTTCTTTTGCATACATCTGCTGATTTGAACCTCACGGCCCTGACTTAAGGAGCAGGTAGGTAGGGCATGTGGTTCTTACCTCCCATTTCAGAGACGAAGAAAGTGAGATACAGGGCAATGCACTGGCTTGCCCAGGGTCACTCAGCAGCAGAGCCAACACTGGAGCCTTGCTGCCTGTACTAACCATGCCACCGTCACCATTAACCCAGAGCTGCTAGTGGTAGCTGCTTCTGACTGTGACCATAGTTGCTATGTCCTAGAGAGGTGCTGGCCCCCAGATGGATAATTGCCAGCTGGGACTCTCTGGAGCTGACGTGCTGTCATGCATGCCTGGAATGCCCATCCCTGATTTCTCCACCTGATAAACTCATCCTCAAGACTCAGCTCAGAAGACACCCTTTTTAGAAAGCCTTGACTGTCCTCCCCAGCTCAGTGTTCCAGAGTACCTCTTAAACTGACCTCTGTTGCTGCTCACACTGCCTTGTGCCTGCCTGCCTCCTTACACATGTCCCCAACTAGACAGAACTTCCTTAAAGGTGGGCACAGTGCCCTCCACCTCAGTGTGCCTGGCACCTAGCCCAAAGCCTGGCACATTCGTGTTTTCCAGGAGTGCTTGGTGTTAGGTGTGTATTTTCTGCACAGGTTTTATGCCGGAGGCTCTGAGAGAAGTGGACAACAGATTGTTGGCCCTCCCAGGAAGAAAAGTCCCAACGAGCTGGTGGATGATCTGTTTAAAGGTGCCAAGGAACATGGAGCCGTAGCTGTGGAGCGAATGACCAAGAGCCCTGGAGAGACCAGTAAACCAAGAGTGAGCATAGAGGGTCATTGTCTCTGTCCACAGGACTCAGGCTCCAGAGCGGGGGAAGGGGGCCCTCCTCACCCCAGTGGTGACTGAATTTTTGTTTTAATTTTCGTTTGCTCACTTCCTCTTATACACCGAAGAGCAGAGCAGCACAGTCTCCCACCCTTTACATGAAATCAGTGTTTGGGGCAGTGTTTTCAAACCTTTGGTCTGGATTGGGTTCTGCACATGTTTTATGTGGTCTATCCAACTTGACTTGGTGTTTTGCTTTATTTTGTTTTAATTGAATTAATAGCCACCTGTTTTCCATAAAATCCGGATTTCTGTTCCTTTGGGAAAATCCAAAATTCTTCATTGTTATCCTCTACACAGATTTCTGCGTGGCCATGATGAACTACAGCTAGAAGCAGCTGTTCTCTTTTGCTAAGCAGCATCCCCCTCTTCCAGTTATCCCCCGACCCTAACCACTTAGTGGCCAGGCATGTAGCTGGTCCTGCAGCTCTGCCTTTGATACCCCAAAAAAGTGTCTCTAGTAGTTAACAAGCTTTCAGTGTATCGTTGTATGTGAGTAACCCCACCACCATCTACCTGCTCCTCGAGTGTTTAAGAATTGGTCTTTTATAGCCATTTGCAGGGGGTGGCTACCGCCTTGGGGCAGCACCAGAGGAGGAGTCTGCCTACGTGGCAGGAGAAAGGAGGCGGCATTCTGGTCAAGATGTGAGTATACATCTACCTGCCTTAGGGGGGGAAGCTTGTGAACTGTTCTGCCATTTTCAGAAGGGATTGGTCACATTTATGCATGGATTGGTAGCCTCTGAAAGGGATGAGACAGTGCCCTTGCTGTGGTCCATGAACAAAGAAGCTTTCCTGAGAATCAAAGGTAGCTCTCATCTTGTTGGACAGAGGAGGTGGACAAATAAAGGAGTTTACTAGCACTGGACGGTGTGTTCAGGGTTCTCCGGTGGGATAAGCGCAGCTAAGGAATTCGGTCTTCGGACCTCCCGAAGAGGCCTGAAATGCAACTTTTAAAAAATGTTTCTTGCTCGTATTATCTGGTCCTCCTGTCCCTATGCATAAGGGCCCCCCCCTCCAGTAAGAGTAATCACGCTCTATAAAGAATTTCAAGGTTGTTTTAATGTTTTAATGTCATATTAATGCCATAAGCGTTTTCATGTAGACTTGTGAACAGTAGCTTCCATCATGTATTTGTTTTTTATCATTTTGGGTTTTATTCCAAAATAAAGTCAAGGAAGAAGAAAATAGAAAATCTATCCATCTGAGGGAGCAGCTGCTAATATGTTAGTTTTTCGCTTTCTAGACCCTTTTCTGTGAATATGGCAGATATTTTAAACGACTACAAAATAACTTGTGAGTGGTTTAGTTTAGCTACGTGCCAAGCACACTGGAGGCCCTGCAGATGAGGAGGCCACAGCTTTCACTGAGTCACCTGCTCAGAGACCCTGAGCTAGCAGTTGGCAAAGTGGAGGTACAGACCCAGGTCTGCTCTCATCAGAGCCCATTCTCTCAGCCTGCCTCATACTGCCTTATTTTAGGTTAATGCTTGCTTGCTTGGTCAGTTTGCTCGCACATGTGTTTTTATTTGTTCAGTGATGGCACAGTACAATAGTAAAAACCTGCTGACTTGCAGGTTCACAGGGGTGTGCTTGCCAGGTTCCAGACAGTGTGTGGACTGCTTACCTCCTGTTGTCACAGGTTCATGTAGTGTTGAAACTCTGGAAGAGTGGATTCAGCCTGGACAACGGCGAACTCAGAAGCTACCAAGACCCATCTAATGCCCAGTTTCTGGAGTCCATCCGCAGAGGGTGAGCAGAACAACCCTCCCCCGGGTTCCATGTTAGTGAGTGGGAAAGAAGAGGCTGATCCAAATGTTTGCTCTTTAAGAAGTAAGCATTTGTAAGCAGATTTAGCACAGCTGAGGTACAGATTCACAGATCTGCCGAAAACTTTGTGTCTGGTTTTCCCCTTTGGGCCTCAAACAGAGCCAAGTGACCAAATAAATACAGATCTCTGCTAGGCCTTCGAGCAGACAGGAGAGATGGGGAGGCAGACAGGTGGTCACTAGAGCAGCCAGCTTCCTGAGGAGGCCCAGCGATTTTCACAGTTGGAACTGAAAAGTTCATTCGTACAGCGAGCACTCTCATTCCCATCCTGCTCTGTGTGGGTCTCAGCATTGCCTTTTCTCCCGCAGGGAGGTGCCAGCAGAGCTGCGGAGGTTAGCTCACGGTGGGCAGGTGAACTTGGACATGGAGGACCATCGAGATGAGGACTTTGTGAAGCCCAAGGGAGTCTTCAAGGCCTTCACTGGCGAGGGTCAGAAGCTGGGCAGGTAAGGAGCAGCACAGGTGAGAGCAGAATTGTTTGTCAGGCTCAGCAAACCTTGTGTATTGCTTACTTTGTCTAAGTCTTTGCAAAGTATTTCACATTCTTTTTATGGGAGGGAGATTATGGAGAACATGGACTTTGACCGTCTTCTTCGCTTTGTAGCCACATGACCTTGGACTGTGTAGTCTCAGTTTGTTCAACTATAAAATGGGACTAATGAGAGTCCTTAACCTCCTTGATGATCATTGCAAGGAGAACATACAGCACTGCCCCACAGTGAGCAGTCATTGTAAGCAGCAAGGGTAACACTTTGCTGCTTTGACTCAGTAATTTAGGGTGTTCGCGGCAGGGGTGACCTCGATGGTTTAAGGCCGAGACAGACGCCCATATTCGGGTCACCCGGACTCTCCCTACCAGAAAGCTCTGCAGCGGCATTGGTCAGGATCCAAAGAAGCTCAAGGACATTGTTGCCCAGTGCAGGCTGCTGGTCCACCATCATGGGAGCTCTCACTGCTGTTGCTCTTCCTGACATTCACTGTGTCATTTCCTGTGACTTTTTCTGCCTTTTTTCCTCTGCCATGACCTCCATCTTGCATTCAAACCCCTGATAGTATCTGATTAATTAATAGGCACTGTTACCTCTGATAGACAGAATTCTATCTAGACCCTTGACCTACCCATAGGCAGGCTGCCTTCTCTCAAGGGTCCACTCACTTTTGGGCCATTGTCATGGGGTCACTTGACCAGTACTGTTCAGAGGGACTGAGTGCACATGAGAGGCACCCAGAGCACAGATAGTCCCTATTTTACAAAGGGAAAGCTGAAACTCTTGGACTTCAAGGTTTACCCTTGGGTACATGACTGTTAGGTGGTGGAGCCAGGACTGGAACCCAGGCCTTCTGATTGGCATACCTTCCCATACTCCTGCATTACAGGATATCCTCTCCGACCTAGATCTGGCTGCTCTTGAACTAGCTTCTGTCCTTGCTCCTCTCACCCCCATCTGCAGGGGTCAGGGTGTGGTCTCTCAGTAGCTGTGCTCTTAGAGCTGCTGGCTGCCCCTCTCCTACAATCCCCTACCTCCCTGTCAGTCAAACATCCCTCAGCAGGAGCAAGGGTCACATCTCAGGACATTAGAGACCATTGGATTGTAATTTACCAGAACCAGCAGAGTTAAGTCCACCCTGTTCTCATCATTTCACCTACCACATGGGGTCCCTGGGTTAGTCCAGGACAGCCGTGCTCAGGGTGATCCACCTGTACCTTCCCTGTAGGCTATAGTAAGTTTTGAGAGCACCAGATAACTTTTTCTTGTATTATTAAAATGAAATGTGTTTATATTTTTTAAAAAAATAGAAAATTCAGGTAAAGAATAAAAACCATTCCTAAATCTAACTCCCAGTTATGTCCAGTTAGTATCTGGGAAGTATCCTTCTAGTTTCCTATGTATGGTGTATGTGCAAACATGTTGTTTTATCACCTGCTATTTTGCCTAATGCATATAGTATGGCTCTCACTCCATATCAGCAGATGTATTTCTATAATATTACTTCTAATACTAGTATGTTTCTATCTGTGTGTATGTTATCATTGAAGCAGTCCCTACTATCAAACATTTAGGCAGCTGCCAGTATTATGAACAACATTGCAGTGAATATCTTTAATCATATCTTTACATGTCCCTTAATCTTGGGCTAGAAGTGAAATTGCTAGCTCCAAAGGTCTTCACATTTTTAAGATGTAAAATTGACCTCCAGCCCTGGCTGGTGTGGCTCAGTGGATTGATCACCAGCCTGCAAAGCAAAGAGTTGCTGGTTCGATTCCCAATCAGGGCATATGCCTGGGTTGCGGGCCAGGTCCCCACTGGGGGGCATGTGAGAAGCAACCACACATTGATGTTTCTCTCCCTCTCTTTTCCCCTTCCCCTCTAAGATTAAATAAATTAAAAAAAATTTTTTTTTTAAATTGACCTCCCAAAAGGTTGTATCAGTTTTTTACCCACCAGCAGTTATAAGGAAAGGCTTAGAAGTGAGAACACTTTGCAGTTTGCGTTTGTTTGGTTTTGTAATACTTAAAGGAAATGCGTTTGCTATGGGATGGTCCAACTCTATTATGTGTGTAAGACTCCACATCTCAAAAAGTGAAGTATTTTTAAGGTAGTCTATTTTAGCAGGATGGGAATGCATATTTTATTAGTGCGGATGGTGAACCCACAAGTTGAGACAGCTCAATAATCAGGTGTGATGTTTGTCAGCTAAATAAATGTTCATAGCCAGTTCCAACTTCACTTTATTTCAGTTTCGGCTTTTTTAAAAAGTTTTGTATAGCTAAGCAAGATGCTGTTAGCTTTTTAATCTAAACCAGATGGACAGGTTTCTTTTGTTGTTGTTGTTTTAGTTTTTCCCATAAATTTTACTATTGTTTTCTTTCTTTCTTTCTTTCTTTTTGTTTTCTTTCTTTCTTTCTTTTTTTTTTTTTTTTGTAGAGGGTTTAGATTTTATTTATTTTTAGAGAGCAGGGAAGGGAAGGAGAAAGAGGGAGAGAAACATCAATGTGCAAGAGAAACATCATTGGTTGCCTCCCACACACCCCCAGCTGGGGACTTGGTGCGCAGCCCAGGCATGTGTCTTGACAGGAAATCGAAGCAGCAGACTTGCGGTTCGCAGGCCGGCGCTCAATCCCTGAGCCACGCCATCCAGGGCCTTACTGTGTCTTCCATTGTCATCTTGTCAACTAAAATGATCAGGAGCCAACAGCTGCAGAGAAATTTCTCAGGTTTGCCTCAAAAATTAGTCAGTCCTGGGTTTTTTCCCTCCAATTATCTGAAAAAATACTTTGAAGTGAATGAATAAATTGTTCTCAGTTGAAAAAACTCTTTCTGTTCCATTACATTTTGTTGTTGGTTTAGCTGTTGCAGTAATTTGCACGGGAACTAATTCGGAGGTTAGGAAAAGAGGGTATGTACTGGAGCATCAAACACCAAGAGTGCACTTGGTTGGGAGGCAGTCATTACTGTGCGGGATGAGCTTTTCCTGCTTGCTGTGCTTTCTGAGGTGGTCATTTTTTAAAAGGGGGTGACAGGGCCTCAGGACTTAAAGTAGTGGAGACACAGCACCTTAGTGTCCACTTTATTCCCACTATGAAGGAAGTGAGCAGTCAGCTGGTTCAGGCTGTTGGTCTGAACGAGACCCGATTTCCCTGTGACTTGTTACATGATATTTCAGGGAAGCAGTAAAGAAACTCCTCTTTCTATAGATTTCTGGTCTGATCTGGCCATTCCTGCCCCTGAGTGAAGTGCCCTCACTGCTACAGACGGCCCAGCCACTGCTGGAGAGGAACGGCTCAGGAGATAGCAGTTGTCGGGCGCCAAACAGACTGGGCTTCCCTTGAGCAGATGCCCGTGGCTGTCCTATACAGTGATGAGAGCAATTCGGAACTAATGCTCTTCGAGTGTCGTACTCCAAATAAGAATCACAAGGTCTGGTATTGACATTTCTCCACTCCCTACCCTCCTTTAGGGAAGCGTAGGCTGGGAGTACCTCTCAGATGACCTTCCATTTACAGCCCAAGAATAGACAGCAGCATCTCTGAGTGATTTGGGTCCAGAATTTAGGCCAGTATAAGTGGAACAGGACCTCGAAGATAATAATCAGCTATTTGAGTGTTTTACTACAATTAGCTAAGCACTATACTAAGCATTTCATATATGTTACAGCCTTTAATCCTGTTTTGATCCCCCTTCTATAAATAAGGATGCTGAGGCTTATTTTATTCCTTTTTTATTGAATTTATTGGGGTTACACGGGTTAGCAAAATTACACAGGTTTCAGGTGCACAATTCTACAACCCATCATCTGTACGCTGTATTTTGTGTTTGCCGCCCCAAGCCAAGTTTCCATCCACCACCATTTATCCCCTCATACACTTCTCCAGCTCCCCCAACCCCATTCCCCTTGGCAGTCACCACACTCTTGTCTGTGTCCATGAGTTTTCCTCTTTCCTTTTTTGCTCATCCCCCCACACCCTGCCACCCCCCTCAGCTGTCTGCCTGCTCTCTGTCTGTGAGTCAGGTCATGCCAAGGCCACACTGCTGGCCAGTGCAGAGCTGGGTTCCCGCCCATCTCTGCCCTTATCCTCCACACTGCATTTTATCCTGGGTGATCTTGCGTAGCCACAAAGACTTCTATTTGTGCTCTACTATATTCTGGGTATGGTGCGTTATTTTTAGATACTATCTTAACTATGGGAGATTTTATTTAACTCCCATTTTATTGATGAGGAAACTTCTTTGGGTAATGTTCCTGAAATCAAGTCTAGATCTGCCTGACACCCAGACCTGGCAGGAGAGTGTGGCAGATGTTAAGAGCACAGGACCTAGAGGTAGACAGCTTGGGTTATATCTTGGCTTCACCTCAAACCAGCACTGGGATCTTGGGCAGGTTGCTTAATCCCACTGTGCCTCGGTTTCCTCATCTGTAACGTGGGAATGATGAATCCCTATTGTGAGGATTAAGTGAACTAATACATGTACTCAGCACAGGGTCTAGCTTGGTAATGGGTGCTTCATAAATGTATGCTATGTTCATTATACCTCCCTAAGCCACCTTATTTTCAGAGAGTGTAAGAGAAATAGAAGCAGCCAGCCAAGTTCATGTGTCAGACTTTCCTTGACTTTCAAATGATGAGCAACTAACTACTCTATGCAAGAGGCTGTGCTGGACAGAAAGCCAAAAACATCAGTTGCCTCCTTGTATGGAGGACTTCCTAAGTGTCCTGTGTTGGGCCTTCGGCATGCGTTATCTTGTCTAATCTCCACAGCAGCAGATCAGTTCCTCGTGCTGCACGTGGAGAAACTGAAGCCCTGTTGAGTGACTGGTTCAAGGCCATACCTCTTGTCTAGTTTAGTGATAGAGCTGGGACTAGATGGCGGGTTTTGTGCTGTTTCTCCAGCATCACACTGACTCCCAAATAATAATGGCTGCCATTTAGTAGACTGAAATTCTCTGCAAGAGGTCAACAAGTATAACATGAAGAAAGGACGTGGTGGTAGAGTAAATTTGCCTAACTGCACAGTCTCTCGAGACCTTTAATATGCTAGTGGCCTGTGATACTGTTGGTGTAATATCTGGCATTTCCAGAACCTTCCTGGAAATATCTCAAGGAACTAGGACCCCAGGGAACACACTTGGGAAAGCACTTTCAGTTGAATTTGCTAAGAGTGCCCTTTTTAAGTGTAAAGATCAGAGGGAAGGAAGAGGTATAGGAACCAGTCTGGTTAGAGGCTCTCATCTTATGTCCTGTCTTCTCCAGAGGCCTAGGCCAGGGCATCTGCTAAGAGAAGGGCTGAGAGTGAGACATACGGTGGTCTACAGGAGAGAGACAAAGGCTCTAAGTGCTTGTGGAGAGTCGGGAGTTCTAGGTACATTTGGTGGTTGTCAGCTACCCTAAGTGCTTTATTTGATTCTCCCCTTTAATCCACTCAAAAACTGAGCAAGGCAGGTAGCCTCAACCCTTATTAAAGATTCTTGTTACTACTCTTATTGAAACTAAGGGAGTTTAAGTAACTTGCGCAACAGCACATAGCTAGCTATTGGGTGAGTTCTGGCCCCATCTGCTTGTAAGATCTGAGCTCTAAACACTGCAGCCAACACCGTGACTTGTCTGTATTGTATAATTAATTCCTGTGGCCTTCAGGAAGTCTTGCCCCCTCCCTCATAGTTGACACGTGAGTATGAAATACACAATGTGAATGAGGTTGCAGTAGGGAATGCAGGCCTGAAAATTCCATCACAGGGAAAGAGTAGACTCATCCCATCAGCTGCTGCCAGGCTTCGTCAGGCCTGCCTCCCCTGCAGACTTGGAATTCCTCTCTCCCCATTCTGCCCTCGGCCTCTCTCATCGAGGCTAAAACTTCTCCTGGTTTGTTGGGCCCTCCAGCTTCGAGTCCCAGCCTCCCACACTCAGCTGCCATGCAAACTGCTTTCCTCCCTTCTTTAAGCCCTTGTTCAGGTGAGGATACCGAGGAAGAGGAGGTTGAATAATTTGCCCAAGGTCACTAGAAGTGAGGGGGAGCTAGCAGTAACCCAGAGTTTGAGGGGAATTCCGCTGAGCCTATAAGTTCCATGAGGGCAGGCATTCTGTCTTGTCACTCTTTGAGCAACACCAAACCCAGTGCCAGGGGTAGCAAATGCTTAGTAAAATTCTGAGACAGGACCTCCCTCCTGCTATGGCTTTGTTTCTATTCGTGTCCTGACACGATCCTCTCTCCTCAGCACGGCACCCCAGGTGTTGCATACCGGCTCTCCAGCCCAACAAGCAGAAAACGAAGCCAAAGCCAGCTCTTCCATCTCAATCGACGAGTCACAGCCTACCACAAACATCCAAATACGGCTTGCCGACGGTGGGAGGCTGGTGCAGAAATTCAATCACAGCCACAGGTACTTCGTGTTGTCTGGCCCAGCTAATTCTAGGAGGGTCCCAGAGGCTCCCACAAATGAGGGCAGGGGGTGCTGTTCTTCCTTCCTACACCAGCAGGCACTCTATGTTTTCCACAAAGGAGGCAATGGGATAGGAATGTATGCAAGTCTGAAGTCTTTGGTCCCTACTTCCATTAAATGTAGCTAGTGATTGCTCACTTCCTTCCTGCGGGTCTCATTCCTCATCTGTAAAATTAGAGGATTGGATTCCTTAGGGATTTTTCAGCCACCAAACTCTTTGTTCAAAGGAAGTCTCGTGCTAAAGTCCAAGTGTAGAACAGATAAAATTTGAACAGCTGTGGTTGATAGAGGGGAGAGGAGTCATAGCACCAGCATCCCACTCACAGCTTTCTCCACCGCCTTCCCACAGGGGGCCTCCGAAAACCACCAGGCTAATCAGGTCTCTTCTAGATCTGGCATTTGAGAATTCTAGAATACCTGCTCTACTATGTCAGATCAGGTGGCCTGGATCAAAGTGAACTGTGCCTCCCCCATTTTAAAGATGGAGAAACTGAGGCACAGAACGATGAAGCGATTAGCAGGGGTGGATTGTTACAAGTAAAGATATTTGGCAGTTCCTTTTTCTAGAACAGCAGTGTCTGAATTTCATCAGTTGTGGGCCAGGTAAACCAGAACCCATATGTGGGGCTCGGTGAATGGCTTGGCTGTCCTTGAGCGCTGGCGAGGTTTGCATGTCGGATAAGCTGTGAAACAAGCCCCAGGAGCACAAGGGGCTCTGTTCAACATTTCTTGTTCAGTAGGAACCACTTACTGCACTTCAGTGCTTGCAGTTAAAGGAATTTATCCATCTCACTACTCTGAGTTCTTTGGCTCGGTTTCACTTCACTCATTAACCTCCAGCCTTTCAGCGTAAGTGCTGCTCACTCCCCAGGGTGGACAGCCCATCCCAAATGCATACCAGCTGGTGGGTGAGAGAACTCTGTTTGCTGACAGTCTCAGACTCTCATCGTGGAGGTCTGGGCCCTTAGGTGTGGCAGTTGTGGACTGCATAAATTTTAAGGGTTGGGACAGAAAGAAACGCCTATTTAAGTGCTCTAGGAGAGAAGGCTCTCTGTTTCAGATGACTCCATTCTCATGAGCACCAGGTTCAGGACGCAAGCAGTGTCTAGAGTAGGGATTCCTGGCACCTAGGGGTTGCTGACCTTCAGTAATTCTTCTCGCTAATAGTTTTAGTGGTTTACAAAAGAGACATATTTGCTAACCTATGGAATTCATCGTGGTCTACGGGAGGAGACAGACATGAATCATATCCCAGAATTGTTTGATTACAGACTTCATCAGTACCATGGAAGCAGGGTCAGGGGACGGGGACAGGAGCTTGCAGGGAAGGCTGCCCTGAGGATGCGGCGTTGAAGCTGAGGCCTGAGGCTTGATTAGATGACAGGGAAAGGATCAGACAGAAGAGCCTCTGGGAGGAGGGACTCAGACGTAGCAGGGAGCATGGTGTGATGGAGAACAAGGAGAAGGGTAATGGTATAAAATTAGGCCTTAGGACCACGGTGAGGAGCTTGCTGTTTCTCATAAAGAAAATGGGAGCGACCCTGAAGGGTTATCGGCAGGGGAGTGGCCTGAACCGGTGTGCTTCTAAGGGAGAGTTTCGGCTACTCTGGAGGACAGGGCCAGGGGAGGGGACTGGCTGGCGTGGCGGGGGGGGCCTGGTGGGTGCAGCCTTCCGCAGGGTGGGGTTGGCGGGCTGCAGAGAAGGGCACTGTCACCCACCTCCCCCCTCACCCCTGCTCCACCAGGATCAGCGACATCCGACTCTTCATCGTGGACGCCCGGCCAGCCATGGCTGCCACCAGCTTTGTCCTCATGACTACCTTCCCAAACAAAGAGCTGGCCGATGAGAACCAGACCCTTAAGGAAGCCAACCTGCTCAACGCCGTCATCGTGCAGCGGTTAACATAGCCACCCAGCCCTGCTGGGCGGCCTCGCCTTCCTCCCATGTTTCCCACGGCCAGCTGCCCTGTGGGGACCGCCCCTCCAGCCCGTTCTTGAACACCCAGCAGTCCAGTGCCACGTCTCCTCCGTAGCTCTGGGTTCTTAGATCTCAGTTGGACATTTGTTTTCTCCTTAGTTGCATTTCCTGGGTTTTTGTGACGATCAATGGACTTTAAAGAAAAAAATAAAAACAACCAAAAAAATGGAAGGAATATCACCAGCATGTTATACAGAACCTCTCCTCTCCCACTGAAGTAGGCTTTGATTCCTTTAAAATCATTTACCTCCAGGGTGTGCATAAAAATTGCTTGTGGCACACAGTACCTGTCCACTCTGTGTGTCCACCTGCCACCCCCTTGATGACCAGTGGAGGATTTCCCCCTTATAAGAAAGGAAGTGGGGGGCTCATGGAAAGAGGCTTTGCAGCCACTTACTACCATAGGAACAAACTCTTCCCAGGTGAAACCAGGCAGCAGCAGTTAGAGTCCCCTGAAGTGTGCAGTCAGAGCTAGATGCACGTGATCCCTTCAGATGAAAATAAATACTTCCCTGGGCTCCTGTCACTCAAATCTGGGAAATTCGATTTTCTAGGCCTGAGCCACTTGAGACTCCTAATGATATCTGCCAGCCAGAGCCCTTACCTCCATCATCACCTGGTGATTCCAGCTGTTCTGTCATTGCTTTACTCATGTGCAGAAATGTGTACCTAGGGAGTAAGTGGGGTAGCTTTTCATTGGGTAACAGCTCATGCCAACCTGAATGAGTTCAGAGTTACGGTATGTTGGCGAGAAACAAGATACCACTGAGCTATTCGATAACGTGCATGGTAAATGCTGAGAGGGGGTGGTTCCTGTGCTGCCCACACTTTTTACTGTGTTTGCAGGAGGCCTGAACTGAGTGAGTTTTGACAGTAAGGTCTGTGCCTGGCTTTGGTGTGCAGGCTCTGCCTCACAGTTGTTCTCTGCCCTGCCGAGTTCAGACTTACAGCAGTTGGGGCAGTCCGGTATAGAGCTCCCCGTAAATAAATGTGCTTTTTTTTTCTTCTGTGCAAGTTTGGGAGAGGAGGATCACTGGGGTCTTGGAAGCCTTTCCACCTCCCTGTTAAGTGAACCACAAACTTAGAATCAACACTGACTCGGTCTCCTGGTTTTGAATCATAACGTGCCTCAGTCCTCTTTCCCAAGCAGTCCTCGCCAATCACTCCGCTTCACATCCTGCAACAAGCCAAGAACCAACACTACTTATACCCAGAGTTGGGGAACTCCTTGGATTTCAACCAAGACCCATCCTGAGAAAGGGACCCAGCTTGGTGCTTCTGATCCCAAACTGGCAGGGGCCTGCCAGAGCTGCAGCATCTGCCACAAGCGTGTCCTCCAGCAGGTGGCAGCAACTGTGGGAAACAATGCAGGTCTGGAAAAGCTGTAAATTATTGTCACCTTGACCATTAAAAACCAGAATAAGGACAATGGAGTTTGATACTTTCTAATGGATTGGCTCTGAAGAAGTTGTGTAATAACAGCAGCCATTGTAAGTACTCAAGTGCCTCACAATGGTCCCATTTCACAGTGCAAAACCTAAAGTCCAGCTCGCACAGCTGGTTAAGTGGTAAGGTGTGCCTGCTTCCAAAGCTGATGCTCTTAACTGCCACGCCCCATGTGCATACACTCCATCCCCAGCCCCAACCTTGCACATACACTCAACCCCCTCCACCCCACTTCAGGATCACTCCTTAAATTATTAGTACAAGCCGGAAGAGATCACAAAACACCACTTAAAACCTGCACATGTAGAAAATCACAAAGGCCTGTTGAGTTCCACCACCCACAATTCAGACCAGCTAGGTGTGTCTGACCCAAGGTCAAGAGCTTGTCTGCCATGGGGCCAGGGCCAGGCATCACACCGGCACGGCATTCAGTCTGGCTAAGGATGTTTTCAGCCCTGGTTCTCACTGGGTGGTCCAGAGAGAAAGGGTGCGTCCACCCAGATAGGCTTTCACAGATTTTTCTTTGTTTTAAAAAGGATACTCAGCAGCCACTGGTTCTGGGACTTCAGAATTCAGAGCATTCATTCTCAACTGAGGCATTTTGTTAATTGGTGGGGGCATTTTGGATTATCCCAGAAATTAGCTGGCAAGTTAAGGGAAGCTCCTGGAGTTAAATAGTCCAGGCCAAGAGCACAGTGCAACACATAGGACATGTCCTAATGGGAAGAGACCCAAAGTTTACAGTGAAAAAGGCACATTAGTTGTGATGATGCCCTTTCTGATAAGTTCAGCTTAAACTAGTCTCTTGTGGGACATAGGTAGTGTCTCTGCTTGGTCTTGTAGACCACACCATGCCAAACAACCTTGTAAGTACAGCTGGGGGCTCGTCTGGTCGCTTCTTCAGAAGATGGCCACTGGAGGAAGCAGACGTGCAGCAGGAGCTGAGCATGTCTTTATGGCTTTGGGCAGCACTGCCAACACGTCCTCCAGAGCGGCAATGCCCTTCGATGTGCCCACCAGCAGTACAAAGCATGCAGGTCCCCAGTAGCAAGTCTTGAAAGCTGACTGAGCATATTCCATGGAAGCAACTGGTGCAGAAGGGCGCGTTCCCTAATGCTCTCTGGCCCAACCGCTAGGATTTCAGAGGAACTGCTGTCAGGACTTCCGCCTTCCAGGGCCAAATAAAAGGACTTGTAAAATGGGTTTCCTCCTGTGTCATGGTCTGTAGCTGTGGCCTCCCTTTCTCCGCCCACACACACACACTTCCTTCCAGGTCCACTCTTCTCAGGCCGGGACAGAGAAGCAGAGCAGAAAACACATTGTTGACTTCTAGTGTCCAGTCTGGTCCAGGCTGAGCTGTGTGACTGCATCTATCTACCACACATCCAGTTCTTCAGCAAGTTCTCAAGGTCCTGCAAAAGCATCCCAAATCCAGCCGCCCGTCATCCCTCCCCTGCAATCTCCCAAGTCCACCCCTACCCCCTTCCCGTCATCTCTCACACTGACAACTGCAGTGACCTCCTCGTTAGTCCCTGAAAAGCCCTACAGGTCCTGGCCCCTGCCCATCATTTGCACTATCCATTTGCCCTGCTTCACTTGCCTCCTTACTCCATCTCCATCTGATGCATTATATACTCCCTGTGTGTTTCCTTTGTTCCTCCATGAAAGCCAGGGGTCTTGCATTCTTCACTCCACTCACTGAACACTTGGCACAGTGTCTAAGACATAGTAGGTCTTCCACAAATGACTACTTGGATGAACCTATGAAATGGAGTTAAGACCTGACTAAAGAATAAAGGGATGGTGCTTAAAGTGCCCCATGTAGTAGTGCTTAGGTAATTACTCCCTTCCTCCCAAAGCAGGTTCTCATTCACGGTGGGGACGCATCGTTCTAAAGAGCACTTGTAGCGTCCAGCAAGGCTTCCAGGTTCTTCCAGCAAAGACATTAAGAGCAGGTGGAGCTCAGAGCAGATATGTATGTGGGATGGGAGAGCAAGGTGTGCAGGGGATGCCACAGCACTTTCCTCACCCTGCCAGGGCTGGACTCAGGCCAATTACCCTCCATCTTGAGTATCTGAGGCCCTCAGTGCTAAGACAAGGTCTTTGATTCTACCAGTGGTGACAGCAGTGGCCATTATTTGAGCACAATGTTGTGCTAGGCCTTACTTCCTGTAGTTCGGCAACAACCTGAAGGTACCATGGTTAACTCATTTTATGGAGGAAGACACTGAGGCTTAGCGTGGTGAAGGGACTTAACTGAAGTTACACACCAAGTAAAAGGCAGAGCCTAGATTTAAATCCCCAACTGCCTGAGCTCTTGGCTTTAGGAGGAGTTAGGCCGAGGGACAAGCTATAGTAGCTTCTGCCGGGTGGTTTCAGTGAGGGCCACTGGGGCCTGTCTGTACAAGGGCGGGGGACACAAGGAAATGATGATTCACTAGGAAAACCAATGTAATCTCACTCCAAATCCTCAAATACACCTCTTTCTGAGAGACAGAGGATCCCATAATAAGGTGTTTATTCCCACGTGGTCACAAGGTGAAATGTACCTTATTGCATGTGTAAGTACCTGCACTCCCTCTTCCACCTGCTCTGCCATCTCCCACCACATCCTCCCCCAGCATCCACTCCACCACCGTCGTCTTTTCCACCATCCCCACAATTACCAGTACCACTGTCTTCATGTCCACCACCACCTCCACAGTCTCCACCATCTTCGCTTAGGACACTCTAGTCTCTCTCACCTGCCCCCTTCCAGCTTCCTTTGCCAGATCTTTGTTTGGTTCTGGTTGGTTGGGGGTGGGTTTGGGTTTTTTTTAATTACTTTCTATCACAACAAGATACTCCAGACTCATCTTATATGTTTCCTACCCCAGTTCAAGAATCAGCCATTTTTCCAAGGAGCCCTGTTTTCTTTTATTGAAGAGAATTGTGTGAGAAACCAAGATCTGGCCACTAGGTAAGCTTGTTGCTCTTTGGGTATCTTTCTTTTAGGCCATCTCAGCTAACAGAGAAAAGAAATACTCATGTATGCTTGTATGCTCACCCAAAATATACACATATCCATTAACATTTCTATATGTAACCATTTGTGTCTATGTTAAATGAGTTCTTACCAAAGGCTTTTTAAATAATGTCTATTTCATTATTGAGATTTTCTATTTCCTTTATTTCAAAAGATTTGTGATTGATGGCTGAATACTTCCCATATTTGGTGAAAGATATAAACCTACACATTCAGGGAGCTGAATGAACCACAAATGGGATAAAGCCAAAGAAATCTAAGCTCTATTTGAGATTTCAGAGCTCCAGGGAAGGAATCACTCCCCCTGTCATCAGGGATTCTTACACCTTGAGACACAAATGACTCTGTCTCCTTTATAGACCATTAAATTAATACACAGAGTAAAAACCATTTAAATCAGTTCAGAATGATACTGATTTGACATAAAAAGTAAAATCTCATGAACTTCCTCAGTCCCACCTCCTAGAGTTACTATTTCTGTTTTAAGTTCACTTGGTAGCTAAATGGTAATATTAAAAGATTTGAACATTTAACATTTTTAGTTAATTAGTATCTAGGCTTAAAATAACTTGCCTACTAAGAAAATAAATCAATTTTTTTTGAAAAAATAATTAGGCTATACATGAACATAGTCTCCAAACTAACTTGGAAAGGAACAGTCTCGGTTACTTTAAAAAAATCAAACAAATGTTTAACTGGTGACCCTTGTGTTGCTCAGCAGACATCAGCCCTGGGGTCCAGCTCATTTTAGGCCTGGGCCACATATCACCACTGGTAGCTAGAATGGTAGTCACACGTTTTCTTCTCTCACAGCAGTGAAGAAGAGGTAGTGCAAACATGAGGCTCTTGGTGAACCCCCATAGGAAAAAATAACCAAAGTCTTCTGTGGATTGAGATGAACACCGTCTCAAAGGCAGGTCTGTGTTTTGAACTGATGCCCAGTTCCGAGCCATGAGAAAGCCCCCAGATCACAGAATGAAAGCGAGGGGAGCCACATCTGCTGGGCTTCAGGGAAGACTGAACCCAGGAGCCCTCTGCAGTCTGACTTTCTCTAGGTGGTGTTGGCAGTGGTGGGGGTGGCAGGGGTGTATGTCGGGGGGTGGGGGCAGTGAGAGGTAGTGTCCTGTCAACTGCTGGTCTCCTAACCTTTTGGGGGGGCTATTAATATCTGTTTTTCCATTCTTCTATAGGCACAGAACTTCTATTTTTCATTGGACACACGGGCACCCAGAATGAAGACTATGTTGCCCAGCCTCCTATGCAGCTAAATTTGGCCAAATAGGTTGCAGCCAGTGATTCATGAGGAAAAGAGATGTATGCAACTTCTAGGTCATGTACTTAAAGGGGATGGGATATGCTTTCACATTCCCTCTTTGCACTGTTTGGAATGCAAGTACATTGGCATCAGCTTGTACCACACGGAGGAGGGTAGGATCCTAAGGATGGAGAGGCACAAGTAGAAGGCACATGAGCCTCTGGAGAGCCTGTGAAGCCAAGCTGTCCTATCTGCCTCTAGACTGTCAAAGAGACAGCACCTTCAGTCACAAGGTCCCTGAGATTCTAGGGAAGGGGACACAGATGATGGGAAGAGTGTCAAAGAACTCTGACGTCATGTTTAAAACACCCGAGGAGCACATGCAGGGAGACCCGGGGAAGGATTAGTTCACATCTGCCCCCCTCAGGCCCTAGACTCTCACAATGCTCCCTCCCGCCACAGTGCTTCCCCTGCTTCTTCTGCCTCCCCTGGCCCAGTACATACAGGCGGCCAACTCCCTCAGACCTCGGCTAAACCCGGCTACCTCAGGGGAACACTGCAGTACACTCCAGGCTGTTAGGCACCTCTGCTATGCCTCTCAGAGCATTAACACCATGGATCTCTCTCACAATACTGACAGATTGGAAGCTTTACACTTCTCGTGTGGTTATTGGCTATCTCTCCCTCACCGGAAGATAAGTTCTGTGAGGTCAGCAACTGAGTCTGTCTTCTTCACTGTTTCCCCAGCACCTAGCACAATGCACGGCAGCTAGCAGGTGCTCAATAAGAATATATGTAAGCCACGAATGAATGTATGAATGAATGAATCCAGTGTAGGTCTTGACCACTCCTCCAACAGAAAAGCAGTGCTCATTATCTTGAACCATTTACTGAACGCTAACCTGAACGCACATCTGCGCTGACCTCTCACAGCCACCTTTTACAGGATGAGTGTGTACAGAAGTGTGAACCTGCTGAAAGTCACCCAATCCATCATCGGCGGACCCCCAAATATTCTTCCCATATTTCAGATGCGGAAACCTGGCTAAAGAGATGCCAGCCTGGCTGGACGCTAAGAGAAAATAAGAGTAGGGGAGGAAAAACTGCGATGAAACGGTGGCACCCGCTGGGCTCGGGGCTTCCGGGCTTCCGGTTCCCGGGCTCGAGGTCCCGGCTCCGGGGCGTGCACGTCCTGTGGGGCGCGCACGTAGGGCGGGCCGTGCGGGGCCGCGCGTGCGCAGGCGTCGCTCACAGAGACGAGGCAAAGCAGAGGAACCAGCGCCAGGTCTGGTGTTGGTCCACACCGCCCGTCGCGCCGCCAGCCCGTCCCGCGTCTGCTGCCGCCGCCACCGCAATGGGAGTGCAGGTGGAGACCATCTCCCCGGGAGACGGTGAGTAGGCGCCTCTGACGGTGCTAGGACCCCCGCTGCCGTGCGCATCCGCTCACCGCACCCGTCTGTCTGTCTCCTCAGGGCGCACCTTCCCGAAGCGCGGCCAGACCTGCGTGGTGCATTATACGGGTGAGTCGGCGGGCCCGCAGGGTGGGGGGCCCGGTCCAGCGCGGCCTAGGGGCACAGGCCCGGGGCGTGGCGGCGGCGAGGCCCGCGTGGCCCAAGCCTTAGGCCTGGGTGGTGGCAGCGCCCCCGAGGGGGCAGCCTTGGGCCTGCGGAACCCGCCACGGTCTGAGCCGTCGCTTGTGAGCGCTGATCTCGGACTTGGCATTATCACGCCCTTCGAGAGCAATTTTGTGCTTCAGATGCTGCCCTAATCCCCACTGCACAGATGAGGAAACTGAGTCTTGGGAAGGCAAAGTCATTTGCCCAGGGTCGTGCTCAGGAATTGGCAGAGCACCAGCCAGGGACCATCAGAAAGGATTTGCACCATTTCTGTGTCCTAGTTGACACCCTGCTCTCCCCACCCCCGCCCCGTTCTAGCCCTCCCTTCGATGGAGATAAGAAGGGCGAGGTACTTCCCAATCTGCTGTGCTGCCTCTCCCCCACCCTCGGGAAGTCCGGCTTCAGTCCCTCTGCCGCGGGTGGAGCCAGTAGAGAAACGTCCTAGTTCCTAAGGCATTGCTTTGACCCAGCGTGGCCATGGAGAAACTGGATCTGCACGGTCTTCCACCTCTTTTTGCTTTTGAGACACTTACACATCCAAGCTTCAGTGGCAGTGGTGGCCCAGGATGCTAGAACATGTCACTTAGTCCCCCCACAATTCTAGGGGTAGACTTTTCTCATCTCCATTTTAAAGATAAGGAAACTGAGGCCCAGGTAGGGAAACAAACAAATAATGTAAGCCAGAGGAAATCGTAGACCCCCAGCCAGAATTCAGACATCAGAGTTGATGTCTTGAGACCATCTTTTATTTCATGCCCTTACAAGGTCCTCCTGGGTTGTATTGGGGAGGGGAGTGGGGAGACTGAGCAGGCGGAGACTCCATGGCTGTGGGTGGAGGGAGGGGGAATTGTAGCCAGAGTTGCTGATATGAATCATTTTCCCTCCCCCTCCTCCTTCCCCTTTCTCCCCCTTCCAACCCTTTCTTCTGTTCCTCCTCCTACTTCCTCTGTTTCTTCTCTCCTTTCTCTTTCTTCTCTCCCTCCTCCTGGGTAGTAGGCTGTGGGCAGTTCTGACTGAGTTGCTCAGGGCTACCCTTCTAAGCTTTATCCTTCCCTCCCAGACCATGGTAGGGAGCCCTCTGTTGAGGGAAATGACTTTCATTAGGAGGTGGGTTGGGGGGGCAACTGAAATTGCCCTCCAGCAGCCTTTTATTTCTCTGGCTCTTATTTCTTTGGTCTTCCTTTATGGGTAGGGGGTGGAAGGAGTTAAGGACTAGAACCTTTTTAAAGGCTACTGAAGGAGGAGATACAAAACCCATCTCTGAAGGGAACAGTTTCCTTGCCTGTGAATGAAACTGCAAAGTGTCTTTGACATTTTAAATGACTGTCTTTGTAAGCCACAGTCGGCACTTGCACCTAGGGCACTAGTGGAGAAAAGCTGGTAGGTTAGGTTGTTTTTTGTTTTTTGATGGGTAGGGTGAGAAGAGGACCCATTGCCTTTTACAGTGCTGGGGGGTGTGGGCAGTTCATTCAGTTCCCACAGCCAACTAAGTAGGGACTGGGCTCGGGTGATTAGGAGACTTCATCTTCTGCCCTCCAATTTGTGAGTAGCCACATTCTGATAATTGGCTGCTATTGTACAGTCCCACTCCCAAGTCTCTGCCCCTTGTCCTTGGCTTACCCATCTCCTGGTGCCAGTGGCAGGACTGGACACCAGCATGCAGGCAGAACCACATTTCATGGTGCCTCTTGAGGAATTGCCCCACACAGCGTGTCTGGAGAGCAGATGGTCCTGGGACCCAGAACACCATCAGAGCTCCCAGTGCGTCTCCTCCAAGTCTGTGTTTTTCCTTGAGGGTGGCGCCCACTCACATGTTCCCAGAACAGCAGCAGGACCCAGGCATGCATTAGGACAAAACCTTTCTTATTTCATTTTTGATAAGACACCTTAGAAGTCAGCTCTGCTTGTGCTCACAGAATAGGTTGTTCTCAGGCGGGTGGCTTTGTTCCTGTGGGCCTTTGCCACCAGCCTTCAGGAAGAACCTGTTTAAGACCTGTGGGGGTGTGGGAGGAATGAGTAGGTGCTTTGAGATTTCATCTATAGTAGGTAAGGCTTTTAAGCCACCTCGAACAGAATCCCATCCGAAGGGAATACGATTGGGGGTGGGGCAGTGAGAGTATCATAAACATCTGAGTCTTCCAATGCAGGAAGCCCAGTGGGCCTTAAGAAGGGAGAAGAAATTCTCATGATAACCCTAGTTTTCATGTCTGCTTTTCCTGCTTGGCTGCACCAGTAGTTTCCTGTTACAGAGAAGTTACTCTCTTCCCAAGTGGTGAATGGCGGAAGTCCCCTTTGGCACCGTCCCCCCACCCCACCCCATTCCACACCCCCCAGTCCTATCCTTGGTTTGTGTATCTCCTTTTGAGTGTCTTAGCACAGATTGCTGGGCTGTGTGACCCCAGTGATTACAGTTCTAGGAGGAAGCACCTGCATGACCCAGGTTCGCGTCCAGTGACCACGCGATCAGCCGGTCCTCTCTGGCCAGGTGTTCGCTGCTGCAGATCTGGGGGCAGTGCAGAGAAAGAGCAGTGTAGCAAGGTGCTTGCCAAAGTCTCCCCTCAGCCGCTAGAGATATGCATAGCCAGGCTGGCTTTACCACAGGGGCATGTTCGGTACTGCAGGTGGCTCCAGTAGTGGGCTTGATGGCACTCTCCAGGCTCCCTCTGAGCACAGCGTGAGCAAGGCCTCAAAGAAAGGCCTGTGCCACCTTTTGGTGGTGCCAGGAGGGAAAATGAAAACTTGACTGTCACCTGCCAAGCACTTCCTAGTAGCGTGACAGGCACTGAGGTGGGAGGGAGGAGGTGGAAAGGTTGCCTGCCACCTATGTTCCTTGAGGGTCAGGTGAGTTCTCACGGCTGCTTCTTTGCTTCCAGTAGCTTTGTCACATTGATTGCTGCTGAGTTTGTCCTGACACAGAGTGAAGCTTACATCTCTGTACTCGCAGCGGCAGGCCACGTGCCTGCCATTGTCAGAGCAACCTCAGGTGGATTGTGAAGGCATTCTTTTTTTATCCTCTTAATAGTAGCTGACATCTCGTCCTTGGATTTGGGTTTGTCAGTAGCTGGCTTCTGGCTGAGGAGAACCAAGGGTCCCTCAGCCCCATCTCTGCAGCAGGCCCACTTGGAGGGCACCTGAGCTCTCAGGGCAGGTATGGGTCACTAGCCCGCAGCCGCCCTTTAGCCCCACTCTTTTCTTTAGCCTCTGTCTTCCCTCGCCTCTCTGTTTTATTCCATCCACTTCCCTGCTGGGTGTTTCTTGGCTGCTGATCTGATATCTGGAGGAAGGCATGCCCCCAGCAGAGACTTCCCAGGGGGCTTCCCCTGTGCTCTCTTCAGGTAGCCAGGCTGTAGCTGTTCGGGCTGGGCTGCAACAGGACCCTTGTTTCCTACAGCAGGTGTTGAATGAGCAACAGCGACCAGGCAAGCAATGGGGATGTGGCCAGTGAACTAACTAAACAGACAAAGACATGATCTGGTGGGGCTTACCCAGGTGACAAGACCAATAGCATGAAGGTGTGCCATGAAGTGGCGAGAAGCAAGCACCGTGGAGAGGTTAAAGCTGGGGGAGGGTTATTGCAGCTTTTAGTGAGAAAAGGCCTCTGACAAAATGACTTTAATATTTGCCGAAAGGAAGTTGGGGTGTGAGTGGTGTGGCTGTCCAGGAGAAGAGTATTCTGGGCCGAGGGAAGAGCTGGTTCCGAGGCTCTGAGCCTGGAGCATGCTTAGTATATTAGGGGCACAGCCAGGAGACCGGCGTGGCTGCTGTGGGTTGTGTAAGGGGGGAAGTGGTAACGGGGGAAGGGGGGACGAGGTGGTTGAGGAGCCTTGTAGAATGTTACAGGAGCATTAGCTTTTTCTCTGAGTACGGTGGGATCGTTGGAGGGTCATGAGCTGGCTTGGGTGTCAGTAGGCCCACTGCCTTCTGGCTGCTGTGTGGACATTGAACGGCAGGGGCCAGGCCCTGCTCGTATTCTGGGTGTGTAAAGTGCGCCAGCCTGGGGGAGCCTGGTGGTGCCGAGTGGATGTCATCCCCGAGAGGATGTAGGTCCTTTGTTTTGTTCACATCTGGCCTCCACCCTTTGTGACACATTATGAGTGTTTGGGAAAATCGTCTCACTTATCTAAGCTTCCACATGCCATCTGTAAACGGGAGTGACGGCGCCTGGTGTGAGGAGTTGCCTGGGCAGGTGCGTTCTGGGAGCAGCAGTGGCAGCAGCGATGCTGTGGTCGCACGTACTGTCATTGAGGCTTCTGTGTCCCGGTCCTGGGCAGTGTATGCCTGCCACCCCGCGTCTTTCGTCCAGCTCGCCCGCCCTGTGACATCCAGCTCGAGCCGGAGAAGGGAAGAGCCCTGGCCCCGCACGGCAGCTCCCGGAGTGGCCGAGCTGCCGATGTACAGGCGGTCTGGGGTCAGGAGGAGGATGGGCCGAGACCTCGAGCTCCTGCTGTTTTACAGGTGGGGAAATAGGCACCTATAAAAAGGAGATCAGTCTCCGTTGGGATTCATCTTAAAACAGTCCTGTGTGTCACCTACAGAATATAATGGCTAGGAAGGCTATAGCCATGCTCTTAAATTTGAGGTCCAAAGGAGGTTTTTAGTGTTTGTTGTTTCCTGTGGGTATGAGGGACAGTGCTGGGCTGTACCAGCTTCGCTGTGTGGGCAAGTTAAGAGACCAGTCCTTTTTCTCCCCAGGTCTCCTTAACGTTATGAGATTTGAACAGTTTGAAAATAGACCTTGCTACGGACACATGATTGTCTTTTTTCGGGGTTGTGATCACCAAATACAGAACCCACAGATGAGAGCAGAGGGCTTGCCGGTCTTGAATGAATGAATCAGAGGCCCCCACAGTGTTGTGTGTGTGCAGCTCTCACTTGTGAAATTTTCAGACGCAGACAGAAATCAAAGTAGGTTTGATTTCCGCAAACACCAGGTGCTCCCCACCTGGGTCCGCGGTGGTGGACGTTTTGTCACACTGACCATTTCTGTCTGTTACAGGACATGTACTGCTTTGTTCTGTGGGAAGGGGGGTATTTTGCTTTGATGAGCCATTACAGTTGCAGACAGCATGACACTTGACCTCAAACACTTGAGCATGCTCTAAGAGTTAGAGTAATCTCCTTATCCTACTGGCCACACCTAAGATAAATTAAAATGATTCTGTAGTATCTAAAACCAGGTTCACATTGAAACTGCCCCAGTTGTCCTCAGAGTGTTTTTAATAGCTTTAAAAACAAAACAAAACAAAACAAAACCGACTCCAGCTGAGGTTTGCTCATTGCAGTTGGATATTGTGTATGTTGTGTCAACCTAGAGGAGTCTCTCATTGGTTTTCTTTTAATGACCCTGTTGTTCCAAAGACAGCAGACTCACTGTCTTATCGAACACCCACATCTGCCCCCTTGATTTCTCCTGGTGTTGTCTGACTCCCTTCTCCGCCCTGATTCCCTGTACCCTGGACACTGAGTGAATGGTTTCTGGTTACACGTTCGAGTGCGAAGACTTCATACTTGATGCTGTGCACTTCATACTCGGAACCCTGTGGGAGACATTACCATTTGTGATGCTAAATGTGATCTTTCTTGTAAAGGTACATTTTCCCGTTTGCAAGGAGCATGCGGGCTGGGGGGACCGGCACATCCTGCACGCGCCCTGCTCGTCATCAGCCTCTCGCTGCCCGTATTCACACCAGTGAATTGTTTGTGCGCGAAGAAATCATTTCATTGGCATTTGCACAGTGGCCGTTTTCAAGTTCTTTCATACCTTCTGCATTTGTTAGCTGCCATTCTGTAAAGTAGGGTGCAGCTTTGTTCTTCCCCTTTAATTTCCAATTTTTAAAGTGAGGACTTGGTTTTGTAGTCATCCCCAGCGGTAGCAAGTGACTTTCCCCCTCTATCGGTTTGTTTTTAGTACACTGAGAACTCATGAATTTCACTCAGGGCCTTAAAATCATTGATACTTGTCATTCTTTTTGATGCATGGTCCCAAGTTTTGCCAGTAGGAGTCCCTTCAAACCTTTCTGACGAGCTCCCACTGTTCCTTAGTCACCGCCTCGGTCTCACTGCTCCGGCCTCGGCAGCAGTGAGCTCTCCAAAGAGCCGCGGTTCCTTTTAGTGGGTCTCGCGGACTTTTGTTCTCATGAACAGCTTTATTGGGCACAATTTATGTACCGTAAAATTCACTGGTTTACCCATAGGTCTTTTAACTTGAACAGTTTTTGTTGCTTAAAAACTGATTTTTTTGTGAAGTGCTAATGGGTTCACTGTATTTGCAAACCAGGGAATCATTTGTCTGCCTTGGGTTTTCTCTAAAAATAGTATTGTCACCTGCTATTTCCCATGGAAAAGGCCAGGGGTGTTTTGGATAACTTAGCATGTACTCTTCAGTTCTCCCTTTGGTGCTCCTGGTAATGTTTGCTTGTTTTTATTTCTATTTTTCCGGTCCTTTTTTTTTTTTAACCTACTGCTAAGGAACTGAACTGGGTCTTTGCTTTCCTTTCCCCACCCCCTTTAACTTGAGCCAGATACATTCTCCCAGTTCCGAAAAAAGCGGGAGGAAAGGAGGAATGCAGGCAAAGTATTCAGCTCCTAGATGCTGCTGTCTCTGCTCTCGTGGCCTGCATACGTCCCCTCCCCAGAGCACAGACCTTCTTGCATTGGTTTCCTCACACACACCAAGCTTCGCCCTACAGGAAGGTCTCTGCCCCGATGCTTAGGTGTCCCCGCACTGCTCCCATTCCCCACCACAAGGCAGGCTGCAATTTGCCTCAGCTTAAGTGACACCCTCTCAGTGGGTCTCTCTGACCCTATCCTAAAGTGGTTCTTCACACATGCACATGTGCACGCCCCTCTCTGATTTTCCTACAAGGCACCTATTTCCTTCTTAGCCTTCCTTGCAGTCAGGCTGTGTGTAGTTAACATCTGCGCTTTCCTCCAGGAGGCCAGACACACACTGGGGGTGTTCTCCTGGGTCTCCCCATCTGTGCTGGGTATGGAGTAGGTACTCAGTAGCTGCTTGAATGAGTGGTCCGTTAGGATGATCTGACATAAACTCTAGCTGCAGTGTGAAAAGCCCACATTCCAGTAATGATTGGTACAACATTCTATTTCCTCTAAGTTAGAATAAGAAAGAAAGTATCTACATCATTTTGGACTTTGCCCAATCCTTATGGATTAATAAAATTGTGACCGCTTCTTCCTCTCACACCCACTGCACACAGGTTGGCACACCAAACCCTCCTCCCAGTCATTCAGTAAATGGGTGAGAAATTAAGGGGACGCCTCAGTCTTGCCCTGGAGGTGCCTTCCCTGGTGCTCGCCCTCACGAGAGCGGTGCCTGGAGCAGCAGTCACCTGGGGCTGTGAGCACCATGCGGTCTTGGTGTGTATGACTCGGCCAGGCAGGAAGAAAGGGTTTAAGTGTGTGCAGAGGCCTTGAGTGGGGGAAAGATGCTTCTGATTTTTCTACAAGGTACTGTCTGGATACCAAGAATGTGAGAGTGACGAAGACAGTCTCTGCCATCGTAGATTTACACTGTAGTGTGAGAGACAGATGACAACAATGATTAATTAATAAGCAAAAATACACTGTACGTTAGCTAGGAAGTGCTAAGGAGAGGACAGTAGAAGGTTGAGATTTTAGACCGACGAAGGCCTCAGTGAGAAAGTGACATTTGAACAAAGACCTGAAGGAGGTAAGGGATCATCCATGGGACTAACTGGGTAAGAGTATTTTAAGCAGAGGGAACAGCAAGGACAAAGGCCCCATGGGGTGGGCATACGGCTGGTGCATGTACAGAACAGAAGGGAACAGAGTCCTCGATGCAGAGAAGTAGGAGCGGACCCAGCTGAGGTCAGAGAGATGGCTGTGCTGGTCTTGTAGGCCATAGCAAGGACTTGGGCTTCTGTTCTGAGTGAGATGGGGAGCCATGGGAAGGTTTTGAGCAGAGGAGTAATAGGGCCTGACTTGTATTTTTAAAAAATGTCCCTCTGGCTGCTGTGTCAAGTTTAAACTGTATGTTAGAGAGCAAGGGCAGAGAAGCATGGAGGGCCAGGGAAGGAATTGCTATAATAATCTGGAGGCAAGTTCCAGAACTGATGCTTTTAACCATTGCACCCTGCAGCCTCCTGCTCTGTGTTTTCTGGAAAACTGAAAACAAAAGAAAATTAAAGGTCGTGTATATTTCTGCTATTTCCAATGTGTTTCCTTCTGTGTACCCCCCCACCCCCCATGAGACATAATGTGACTTTTTAAAATTTAATGTTTTATTTTTTCCCATTACCATTTAGTCCCCTTATACTGCCCTCCCCAGCAATCACTACACTGTTGTCCATGTCCATGAGTCCTTTTTCCTTTTTGCTCAATCCTTCCACCCCCTAATATCCCCCCTTCCACTAGCTGTCATCTGCTCTCCATCTATGAGTCTGTCTCTGTTTTGCTTGTTTGTTCAATTTGTTCATTGGATTCCACATATGAGTGAAATCATATGGTGTTTGTCTTTGTCTGAGTGGCTTGTTTCACTCAGCAAAATGTTGTCCGGGTCCATGCATGTGGTTGCAAAGGGTAAAATTTTCTTCTTTTTTACAGCCAAGCAGAATTCCGATGTGTAAATATCCCACAGTTGTTTTATCCACTCATCTACCGATGGACACTTGGGCTGCTTCCACATCTTGGCGATTGTAAATAATGCTGCAGCGAACGTAGGGGTGCTCGTGTTCTTTCGATTAGTGTTTTGTGTTCCTTCGGATATATTCCCAGAAGTGGGATCACTGGGTCAAAAGGCAGATCCATTTTTAATTTTTTGAGGTATCTCCCTACTTCTTTCCACAGTGGCTGCACCAGTCTGCGTTCCCACCAACGGTGCAAAAGGGCTCCCCTTCCTCCACATCCTTGCCGGCACGTGTTGTTTGTTGATTTACTGATGCTGGCCATTCTGACAGTGTGAGGTGGTACCTCATTGTGGCTAATGTGGCAGTCTCGTGTGTCTTGTGATGAAGTGGAAAATGGAAAGGCGTGCCCCAAGGACATGCCTTCTGGTTTGTGTTCTGGGATCCCGGTGTCCTTTCGGTCATGGGCCCTCCTTTGAAAACACACTTTCAGGCTAGAGGGATTTAGCCAAAGGGTAGAAGCATTTCCAGATGAAAGTACTTTTGCACTCGGTTTGTGTGAGGGGAGAAGAAATCTGGTCCTGTCTTTGGACAGGCATTTGACCTTCAGTCACACTGTGAGCAGGCTCTCAGAACTCCAGTTCAGGAAGGGCGCCCTGTGGGTGCAGCCTCAGAGACTCGGAAACAGGACAGAGACATGAACTTTGAATTAATACCTCTTAGCTCCCTCAGTGGGTAGAATCTGTTCTCACCCATCATGGTTAGGACAAGTGGATAGTTGATACATTAATCACAAAAGTGACATGGGGTATGTAAACATTTCAAATCCAAACGTAACTCATTGGCTAAATGATCATGTCTTTCTTTTAGGGTGGCTCTTCTGGTGGAGTTTACCATCAAGGTTCTTGCAAAACCTAGTTTTGGCTTCTTTCAAAGTAGAGCAGAGGCTGTTGTAAGGTCACTTAAATGCCAGCCTTTCTAGATTTTTAGGCTTTCTTTCTCCAAACACACATGGGTCTCGCCCACACACTGTCATTTGCCAGCAATATTTTTCAGGGATTCACGTTTATTGAGTCTTCCAAACTCTTCACACTCATCTATCATTTATATACATACTATTTAATTGTGTTATTAATACTCAGTAAGTAAAACGGACATGAATGGACTTGGGAATAACATGGCCGACTGACCCTTGGTAAGCATAGAACTCACATGGGAAAGAAGGAATGGGGATGAGCTAGAGACTGGGGCGGGAAGGAGCTTTCACCACGCTGGGGCTGTGCAGGCTGTGATTCTTTTTTTTTTTTCAAGATTTATTTATAGGCAGAGGAGAAGGGAAGAAGAGAGGGAGAGAAACATCAATGTGTGGTTGCCTCTCACGCACCTCCTACTGGGTACCTGTCCTGCAACCCAGGCATGTGCCCTGACTGGGAATCGAACTGGTGACCCTTTGGTTCACAGGCCAGCGCTGAATCTGCTGAGCCACACCAGCCAGGGCAGGCTCTGGGTCTTATAGGAGTCTCTGGTGAGGCATTTAAGTAAAAGGTGTTTTGGAAGAGTGTCTGTATGTATTAAGGAGGAAGGGAAACGGATATGCCTAAGTCAGTGTACCCACTTGTGTTGTGCCTGAGTCAGTCCATCCATTTGTATAGAAATGTTCCAGGTGGCTCCAAGTGCGAATCTACAGAAACAATGGCAACTTGGAATTTGGTTCCCCCACCTCCATTCAACCACTGGGCTTTTTGTGCTTAAGAAACTACCTGTTGAGATAAAAATAGAGATCTTTTCTCTGTCTCCCAGCTGTAAATGACAAGAACTTTATTTGTTGTGAAAGTTTGGGGTTTGGGATGTTCCCCTTTGTTGTTGCCATGGTTTGATTGAGGTTTGAGTGTTTTGTTGTTTAATCTTAAAACTTTCCGTATTTGGACCCTGTGAAATGCTGCCTGTGAAAACCGCCTGCAAAGATGCATCAGCGACTGAAAACCACATTGTGAGTCTTGAGCTGTAACTCCGAGTGCTAGAACCATAACTCTGCAGATGCCTTCTTTGGTCATCTTCCCTCATCTCTTTGGGTGGTGTGGTGACTTTGCCTTCCACAAAGCAGAATACACTGGACGTGACTCCGTTTCTGTTGGATCATTAGCAAAGGAATAACCCAGTGGTCCTCTCAAATCTGTAAATCCTGGCCATGGGTCTTAACCACTGCTTCTGTGGCTTGGGCCACGCACCAGGAGCACAGTCCTGGGGCACTTTGCTCAGGAGCTGCTGGCCAGGTCTGCCTCTTCTGTTTCCTGCGGAGCAAGAGCAGTCTCAAACACACGAGCAGCAGGACAGAGCAGCGTGCGAGGGGGAGATGAACTCAGGACACTTCCCCCCGCCCTTTGTTGTTGTTAAAGCCCACATGCTCCCTTTCCAAGGATTGGCGTCTGGTTCTTACCCCAAGAACAGCTGAACAGTTTGGGAGGAGACCCAGACGAAAATGACATCAATTGCCTTGCAGCCAGAGAACAGCCCCTCATGCAACTGTAACTTGCTTGCTTTCTTTTTTTTTAATCCTCACCCGATAATATATTTATTGATTTTGAAGAAGGAGTAGGGGGAGAGAAACATTGACTGGTTTCCTCCTGTACATACCCTGAGTGGGGATTGAACCCCCAGCCTTTTGGTGTATGGAATGATGCTCCGACCAAGTCCCCCGGGCAGGGCCACCTGTAGCTTTCGCTCCTTTCATGGTCTTGCAGTTTTAACTGGAGACCCCAAATTTTCACATTTTCCTCACTGATCAGTAATTTAAAGGTGCTGAACATAAAAACTGCCATTCTGGGATTGCCCCTCAGATTTCTATGACCATAGAGGAGAGAGGTCTACATACGGAAGCCTTGTGCTTGTCCTGCTGGTTCCTAAAACCGTGCAAATGGAGCAGATCCGAAAGTGCCCGTGAGTGCCAGCATTGTGAGTGCCAGGAGTTGAGCTGAGTGCCACAGGGACATAGGGCTCTGAGTCCAGCTCTGTGACCTCGAGACAGTTTTTGACATGGAGAATATGGACCTATCCCAGGCAGATTCTGGGTCATAGGGCATATAGGTTTGCGTGTAGTCCAAAATGAAATTGGGCAGTTGTAGAAATAGAAGGTCATTCCGGCAGTGATTTTTGCTAAGAGTGGCCTTTGGAGCTTAAAGAGGCAGCTCTCATGTCTAACTGTAACTTCAGTCACCTTTGCTCAGCAGAGCATGCTTTCTCTAGGAAATTATGGTACCAGCTTGGCAGGAGGTTGCACTGGTGAAGGGCTCGAGGTCCTGGCACGTAGCTGTGCAGAGTTAAAGTGGGAGCAGCTGCAGAGACTTGGCTCGCTGCCTGCCTGCCCCTCCCCAGACACAGGAGGGCCTTACCGTCTCCTGCCAGGCTGGGTGTAGCAGGTAAACGTGTGGGATTTTAATAAACCACATATTTTTTCCCCTTTATGAAGAAAAACTGTTTTATAGAGGCGTAACTGCCATCCAGTAAACTGGCTATGTATAACGTGTGCAATTCGTAAGTTTGGTGTGTTTCTCTGTTACGCTTTGGAACCTCACTTCCCATTCCCGACAGTCACAGATACACTTTCTCTCAGCATAGGTTAATTTGCATCTTATAAGCCTCTATGTAAATGGAATCATACAGTATATACTCTTTTTTAAAGTTTTTCTCTTACAGTTGACATTAAATATTATATTAATTTCAGGTGTCAGTATGTACTCTTTGTCTAGTTTCTTCTACTTGGCATAATGATTTTGAGATTATTGTTATTCTCATGTATTAATAGTCCATTCCTTTTTATTACTGAATAATTTTCTGTTGTATGGATGTACTTGCTTATCCATTCACCAGTTAGCAGATGATTGGGTTGTTCCCAGTTTGGGCTGTTACCAGTAATAAATCGCTATGAATGTTTGTATGTGAGTCTGTTTGTGTGGACATAGGCTGTCA
Source organism: Trachops cirrhosus (assembly GCA_028533065.1). Classification (NCBI taxonomy): domain Eukaryota; kingdom Metazoa; phylum Chordata; class Mammalia; order Chiroptera; family Phyllostomidae; genus Trachops; species Trachops cirrhosus. The sequence continues at coordinate 71,989,573 of CM052547.1, forward strand.
TTTCTTGTGTATGAGTATCCAGGAATACAATGGCTGGGTCACAGGCGAGGTGTAGGTTTCACGTAAACTACCAGGCTCTTTTCCACAGTGGTTTTTCCGTTGTCTATTCCCATTGTCAGTCTGTGAGAATTCCAGTTACTCCATATCCTTACCAGTACACGGTATGACCAGTCTTTTTAGTTGTACTCGTTCTCATCGGTAGCAGTCATGCCTCCTAGTGGTATTTGCATTTTTGTAGTGACTAATAATGTTGAGCATCTTTTCATGTGCTTGATTGCCATCTGTGTGTCTTTTTCAGTGAAGTAGCCAAAGTTCAAATTTTCCCCCTTTTTTAATTGTTTGTTTTCTTATTGTTTAGTTTTGGGAGCTCTTTATATATTCTGGACGTAAGTCCTTTATGAGATACATGCTTTGCAAAGAGTTTTCTCTCAGTCTGTGACTTAACTTTGCATTCTCTTAAAAGTATCTTGTAAAGCACAGATGTTTTTAATTTTGATAAAGTTCCATTTATTCGTATGGATTATGCTTTTTTACTTCATATGTAAGAAATTTTTGCCTGAGCCACGGCCATAGTGATTATTTCCCTATTTTTTCCAGAAGTTTTATAGGTTTCTTGTTTATGTTTAGATCTGTTACCTGTTTTTGAGTCGCTATTGATTATGCTGTGAAGTGCAGATCGGAATTTTTACTTTCTGCCTGTGGATACCCGGTTGTTCCAGCCCGCTGTAGTTTTCATCTCAGGCATTGGAAGTGTGATTTGAATCTCACTCTCCTCTACTGATTCTGCCATCTGTGTCAGTTCTGGGTGGTTTTAGTTGGTTAGTCTTCGCATTGTGGGTCATGTCCGCTTGCCTCTCCTCATGCTTGGCAATCTTTGGGTGATAGACATGAACCGTACCTTCCGGGGTCCTGGATATTTTCATTCCTATAAATCATCCTGAGCTTTGTATTGGGAAGCACTTAAGTTACTTGGAAACAGTTTCAGAGATCTTGCCTCAGGTCTTCCTGAGCATCCTGCCCCAGTGCTTCATGACTTTCTCCTGTCTGGCGCATAGGAGCAGGCACAGATCCTCCCAAACGTTTGGGGTTCTTCTCCTGGCCTGGGGTGGTTTCCTCAGGCACGTGCTCGTTTATTCCTCTCTGAACCCTGAATAGGGGCCCCCTGCAAGGCTCCGGAGGTTTCTCTGCAGCTCTCTCCTCCCTGGTACGTATCTGTGGACTCGGGCTGCCTTGGGCCCCATACCAGTCCCCTCTCCCTGGAAATTCTCCAGGGTGTGAGCTGGGGCAGTTTCAGGGCTCGCCTGGTTAGTTTCCCATCCCTCCGGAATCACTGCCCTTCATTGAGATGGTCAGTGTATTTAAAACCGTTGTTTAAGCTGTTATCTGGGTTGTTTCACTCCTTTTTTATGGGAGGAGGGGTGGTTTTGTTTCTTATTTGTTTGGGGTTTTTGTTTTTGTTTTGTTTTGGGTTGTTTAGATGGGAGGGTAAATCTGATCCCTGTTCCTCCACCTTGGCCAAAGCTGTGACCTGTTTTGATATCACAGCTTTTCTTACATTTTGCGTTCAACACTAACCAGCCTAATTCCCACTGCGGAAAGTACTATAAGCACTTTCAGTCCTGCTTCTTAGTGGGCACTGCTTCCTGTGCTGCATCCACTCCTCCCCCAGCCTGACAGCTGACAGCCATATGTAGTATGAAGAGGTCTCTTCCTCCCCATCGAGGGGGAGCCTTGTCCCTAGCACCTCCTTGCCCCTACAGCCTGTGCCAGTTGTGTGACATTCTGCTCAGCTCTGGGGATATTGTTCACCTTTCAGACTCAGATATAGGAAATCCCTCCTCGGCCGAAGGGACCCCACCATTACCAGTGCCAGCACTCAGCCCCTGCCCGTGAAGGTTTCTCCTCCAAGGAAGTGGGTGAGATTGACTGTTGGTGGCTGCTGTGGTCTGAAGTTCTGGAGCAAGGCTCACGTCCTCTTCCCGGGGACAGCAGCTCATCTGAAACGGGGCCGGAGAATACGATCCTTGGCAGAGCTCCTACTTAAAGCCCATATACTCAGAAATTCTGCTCGACGCTTACGGTTTCGTAAAGAGGCTTCCCCCCTCAATGACCCAGAAGAGCTTAGGAGAACTGGGGTTGGACGTTTTCCCAGGCCTACAGTCTCTTTGGTGAAGAGTATCCGGTTCTCCAGGCTGGCTCAGCAGCAGGGAGAGGCTGGGTCCACCTTTGCCCTGAGTCTGGTACCAGTCAGACACTGAAGCATTTCACCTGTAGGCGCAGTGGGATGGGAGCGCATGACGGGAGGTTGCTTGGCAATGCGTGTGAGGAGGAGTGCGTGGACGGTGAGGGAGCCCGTCTCAGTACCCTGTGGTTTTTCATGGCAGTCAGATGCGATCTTGCCCAGGTCCGGGGCAGGTTCAAATTTGGCAAGAAGTAGGGTAATCCTTTCAGAGGCGTACTGTATTGTTAAAACTATGAGTAACAACCTATTAGTGTATCATGAAATGAATTTAGGGATCACAGTCAGCATTCTCTTTAACAATGAGAAGTGTGCTGTACGTGGGAACTATTACATGTAAATAATGTTTCACTGACACATTTTTATGTGTGTCCTGGGTCCTGACACAACACGCTGGTCTGCCATCACAATCGGTGACAGCTCTTTGTGGTGTGGGTTCTGGAGTTCCGTTTCTGTTACTCCTCTCTTGGCAGCACTACAGCGGGGTGTGCTAAGTGTCAGGTAAAGGTATACCTCATACCATTTAGGTTACTCTCAGCTGCAAGTAACTGAAAAACTGACTTAGGGCAAAGCAGACTTTTAATCACCTTAGAGCAGAAGTCTTGAGGGAGGTGGTTTGGGTCTGGTTCAGATCCGTGGAAGGACTACTCTGTGGTGCTCCTGACCTTTTCATAGTTACAAGGTGGCTGCCATGGTTCCAGACATCACATCCTCACACAGCAGCATTCAGCAGGAAGGGAAGGCAGGAGCTTTTTTCCTGAGTGTGTTTTTCTTTTTTACCAGTGAGTGAGACATGTCTTTTCCTGCAAGGTTCCAGAAGACCACAGTTGGTCTGAGTGCCCAAACTGACCCATATGCCCCACCCACCCCAACCCTGGAATAGGAGAAAGGTTTAGATTGATTTCCATTCACCCACTGGACCAGGCTACTGCTGCTCCTGGAAAGCTGATACTCAGTTATAAAGGGTGGGGTGTGGGGAGGGGTTGTTGCTGAGTCTGGATTTTCCAGAGTCTGGAGTTTGCCACAGCCTGGCTTCCAGGCGCCTCTCTGGGCAGGTTTTTCTCTGTGGGTTTTGTCCAGCTAGCATTTACAGACAGCCAGGGGCCAGGGACCACCTTTCCATCTGTGGTTCTTCCCTGCAGGGGCTTCACATCTAGTGACGTGTATCCCCTGTGGCCACTCAGGAAGCCCCAGGGCCCTGCTTAAGCAAGTTCTGCTCTGTAAAGAATGCGGACCCAGAAGAGGCTATTTCTGGTCTTCAGTGTCCTTTGTAGCTCACAGTCCCCATTGGGCAAATCAAGTCTTGCTGCTACAGCCGGACCCTACTGCCCACTGGCTGCCCTTGAGCAGGTTACTGAGCCTGGGAACTGGTTCCCTTGTTTCTGTTACAAGCAATCTCAGGAGGGTGGATGGAAAGGCTCTGTCTGGCCAGAGAAAGAATCTGAGAGTCCTGTTGTTCATTGCCTACTCGCATTCCAAATGCTGAAGTTCGGTTGGGCTGGGCTCGTTGTATGAAGTAGAGCTTCGTACAGGTGGACTGAAGGGGGTGCCTGCAGTGAGTAGTGTGGGGAGTGGAGACCTGTTCTTCTCCCAGTTACTCATTTATAGAAAACTGTTGAGTCCTGCCATTTGTCATTTCTGTGATCAGATAGTGATTGTGTTCTGGCAAAGAAATAAGCTCCGCGTACACCCCCACATGCTAGTTCCAGGGTGCCAGTTCCTGGCTCTGCACCGACTTAGGGGTCGATTCCTGTCCTCCTGTCTCCCCAGTCCTCAGCTCTCAGCCCCAGGCTTCAGGCGGTGTCAGCAGGCGCCTGCCCCCAGGACACCTATCTCCCTCCTGGTCTGTAAGGACAGCAGTTCTGCTCCCCGCCCCCCTCCCTGCTTCCTATTTTGCCAAAGCACAGATAGTCTGGTGCCTGTGATAAAGCTCTCACTTGATCTCTGCTTCCCCCTCCCACGTAAAAGTGTTGACATTTTTAGGTTGGGGTTTTGTTGGGATTTTCCTCTTTCTCTCAAAAATGCAAACACAACAAAATTCTGCGTCTTACTGGGCTTTCTCAGTGATGCCTAGAACCGTGGTGGGTGCCACCCTCGGCCTCCAGTGGAATCAGCTTTGTGTTAACTATGTGGCAGCAGCCGGCCGACCCCTTGCAGTCTGGGGTCCTGGTTTGAGGGTTTTCAGGACCTGAGTGACCGTTCCCACAGTCGGCTGGCACTGGCCTCTGAAGAAGCCAGCACTTGGGACGAGGCGTTGCGGGCGGCTGTTACTCCTTCTCAGGGCACTCGCCCTCTGGCCCCTCCATCCCTGGAAGTCCCCCGTTCAGTGGAGGGTGTGTGGTGGTTTGTCTGGTTTCCAGGAAACTGGAATAGTAAAGTGAACGCGGTTTTTGGATTTATAGTCCAGCTTTACTACTTCAGCAAGTCACTTTACTTCCGTCTGCCTCAGTTCCTTCATCTGGGAAGAGGGGACGGTGCGGTGGGGGCTGGATGGGTGTATGTATGGAACGTGCCCAGCTCCGTCCCTGGCTGGGGGCGGGAGCACTGCCCACAGTTCCGCCGGAGTCGTTAGCCGTTCCGTGGTGAGAGCTCTCTGTGTCCTTTCCAGCGCTACTCCTCTGGTTCTGTGACACCAGCTGGTGCCCTACAACTCAGTTCAATTTCAACACTGCCCACATTTCTGTAAAAGGTGACTGGCGAATTAAGGAAGGAATATTGCTTCTTACGTACTTACGCTGTGTGTGACTTCCAGCTGCTGTGTGTGCCTGAAGGGCCCGCAGTGAGTCTGGGAGGAAGTCCACCGAGCACTGGAAATCCACACAAGGAGAGTGTACACCCCCCATTCTCCAGGGCGGACTGCTGCCTGCCTCGGGTGATCACCTTACTGCTTTGAGCCAGGGGAGAGCAGCCGCAAGCCCCCGGTGGAGGGACTACCCCGACTCCTTAGAAACCTGCCCAGGACACAGGGACTCCTCCCCGGACGCCGCAGTGCCTTCTCAGGCCCAGGACACCCTGCCGCACCCTCGGTGCCAGCCCTGGGGCTTGCCCTCGCTGATGGCTTCTGACTTGCCTCGTGTCACCACTCCTCGTTGCTCATGTTCCAATGCATTTTCCACAGGGATGCTTGAAGACGGAAAGAAATTTGATTCCTCCCGGGACAGAAACAAGCCCTTTAAGTTTATGCTAGGCAAGCAGGAGGTGATCCGAGGCTGGGAAGAAGGGGTTGCCCAGGTATGCTCTCATTTGTTCTGTTTCGTTTCTGAGTGTCTGCCATTTAAACATGTATAATCTGTCCTTAAAATACTGTACGTACCAGGAAAAGGAGAAAAACAAAAGACAAGCTCTCTTTGCAGCTGCATAGTGTTTCCTTAGGTGGGTGTGCTCTAATTTATTTGACCAGCATCCTATGGGTGGCCATTTGGGGGGTTTCCCGTGTGTTGCTATCGTAACCCAGCTGCAGCGACTAATCGGGGACTTAGTTTTACGTTTGTCCAGTGTTGCCACAGGCGACACTCCCCGGTAGTGGAGCGAGTGGCTCGGTGGCTGTGCGCGCTGTCTTCGACACATTGCCGAGCTGCCATCCGTGGGGATCACACTGCCAGCCGCCACCAGCGGCCTCTGAAGCTGCCTGTGCCCTCTCAGCCCCGCCAGCAGCACGATGTTAGACTCTTGGCTTCAGGGAGATGCAGTGAGTGACAGATGGTATCATGGGGTGGTTTTCATTTGTGTCTGTTACTGTGGGCCCTTCTGTCAGACCACTTCTGAGAGGTCACGTTCAGGGATAAGTCATCTTGTTTGTCTTGAGTCTGTTTCTTCACCTCTCCCCTCCCCGTTGTGTAAACAGCTTTTGTTCTGCCAGGAACGGAATTCCCAGCAGACAATAGGGGACGCAGGCTGCCAGACTTCAGCTGGGTGCTGTCCTTCGTGGGGCCCTGCAGCGGAAGGGATGGTTGCAGTGGCCTGAGACCCAGCGGGCTTTATAATTAGGCCCTGCGTGTTGGTATTACGTCTGTTTCCCTCAAAGAGAATTGGAGCTTTACCAAAGCGAAGAGAAAGATTTCTCTCTTTTCCTTTCCTAGATTAGACATTGCTCCACTTCCTCTATAAAATCACTGATTTATCACCAAATAAATTGCTTAACTTTCAGGAACTCGAAGGCATCCCATTCCTGGGTGTCTCGATTTCTGTCCCTGCAGGGCAGAGCGCTGGCAGTGTAGGAAGGAGAGGATCTTTGTGTAAAAAGTAAAAAAAAAAAAAAGGGTTTACTTCCCTTTGGAAGCCCTGCCAGCTACACCTTTCTGTCTCATCCTGTGCCCCACCCCCACGTCTGGCTAGCTCTTGGTCTGCAGCCCAGCCCCCCTCCCCCATGCCAACCATTGTCCACACCACAGCCCATCTTCTGTGGCTGTTCCAGCCCCGGAACAGTGATTGTGCTGTGTGTTCCGAGAGCCGTAACTGCCACCGAGATAGTGTTATCAGCCTGCTTCACAGTCCAGGCTTGGCACGGCCTGACGCCCTGCTGGGGAGATGCCCAGTCTCCCCTGGACCCAGTGCACTTTGGGGTGGGTCACAGCTCTCATTCGTGAGAGTCTGGGTGCTCTGGGACCTCCGTGGGGCGTCTTCCTGTAAACACCTGGACGGAATGTTTCTTCAGCGGTGCGCACAGAAAGGCGGGGTTGTTTTGTGCGCCTTTCCCCTTTCGATATTGCTCTGGTGTTACGTGTTGACAGGTACGCAGTCCTGCCACAAGTACTGTCTGGGCAGCGTGTCAGAGAAGTTCGCTGGGCACGTATCTCGGGCATCTTTCTGTGTTAAAGCCACGGAAGTACGTTTAAAGCCACTGTATTCTTTCTAGTGGCTAATCCATAGTGAGATGTGCCTTTGACATGTCTCCCCTTACGATGGTCGTTTGGGTTGTTAGCAGAAGATTCTGGAAGTAGAATTGCTGGGCAAAAGGATACGATAGTTGTGAATTTTACCAGATTAAGCCACATACATGCTTTTTAAGTGTCCCTACCAGCTTGGTCTCACATCCCTGTCTCTGAAGGGAGCTGCAGGAAGCATGGCTTCTGCGTTGCGTTGGAAACCTGGTCGCAGCCTGCCTCTTCCTCTCGGTCCCTGTCCCTCGGCAGGGTCGCAGCGCCAGGGTGCACACGTGGGGACTTCAGAGAGGTGGTTAGAGAGGGGAAATACAGCAGAGAACCCGCTCTCTCTTCATAAAATAGATTTTTGAACTCATTTGTGCATTAGATTAGAAAATTAAGAAAGTACAAACATGTTTTTTAAAGCAAAAATTTTCCCTCCACCCTGGCCACTGTACTCTGTTCTCCCCGTAGAAAATTTATATAGGCGGGTACAAATATGTAAATATTTTTCTTTTCTCACACAAGTGGTAGGAATTGTACCATGCTACTTTGTACTCTGGAAAGTAATGCCGCCTGTTTTAAAGTGTGTCTGTATCTATGAAGTGTGAGTATAGGAGTGCAGAGGAGGAGACCACCCCAGATACTGCTTTCTCTCGGGTGTCCTGGCTCCTCACTCCCTGTGTCTTTTAAGCGAAGTTTTGTTCCTAACGCTCCTTTTTCAAGAGCATTGATGGCACTTAACACGTCCTCTGACTGAGAGGCCACCAAAGGACTAAGGCAGCGACACCTCCAGGGTGTTGGCCGCATGGAGTCAGCTCTGTAAACCTGGGCAGGCCGTTTGGGGGCCTGACTGTGGTGGGGAATCCGAGAGTTTTCTGCCATTGGGCTCCTTGGAGCCAGGTGGGGGGGCATCGCACCTGAGTGCCGACCCCCACATCCTGCATGGGGGTGCCGCCCGGTGCCTAGGCAGATAGATGCACAGTCGCCAGAACGTGCTACTCACACCGTCCTGGACAGACGACACCCAGGCTTCTTACGGAGACAGTTGAGTGCGTCCAGCTGATTCTTTTCCCTCGTTCTTTTCCCAGATGAGTGTGGGCCAGAGAGCCAAACTGACGATCTCCCCGGACTACGCCTACGGTGCCACTGGGCACCCGGGCATCATCCCACCAAATGCCACTCTGGTCTTTGACGTGGAGCTTCTAAAACTGGAATGACAGGAATGGCCTCCTCCCTGAGCTCCCCGTTCTTGGGTAAGGAACTCACTGCTGCAGGGCCTTTAACTCCCTCTGCGCCTCCCGGGTCTCAGCATTCGATGGGTGGTGGAGAGGACCACAGGTGCCGCCGCCCCCCCCGTGGGTGTGCTTGCAGTCTTGCTGACCCGTGTGCCCCTTGAACGTAAAGGCTGCTCACCTGTCGAGGGGTGGCACGTGTTCTTGAATGTACTCACAGGGATGGGTGGCTGGTGGTAACTGTTTAAAGGAAGGCTTTTTACGTGTAGCTTATAAACTAAACCTCAGGTGGGAACTGGAAGCACAGTCCGAATTTTTAGTGTCGATATTTTAGTTCTGTAGCAGTAAGATTGGCGATGGCTTTGCTTAGCCTCTCCCGGCTTGTGCGCCTCCCTCATCCATAGTCTGTGGTTGCTGCCTATCAGGTGACGGAAGAGAGGCACTGCCACCTGGGCCACCTGCCCTGGGGAGCGAGCCCAGGCGGTGCCGGCCAGCAGGCCAGTGGACTGTCAGTGGGTTGAAAGCGAGGCCTGAGGATGTTACTGAAGCGTAGAGGGTGCTCTCAGACAGTCCTGGAAAGGACTCTTAGGGGCCCTAGTCAGCCTTCCTGTGCACCGGGCGAGGAAACTGAGGCCCAGAGAAACACACCGGATAGGATCACAGTCAGTCGGTGGCGAACTACAACCAGAACCCCTTTCGTGCCTTTCTTTCCTGGACTTTTCCTTCCCATCACCTTCTCTTCTGGGAAACCAAACTTAATATCCTAATGACACAAAACGGTTCATGTGGGAGTTCAGTCATGAAACACATGAGGGCTGCCACCTTTCCGGTGGGCCCAGGGCCTCAGTGTTTTCTCCCCTCCTGCCCCTGGAACCAGAGGGCGGAGCCGGTGGCCGGGAGCAGTACTTTTGTTTGAAAGCTCCAGTGAGTGGCTGCCCGCCGCCTGCTGTGGCGCAGCCGTGTCCCGCTGCGGCTGCTTTCAGTAGAGGGGCTTCGTTGATCGATGGGTGTTTTCTGTCCGAGGTTTGAGCCCTGCACACGCGGCTCCTGCAGGCACGCTCAGGTTTGATGACTGGCTCCTCCACGTGACGTTCCTGCCAGGAGGGAACTCCTGACACTTTAGAGAGCCTCCCCCTGCCCAGAGTACACCTAGTCCGCACCCTCTTCCCTGTTCTTTGAAAGCCAAGTCCTTTGAACATGAATGTACTTGAAGGACCCTTGGAGTTATTCTGATTTGGGAACAGGCTTCCGTAAATCTGGTAGGATGGAGGATGGGGAACAAAGGAGAGGGAGTGAAGGGCTCTGAGTTACCCTGGTGTCAGCCTCCCTGTGCGCTGCCAGAGAACATCTCCAGCTTCCTGCAAGGGTCTTGAAGGAAAGCCCAAGAGCAAAAAGTTACAGGTTTGGGTGAATGAAGGAAGACTGCGGACATTCTCTGGGTTCAGCGTGGGGAATATCACCTTCGGGCTTTGCACACGGAAGTCGCCTGGGAAGCTTTCCGGACTCTTCTGATGCCCGGCTGCAGTTAGCACAGTCACTGGGCATGAGATCCAAGTGTTAAGGTTTTTCAAAGCCTCCAGGTAATTCCTGTACGCAGCCACTGATAGTAGGGGTGGCCTTGCTGGACTGCCCCTCCTGCTGCCCTCGGCGAGATAAACTTAACCTTGGGTTTTAAAAGAGAAACCGGTTTAAGCAGGAAGGGGTTGCTCGTCTGGGAGCGCAGCCCGAGCCCGGCTGGCCCTCCCCGGCTGGGGCAGAGGCGGCTGGGCCCTAGGAAGACCTCGCAGCTGTTGGGAGGGACGTGGCGCGGCAGCCAGCCCTGTGGCTGTGCCCACTGCACGCAAAGAGCATTGAGTGGCTGGAACTCACGAGTTTTCTGTCCCCGACAGATGTGCCATGGAGGGACCTGCCGCCCCCGACGCGCACACGCGAACCCGTGCGGAGCTTTCCTGGTGTCCCACTACACTCTGTACAGACATCTCTGCCCGACTGAATGTGTCCGTCACCCAGCTTCGCTCTCCCTCTCCCCGTGTGTGTCGGCCTGAACTACATGCCACCAACCTCAGTTACTCTTTCTTCGTTTTCCTTTTGGGGTGAAGATTCCGTTTCAGTCTTTCGGACCTAGGTTTCCAGTTGCGTATTAGTCAAGTGTTAACAGCACAAGTAATGGGTTAACTTTAGACTAGGAATTGGTGTGGGGGGGTGCAAGAATCTTTATTTTATTTTATTTTTTGGATGAAATTTTTATCTATTATATATTAAACATTCTTGCTGCTGCGCTGCGAAGCCATAGCAGATCTGGGCGCTGTGGAGGGCCGAGTGGTCTCCGAGTTGAGAGATGTCTTTGGGTTGGATCGAGAGCTCCACCCAAACTGGAGTGGGGTGGGGGGCCTTGCCCCCACTGCTCCATCCCACTCCCCCCTTAAACCCTCTGCCTTTTAAAGCAAATCGTTTTCACTGCGACGCTGGACACTACAGGTACCTGTCCCGGGCCAGCAGGGGCCTCTGAAGCCTTCTTCGCGGCCTGGCTTTTCCCCCAACCCTGTGGTTTTTTTCTAATAGATATTCAGGACTTTTATAATGACATAGCTATCCAGGCTCCACTTCCTAAATTTTGAGAACTTTAGTCGAAAGTTTAAATCGAAGGTGCTGTTTGTAGACACTGAAAACCCAGTGAAAGCCCAGCCACCATGACAAATCCCTGAGTGCTGTCTTACGAAAACGATGCTGGTCATCACAGCTTCAGCATCTCCTGTTTTTTGATGCTCACCTCCCCCTGCTGATCTCAAAGTCTCCTGGCTTTTCCTCCCCCCTCTCACTTCTTTGCTGTCCTGTGTAGTGATTTGGTGAGAGAAATTACTGCTGCCTACCCCCACCCTCCTCTCCTGCACTACATATGAGTTTCAAGTTTTATTATTGCAATAAAAGTGCTTTACGCTGGCTTTTCTCAGCTCGGTGTGATGGCGGCTGCTTTCGGGGGCCTCCCCTGCCTTTTGGTGTCAGGGGTGGGGTTGGGGTGTGACAGCAGGGGTGTGGTGTCGGCTCTGTGCAGGACTGCATCGGGACGTCCTTCCCCACGGATGTCTCTGGGGGTGTGGGGGTGGGTCTGCGTCTTCACCCGTGGAGGGAGCTGCCTGAGTCAGGCTGGGGTCCTCGGGGAGCGCCCCTCACCCCTCATCAAATGTGTGTTAAATACATGTTCTGGGTCGAGCACTGTGCTAGGTTATCTGGGGGAGTTACTGAGAAGTTGAAGGTGTGCTGCCAGCAAATGAATAAAGAATTATAAAGGGACAGTGTGGTTTTACTTCTTTTTATTATTTTTTAATCTTCATCCAAGGATATCTATTGATTTTAAAGAGAGAGGAGGGGAGAGAAAGAGAAACATCAATGCCAGAGGGAAATATCGATCGGTTGCCACGTGTATGCGCCCTGACTGGGGACCAAACCTACAACCTAGGCATGTGCCCTGACTGAGGATTGAACCCACGGCCTTTTGGTATAGGGGACGATGCTCCGAACAACTGAGCTGCCTGGCCAGAGCAGGGAAGATGTGGTTTTAAATTGGTGTCCCTCAGTGACGTGTGGTGCAGAGGTTTTGTCTTGTGGCCGGGCTGGGTGGTGGCAGCAGCCCCCCGGCCCCTGCTCTGTAAACCCCCCTCGTTACAGAGACCACCGGGGCGCTCCTGCACCTGTGCAGACATTTCCAGAGTGGCCCCCAGGAAGAGAGGAGCCTTTGATTGTTAATAGATTGTTCAAGGACTTGCTTAATAATATTCCAAATCCATCACTTTATTAATTTAAGTCACCAGAGTAATATTTCAGGGTTGTATCGTATTTTCCAAAAACTTCTTTCATAAAAATTGTCAACGTGATTTTCACAGTGAATACACATACCTACTTTTTACCATAAACATCCTATCACACATTTATCCATCCCTCTATCAGTCCATCTTTTTCTATCACGTTTCAGAATAAGTGGCAGGCATCCATACAGTGCCCCCGAAATAGGTATCAGTAGAATTCAGTGTTTGTTTACTCTTTTGTACCCTAAAACCCTACGAAGATAGAGTATCACCGTCTCAAGCTTTCTTACGTCCTTCCCTGTCAGTTTCCACCCACCCCAGAAGCAACAGTGGTTTTAATTTTTCCTACCATAATGTTGCCTGTTACAGAATTTAAATGAGATTCTACATTGTCTTGTCACACGTAGCACTCAGGGTGATACCTTCACTCAGACTCGCAGGAAAGCTGTTAGTTTTCATGGAATTTAAAGGTCAGAGAAGTCCTCTGTGTCAGGAACGGGGTCTGTGATAGGCAGAACCATGGCCCTCAAAGATGCCCACATCCTAATTTTTATAACCTGTGAATATGTTACCTTACAGGCAGAAGGGAATTCGCAGGTGTGATCACGTTAAGGACCCAGGGGCAGCGGGGTCATCATGGATCATACGTGGATCATCAGCGTGGGTGGGTTCGTTGTAATCACAAGGGTCGTTAAGTGAATCAGAGAAGTAAGGAGGAAAAGACATGAGGATGCCACGCTGCTGGCCTCGACGCCGGAGGAGGGAGCTTCGCGCCCAGGAATGCTGGAGCTGGGACAGGCAGCGGACAAACTGAAGTCTCCTAGGGCCTCCAGAAGAAAGCGGCTGTGCCCGCACTTTGGTTTGGGCCGGTGAGACTCGTTGGGACTTCTGACTTCCAGAACCGTAAGATGACAGATGTGTGTTGTTTTAAGCCACTGAGTTTGAGGTAATTTGTTACAGTAACAGTAGGAAACTGATCAGGTGCATTTGTTTCTTAGTTTGAATGCATAACAGAATGACAGCAAATCAGAATTTTAAAAAACTCTCTAGGATCTACCACCCTGGTAAATCGGGATTTGGTTTTTTTCTCCTTCCCTTCCAGTCTCACCTTAGACATTGAAAAACTTAGTTTCGATCACAACCTAGTACAGATTTCATGTTTTGCTTTTTTCCTCACTTAATGGTTTATCAAGAGTATCCATATGCTTTATGGTCTTTATAACTACTTTAAGAGGACTGCAATTGAAATAACATTAATGGACTAAAGTTATTAATCACCAAATATTAAAGGATAAATTTTTTAGAAAGTAAAATGATTCAAATACAAAATGAGCACGTCAAAGATTTTTATTTAACTCGTTAAGGAGAGAACTCGGAAGATGTTTCATTTGGTTCGAAGGAGAATCCAAAGGGCAAGTAACCGTGCAGTACGCTTCCCGTCGTCCTGGGAAATGAGCCCAGCGCGAAACCGTGTGTAACAGGACCGACTGGACCCCAGGCTGATGGGTGTAAACGGGAGTAACGTTCCCGTGGCATAATTCTGGCCACAGAAATATCACCAAACTTGTAAAGAAAGAACCAAAACACTTCTAATGTTAAACATGGAAATAAAGGTGAGCTATACTTACATTTAATAAAGATAGAAAACAAGTAAAACAATTATTTCGCAACCTGCTTATTCCAGTTCAGGGTCAAGGGTGGCCAGAGGCTCTCCTGGCAGCTCAGGGTCAGGACCCCTCCCATGGCAGGGCACACTCACACCCCCCAACTCAGACGGGGCAGTTCGGACAGCAGCCCACCCAACGGGCACATCCGTGGGGTGAGAGGGGAAGTGGGGGTCCCCCGAGAAAGTGCACACCCCACACAGGCGGCAGCCCAGGATCCATCTTTTTGTCAGTGTTAAAACGAAGTAACGTTATTTGTGGACCTGCCATATGATAAGCCCAGTGGGAACACTGATGTGAATTTGTGTAGTAGATACGGAACTGGCGGTATCGGCCAGCGTGCACAGGGCCATAATCGGTAGCGTTCCCTGGACATGGTTGTGTGGATGAGAATTACGCGCCTTATCAGTTTCCCTCTGTTGACATTATTTTAAAGTCACTTAAAGAGGGGAAAGCAGAGACACTCAGAAGGGTGGGCTAGGTGGAGCACCCAGTGACCAGGGAGGGGCAGGACCTACCTCAGTCTCGGTGTTCCCTGACCCCCACTTTTCCCCGTGTTCATTGGCCACCGTTAACTCTGAAGAGCTGGCTGGTCTGGACCGATTGAGGATCCCTGCATTCACTAGCGATGGGGAAGGGCGCAGGTGCCCCAACGCCCTGAGCCCCTGGACAGGAGTCTGTTAATGACATAGTGGGGGCATCAGTGGGTCCGGCTAGAACTGGCTTACGTTGTCACTAACTTTTTTTTTCCCCTTTTTGTTTTAAATCTTCCTGAGAAGCATGATGGTTAGAGTCAGTCCTAGGATTCAGCATAACTTTCTAATTCTGCTTCTGACTGCTGAGGCTTAGACACCACATTCCCGTTTCTGAGTTTTCCCACTCATCAAATGGACTTGGGGTGGGGGCTGAGGCATGGGTGGTGGGTCAGAGTGGCCAGGTGAACTTAGGATAACTTCCACCTCTAAAACTAAGTATTTGCAGTTGGTGATTGCATGAGAAACTCGCTGCCATGGCGGACACACTGCCCCCACTACCCCCCCACCACCACGATGACAGTTTGACTACAAAAAGGCACCCCTCGACCCCTCTTGTTCCAGGAAATGGCTGGCCACAGAAAACCCACCGCCCCTTCCTCTTCTGAAATGTCCCCAAACTTCTTGCCTGCCCCTTGCAGCCAACCGCCATGGCCAAGTGTACTGGAGTACCAGCTGGTCTGTCCCACACTCCACAGATCCTACCTAACAGGACCTTTTCCACTGAGACAGTGTGTCATTTCCTTTTTCCGTAATAAAACATGCTCCCTGACACCTTTGAACCCCGGCTGAAACAACGGTACGAGCAGAAGGGGGGTTTGCTGCAAGTTTATTATGAGCAGGCCTTATTAATTGTGTCTTGGACGTAGATTTGTCTTTGACACGAGGGATGCGCATCTAAGAATTCTGCCCTTAACACACCTGCTTCCTGGGTGAATGTGGGTTTGGGTTCACTCTGGCCGACAGCCTGGGACTGCACTGGCTTCTTAGGACCCATGGAGAAACTGTAGTTGAGGGATTCTCGTTCAGCCCTCTAATTAAATTCCGTGAGTTAATGAGGGACAGCTGACACCGAAAATGGATTAAAATTGAAATGTCAAGGGCAGCATTCCCCTGGCTTCTGCCCAGAGTGTGTCTGATACGTTCCTCCAAGTTCCCTGAGTTCCAGGCATGCACAGGGCAGATGGGTGACGGCCGTCACAGGCTGGGCTGCTGCAGCAGCTGCCCGCACGGGCCACGCAGGAACACAGCTGTCAGCTTTTATTAGGAAGGTACAAGTATTTGCCAGTAGGTATGTAGGACTGGTATATTTCTCTGCTAATTACCACTGTAGTTCTTCCCATTTTGGAATGAGTTCATATATTTCTCGATGCAGTACATGCCCAAGATTTAGGGAAATACTTTCAGTACAATGTATTCATGGTATGCCATCCAGTGATCAGTGCTGTTCTGGGCACTGGGAGTGCGTCCGGGATAGGGCGGAGAAAGGCACTCACTGCCTGCAAGGACCTCACGTTCTAGCCGAGACCCAGCATGTGAAGAGACAGATAATAGCAGCTGCCCAGAGTGTGGAAGCAGTGAGGAGAGTGAAGTGGCCCAGTGAAGGTTTGGAGGAAAACTGTTCTGAGCTATGGAACAGCAGGTGCAAAAGCTTTCCAGCCCACTGAGGGGTGGTGAGTTAGAGGTGCTGGGAAAACGCCAAGACCAGTACGGGGAAAGCAGAGGTGTGAAGGACAGATCTGGGCTGGTGCCAGTAAGGCAGGGCATTTCATTACGTGACAGGTGTGTGAGCATAATGATGCTGTGGTGGGTGTCGGCAGAGGGTGATATCTATTTGTTTTTAGAAGATGCCTCTGGAAGCTGGAAAACTGCCTGAAGGGATCATGATAGCTAGTCTCCAAAGAGGGCCCCCAGTGATCCTCCACGCCCTTGAGGCTTGGCGGGCCGCATGGCTACGCTGACCACTGTGAGCAGGCGGTGGAAGAGAGGTTCTGGGACTTCCCAGCCCCGGTCTTAGAGGACTGCCAGCTTCCGCTTCCTTCCTCTTGGAACACTACTAGCTCCTGAGTCCAAGCTACACAGAAGAGACGCTTCCTTCCTCTTGGAACACTACTAGCTCCTGAGTCCAAGCTACACAGGAGAGAATTGAGGCCCACGCCCCATCTGAGGACCCAGCCAACTGCTAGCACCAGCCAGGTTGAGTGTGCCACCCAGACATCCTGCCCAGCAATATTACGTGAATAGAGGAACACCCCTCAGCTCAAGAAAACCACAGAATTGAATTATGAGATTTAATAAATTGGCTTTGAAGTGGTTTATTTCATAGCAATGGATAAGTGAAACGGGCAGGGGAGGAGGCGGGACAGCAGCGAGCTGACCATTGGGGTCATTTAGGCAAGAGATGACGGAGGCCTTGACCCGACTGGCCAAGGCTAGCGAGTCCTCAGACTCAGGATACATTTCTCAGTGTAACTCAGGCCGAAGTGTGGGAAAGTCAGAACAGAAAAGCAGCGTTTCCTTGCCTGGCTCTCCTCACTCCAGACCACTCTGTAAAGAGAACTGTTTCAAACTCTTAGCTCTCTCTTCTTACAGTCACCACCATACAGCACCAAGTACTTACACCGTTTTCGTTTTTAAGAAAGACAATAAGAGTAACATAAACTTTTGTGTGGAGGGACTTAAGAAACAAAACCTCAATGACCTAAAGAAAATTACTCATAGATGTGGCCAGTGAAAAATGGGAAGAAAAAAAATATATATATAAAAGATAACATAAACAAAGTTAAAAGATGAGCCATAATGGAGAGAAAACATTTGTAAAGTATAACAAAATTTTTATATCCTAAATATATATAATTCTAAATAAAAAAACAATCTAATGGAAAATAGCATTAAGCTACTCTAGGAATTTTCCATTACATTTCTGCATCTTGATGGGTCACTTTTCGACATTCTCCCGTGTGGCCTCTTGTCCCCTGTAGACATGCCTAGGCTTCTTCACACATGGAGGTCTCACTTCCAAGAAGGTGAGAGGAGATGCTTGGAGGCCTCTCTAAAGCCCTGGCTGCGGACCCCCCACAGTGTCACTTCTGCCACAATCTGTTGGTCCAAACAAATCACAAGGCCAGCCCGGGTTCAAAGGAGTGAAAAAATAACCTACTCTCCCTGGACGGCCAAGGAAGTTCCATCTCAAGGTGGCGTGGCTACGGGCGGTGTGGTTCTTTGGGGACCATTGTAACACTCGAGCACATACTCTCCAAAAATGTCTTCTGCCTCACAAATGACCGATAGTTTGGCTGGGGCTATTACTCTCAATTGGTTATTATTTCCCTAAGAGCAAAGGCATTGCTGCGCCGTTCTGCGGTTTCCAGTGCCAAGAATGGCGATGCCGTTTTCCGTTCCTTTGCATGAGGTCTCTTGTATTACTCTCTGAAGTCTGTCAGGATCTTCGCTTATCTATGGTTTTAAGAAATTTTCATGATGTGGTCTTGTGTGGGTCTTCTTTTTTTTTTTAAGATTTTATTTATTTATTTTTAGAGAGGGAGAGAGGGAGAGAAATATCAATGTGTGGTTGCCTCTCACGTGCCCCCTACTGGGGACCTGGCCTGCAACCCAGGCATGTGCCCTGACTGGGAATCAAACTGGTGACCCTTTGGTTCGCAGGCCAGCACTCAATCCACTGAGCCACACCAGCCAGGGCTTGTGTGGGTCTTATTCTTTTCTTTTCTCTTTTCTTCCTGATTTTCATTTACTGAGCTTTTGGAAAATCATTTTAATCTGGAAATGTGGTTTTCAGTTTGGACGTTTTACTTATTTAGTTGATAGCTGTATTCTCCACAAATATCTTTTCTCCAAAAACATATTAGAGCAGGGGTGTTATTTTACATTTTTGCATATCTCTTTAATCTTAGCCTAATGGAAGACAATCCTCACTTCTACTTCTGCATTCCATCTGTTGCAATGTGTTGTTTTGGTTGAAATATATGAAGAACTTCCAACCAGACACATTTTACAAGGAGCTTGTGTCTGAACAGATAGTACAGAATCCAATATAACTAGAAACCTGGCAACCAGCTCTTTATCTTAGGACTCGGCTAAATGGGAAATATTCAGTCATCTTTTTAAAAAGACCATACCCAACCTTGTATTGGTAGAAACTAAGCCTGACTTTGTCTCCCAGCATAAACACTACTTAGCACTGCATTTGGAAGTCTGAATGTGTAATTTTGGGAAGAGAGCAGTCAGAGAAACCATGCCTCCACCAGGTAGATGTAGCTCGCCAGCAGACTACGAGGCCAGCTAAGCCCTAGCCGATCTGACAGTCACCGTCCAAAAGTTAGTCGGCCGCCCAGAGTAACACACTTCTTCCAGCAGGGATTCGAGTGCGTGACTGGACAGAAGACAAACCTGAGGGAACTTGAGGATGGGGACAAGACTGTTTGGTGAGGCAATCAGCTCATCATAAGCCACCAGGGATTCAACCTGAAAGGCCGGTGCTAGTTCCGTAGGCCAGCTGTCTGGCAGTTATTCTTCATATGATGAAGGTGTCGATATTCCTGTCATTAACTCACTGAACATAGGCAGCAATATAAGACCCAGGTTACAACCCCCTAACATTCTCTGGCAAGAAAATGGCTTTTTTTATGTACTTTGTTCTGAGCCGGCGATTAGTAAATATATGATGTAGCGTATCAATCCAGGAATCCGGAAAAGAAACCATCCTTTTATTCTGAACTCTTATCCTACCCATGCCTTCAAATAAGTACTAAGTGATGTATCAAAATTTTCCTCCCTTGCCCCTGACTGGTGTGGCTCAGTGGGGTGAGCACTCTTTAAAACATTTTGTCCTCCCTGGCTCTTGGTGTCTGTCGGGCACGAGCAGAGGGTAGTGACAGTCAGAAGGAGAGCACAGACAAAAATGTAACGGAATGCTGCTCAGCAACATGAAGGATGGAACTGTCAATGCACCAATGACACTGATGAATCTCACAGATTGAGTAAAAGAAGGCAGACTTCTACCAAAATCACACAGACTGTGCCATTTTCTTTATCTGAAACTCTAGAAAAGACAAGTCTAATCCATAGTGACAGAAGTCAGATCCACGCTTGTCTGAAGGCTGTGATGGGGACTGGCTGGGTAGGGGCACAGGGGAGCCTTTTGGGGTGACGGAAGTTTTGTTTACCTTGACTGGTTACATGGGTATGCATATGTGTCACAACTCATGAAAAGGTACCTTTTAAATGGATACATTTTATTGTGTAAATTGTACCTTAAAAAGTGGATTTAAATATACATTTATATTGGGCTTCCATTTTCAGACAAGATGGAGTAAATGGATTTCACCATATTCCTGCTACTTATTACAACTAGAAATTTGTTCAAATACACAAAGCAAGCATCAGGATACTCTGATAGTGGAAAAAAGAAGGTGGGCTGGCGAGGTGACTTGGGTCTTGAGGGATGACCTAGCCAGGAGTCTTCAGGGGCCTCACTTCTTCCCATATCCCAGCCTGGGCCCCCCAGAAAGCCGTGACCCCAAACCACAACCAGGCATGAAGTGCCAAGGGAAGCCCGCTTTCCCGGGTCAGAGGACTGATAAGAGCACAGCAATTAAGGACAGACCCTTTAACAACACTTGCTCTTCTCCAGGCAGACACCATGAAAGGACCTGCTCCCTCCCGAGCAGGCTCTGCAGAGACTGTGTGTGGAGCTTGTCAGTCATCCCTGCTGTGCACCAAAGGCGGCAGCTGTCCCCTCCCTACCAGTGATGGCTGAGACTGGAATTCCATCCGCTCCACTTTGCATTAATGTGATCAGAGGGGACACCCCACTCCTTGCCAGCCCCACAGAGGGCTGTGGAGACTGAAGGGTGGAGCCCTGTCACGGCCCTTGCCCTGCACTAAGCAAAGGTAACGAAGAGGCAGCACCCATCCGCTCACGGCTGCACTGTGGGGAGGGTCACAGAGAAGAGGAAGCTGCAGAAAGAGGTTCTTTCAATTGCGTGTGAAGACCAAGGCACAACCCCAAGTGGCCAATGTGTGAAATGCACCAGAATTAAACGATGTGGAATACTGCATGGTTTCAGATGGGCCTCAGGGTAGCAGAGAAGAAGGGCACACCAAAATAGCACTGAATTTGGAGCTAAATTGACATTCAGACTCGCAGAGCATGAAAGTGAGCCAGAATGTGTGTGTTCGGAACTTCAACAAGTTGAGTGTGTGCTAAAACTGGAGACTTAAAAATGAACCAGAGGGACTTCCGGCCAAGATGGAGGCGTAGGTAGACACACTGTGCCTCCTCGCACAACCAAGATAGGGACAACAACAATTTAGAAACAAAATAACAACCAGCACTGACAGAAAATTGAACCATATGGAAGTCCAACAACCAAGGAGTTAAAATAGACACGTTCATCCAGACCAGTAGGAGGGGTGGAGTTGGGCGGCTGGGCGGAGAGGGGTCGTGGCAAAGAAAGTGGTGGCTTGCAGACCCTGGGCACGCAAGGCAGCAGCTGACGGACCCCGGATGCGCAAGACAGCATCGGGCGGACCCTGGGTGCGCAGGCGGCCGCAGCTGGCAGATCTCAGACGTGGGGTGGCAACAGGCAGACCCAGCGAGGCAGCAATTGTGAAGCGAGGCACTGCACTCATGGCGGCTGGCTGACTGGGCAGTCCCACATTCACATGTAGATAAACCAGGCGAAACTGGGGAGCAAGTGAGCGAGACAGACCAACAGCGCAACCCAGGGTCCCAGCATGGGGAAATAAAGCTTCAAAACACTGATTGAAAACACTGTGGGGGTTGAGGTACCAAGAGACTCCCAGCCTCACAGGAGAGTTTGTTGGAGAGACCCACAGGGTCCTAGAACGTGCACAAGCCCACCCACACGGGAACCAGCACCAGAAGGTCCCAGTTTGCTTCGGGGAGTCAGACAGAGAGCGAAGCAAGTGCCACTGTTCCCTCTCGGACCCTGCCTCCATATACAGCATCACAACCCAGCGACTGGGTTGACCCGCCCTGGTGAACACCTAAGGCCCCGCCCCTCATGTGTAACAGGCACGTCAAGACAAAAAAAAAATGGCCCAAATGGAAGAACAGATCAAAGCTCCACAGCAAATACAACTAAGCAACCAAGAGATAGCCAACCTATCAGATGCACAGTTCAAAGCACTGGTGATCAGGATGCTCACAGAATTGGTTGATTTTGGTCGCAAATTAGATGAAAAAATGAAGGCTAAACTAAGTGAAATGAAGGAAAATGCACAGGGAACCAATAGTGATGGGAAGAAAACTGGGACTCAAATCAATGGAGTGGACCAGAAGGAAGAAAGAAACAACCAAACAGAAAAAGAATGAAGAAACAAGAATTCAGAAAAATGAGGAGAGGCTTAGGAACCTCCAGGACATTGTTAAACATTCCAACATCCGAATTATAGGGTTACCAGAAGGGGAAGAGGAAGAGCAACAAGTGGAAAAGTTATTTAAACAAATAATAAAGGAGA
>CM052547.1:72011511-72023755 GCA_028533065.1 Trachops cirrhosus
TCTCAGATAAGGTCAAGTTAAAGGAGTTCATCATCACCAAGCCCTTATTTTATGAAGTGTTAAAGGGACTTATCTAAGAAAAAGAAGATAAAAAGCATGTCTAGTAAAATGACAGAAAACTCACAATTATGAACAACCACACCCAAAACAAAAACAAACTAAGCAAACAACTAGAACAGGAACAGAACCACAGAAATGGAGATCACATGGAGGGTTAGCAACAGGGAAGTGGGAGGAGGAGAGAGAGGGGAAAGTTACAGAGAATAAGTAGCATAGATGGCAGGTAGAAAATAGATGGGGGGAGGGCAAGAATAGTATGGGAAATGTAGAAGCTAAAGAACTTATGACACATGGACATGAACTAAAGGGGGGAATGTGGGTGGGAGAGGGTGTGCAGGGTGGAGGGGAATGAAGGGGAGAAATGGAGCAACTGCAATAGCATAATTAATAAAATAGATTTTTAAAAAGTAGATATAAAAAAATGAACCAGAGTCTCATAATACTCAAAAAGTTGAGAATAAAATCAAATACTACTTGTTATACCAAGGACCGGAAAGTCACCGCTGGAATGAGAGGGCAGTCAGCAGATGCCAGCGTTGATGTGACGCAGATGTTGGGGTTATCTGACCAGGAGGTTAAAGCAGTCAGAATAACCATTAAAAGAAATTTTAAAAAGCTTCAACAAGCCACTATAAACACTCTTGAAACAGAAAAATAGAAAGTTTTGGCCAAGAAATAGAAGATATAAAGGAAAAGTAAAAGTTTTAGAACTAAAAAATGCAATAACAAATAAACTTACTGGGTGGGCACAGTGGCAGAATGGAGATGACAGAGAAGAGAAGCAGTGAAGGTGAAGACAGGCCAGCGACACTCGTACGACCTCAACAGAGAAACAGTCTACACAGACGAGCGGCACGTCGGGGCCGTGGGGCAGCGCCGAGCCACATCGTGTCGCTGGCGTGCCAGAAGGAGACGAGAAAGTGCAGAGAAAGTTCAGATACATACTGAAGAAATAGTAGCGGAATGCTTCCCAAATTTAGCCAAAGACAAACCCACAGATTTAAGAAGTTGTGTGAGTCCCCAACCAAGAAGACATTAAAATCCTAAAATAGTATGCATTAAAAGACAAACATAGAAACGGAGAGTAGGATGGTAGTTTCTGTGGAGGAACTTGGGAAATGCTGGCCAAAGGGTACAAACGTCCAGTTATAAGGTGAATTATTAGCTTTGGGATCTAATCACAGCATGTGGCTGTCAGTAACAGTTCTGTATTCTGTACTTGAAAGTCACTAAGAAAGTAAATCTTAAGCGTTCTGTCAATTATATCAACAAAGCTGGAAAAAAAAGAGGCTAGAACAGAATACCTATGAACTGTGAGACATTTGCAGAAGGTATAGCATACACAGAATGAGAAAACCAGAAGGATAAAAAAAGAGAGAAAAAGAAGCAGAAGAAATATTTGAAATACTAATAGCCGACAGCTTTCCAAAATTTATGATAGACACCACAAATTCTGGAAGCTCTGAAAATAGCAAGCAGAATAAATACCAAAAATTCTACACTTAAGCATATCACATTCAAACCTCAGGAAACCAAAGACAAAAGAAAATCTTGAGAGAAGCCAAAGGTAGGGGTGGTGGGGAAGGCCTGCAGAAGAACAAGGATGAAAATTAAACTGGACTTTGCATCAGAAAACATGCAAACAAGAGGAGAGTGGAGAGCCCTGGCTGGTGTGGCTCAGTGGATTGAGTGCCGGCCTGTGAGCCAAAGGGTCGCTGGTTTGATTCCCAGTCAGGCACATGCCTGGGTTGAGGGCCAGGTCCCCAGTAGGGGGCACACAAAAGGCAACCACACATTGATGTTTCTTTCCATCTCTTTCTCCCTCCTTTCCCCTCTGTGTAAAAATAAATAAATAAAATCTTCTTTTTTAGTGAATTTTCTTTAGAAAAAAAAAGTGGAGTGAAATACTTTAAATGCTAAAAGAAAAAACCCAGTAGCCTAGAATTTTGTATCTGGTAAAATTTTTCAAAAGTGAAGGAGTAATAAAGTCTTTCTCAGTCAAACAAAAACTGAAGGCATTTGTGGCCAGTGGACCAGCCTTGCAAGAAATGTTAAAAGTTCTTCAGAAAAAGGAAAATGAAATAGGTTGGAAACGGATGAATACATCTGCTGGCATCTGCTGGCATCTGCTGGCATCCATAAAGAAGAGTATCAGAGAAGGAAGAAATGAAAGTAAATAAAAACTTTGTTGTTTGGACACCTACCTAATCATATAGAGAACTCTGTGTGTAACGGGAGCAAAAGCGAACTGAAGGGTGATAGCACAGGGGAAGTGAGATGACTGGCAGCAGCGCTGGGAGGAAGGGAAGGTAATCTCAATAATTACCTTTAAATATGAATGATCTAAATACACCAATTAAAGACTAATTAAAATAGCTTCCGGCCAAGATGGAGGTGTAGGTAGATACGTTTCACTTCTTTTTTTTTTTTAAGATTTTATTTATTTATCTTCAGAGGGGAAGGGAAGGAGAGAGGGAGAGAAATATCAATGTATGGTTGCTTCCTGTGCATTCCCTTCTGGGAACTGGCCTGCAACCCAGGCATGTGCCCTGACTGGGAATCGAACCGTGATCTCTTGGTTCACAGGCCCGCGCTTAATCCACTAAGCTACACCAGCCAGGGCTGTTTCACTTCTTCACACAACCAAAAAAAAGGATAACCAATTTAAAAAACAAACAAACAACCAGAACTGCCAGAAAATCAAACTGCATGAAAGTCCGACAGCCAAGGAGTTAAAGGAGAAACATTCATCCAGACCGGTAGGAGGGATGGGGATGGGCAGCCAGCAGGGAGAAGACTTGCAGCAAGGTCGCGGCTGACAGACCAGGTGGTCCTACATTCACATGTGGATAAACCAGGAGGAACAACTGGGGAGCCAGACAGACCACACAACCCAGGGTTCCAGCTCCAGTGGGGGAAAATAACCTCAAAACCTCTAGCTATAAAAACCTGTGGGGGTTATTGCGGCGGGAGAAAGTTCCAGTGGAACAAAGGAGTCCATTGAAAGAGCCCATAGGGTCCTAGGATGTACACAAGCCCACCACCTGGGAATCAGCACCAGGGCAGCACCTAAAAGGGCACAATTTGCTTGTGGGTAGCAGGGAAAGTGACTGAAAGCAGGGCAAGAGCTGACCAAGTGGCATTGTTCCCTCTGGGACCCCTTCCCGACAGGCAGTGCTACAACAGAGCAAAGTGGGTTGCCCCGCCCTGGCGAATAGCTGAGGCTCCGCCCCTTACAACACAGCAGGTTCACCGAGACAAAGAACTGTGACCCAAATGAAAGAGCAGATCAAAACTCTAAAAATAGAACTAAGGGACAAGGAGATAAACAACTTATCTGATGCAGAGTTCAAAACACTGGTACTCAGGATGCTCACAGATATGATTGAGTATGGTCACAAAATAGAGGAAGAAGTGAAGGCTATGCAAAGTGAAATAAAGGAAAATATACAGGGAATCAACAGTGAAGAGAAAGAAACCAGGACTCAAACAGAAGGAAGAAATAAACATTCAACCAGAACAGAAAAAGAAACAAGAATTCAAAATGAGGAGAGGCTTAGGAACCTGTGGGACAACTTTAAACATTCCAACATCTGAATCATAGGGGTGCCAGAAGGAGACGAGGAAGAGCAAGAAATTGAAAACACTTGAAAATATAGTGAAGGAGAACATCCCCAATCTGGCAAAGGAAATAAACTTCCAGGAAGCTCAGAGAGTCCCAAAGAAGTTGGATCCAAGGAGAAACACACAAAGACACATCATAATTAAATTTCTGAAGATTAAAGATATGGAGAGAATCTTAAAAACAGCAAGAGAAAAGCAGAGAATTACCTACAAAGGAGTGCCCATTAAGGCTGTCAGCTGATTTCTCAAAAGAAACCTTATAGGCAAAAAGGGACTGAAAAGAAATATTCAAAGTCATGAAAGGCAAGGACCTACATCCAAGATTGCTCTATCCAGCAAAGCCATCATTTAGAATAGAAGGGCGATAAAGTGCTTCCCAGATAAGGTAAAGCTAAAGGAGTTCATCATCACCAAGCCCTTATTATATGAAATGTTAAAGGGACTTATCTAAGAAAAAGAAGATAATCAAAACTATGAACAGTAAAATGACAATAAAGTCACAACTATCAACTGAACCTATACAAAACAAACTAAGCAAACAACTAGGACAGGAACAGAATCAGAATCGCAGAAATGGAGATCACATGGAGGGTTAGCAGTGGGGTGGGGGATGGGGTAGAATGGGGGAAAAGGTACAGAGAATAAGAAGCATAAATGGTGGGCACAGAATAGACAGGGGGAGGTTAAGAATAGTATAGGAGATAAAGAATCCAAACAACTTATATGTATGACCCATGAATATGAACAAGGGGCAGGGGGCAGTGTTGGAGGGTTGTGGGGTTCAGGGCAGAGGTGGATAAAGGGGAGAAAAAACTGGGACAACTGTAATACCATAATCAATAAAATATTCTTAAAAATAACAAAGACTAATTAAAATCCATTGTCAGACTGGATAAAAATAATTTAAAAACACAAGATCCAACTGTATGTTGTCTGCAAGAAACCCACTTTAACTATAAAGACAACTTTATAAATATAATGTATGCCAATTATAGCCATTATATTATATGCCAACTTTAAAGTAAATAAATAAAAGACTTTGTGGCATAGCAATAACTCAGCCTCTTTCTCGGCTCTGGAAGGGTTCTACCTGCCCAGAGGAATGCAGCACCCGCAAGCCCCAGAGGGAGCCTGGGGGAAGGAGAAGCCGGGCACCAGCCCGCTGCATCTGCTCCGCCCCGGGGCCACCGTGCGCCCACTATCTCTGCACCCTGGGCTACATCCCTGTGAACTCTGTTTCCATGTGGCAATCCGCTGTCCCCTCAGCTCTGCAGTGGGTCCAGCAGCCATGTGATTAAAAGTGAGAGGGGAACGCAGACTGCTGTGGCTCAGGCAGTTGGGCGTCATCCTGCAAACCAAAAGGTCGCCCTTCCGACTCCTGGGCAGAGAACACGCCTGAGGCGCAGGCCAGGTTGGGGGCACGCAAGAGGCAGCTGATTGATGCTTCTCTCCCCCACTTTCTTCCCTCCCTTCGCCTCTCTCTAAAAACAAATAAAATCTTTTTAAAAATAAAAATGGGAAGAGAGCAGAGGTTCCAGGCAGGCAGTGATGCCACCTGTTAACCAGCCTGTAAAACCCACAGTGGTTAAGAGCCTAGGATCTGCAGCCAGAGTGCTTAGAGTAAAATCTGGCTGTCACCTCTTACTTACCTTGGGCATTTTACTTAAACTTCCTATGTCTCAATTTCTTCATCTGTAGAATAGGGCTAAAAATAGGGGTAAGGGGAGGAGGATTCCATGAGATAGTCCATCTAAGGTGTTTAACTCAGGTCCTGGCATACAGTAAGTGCTCAGACAATGTTAGCGGTTAATCTTGTCGGCCTCCTGTGCGGGGTCCTCATTCCCACAGTCGCCTACAGCCCGGCTCCGGAACCGCGCGCCCCGCAGCTGCCGGCTGCCTATTGTTCCTGCCTTCCTGCGCTGGCTGCTCCACGAATCCGGCGGCAGTGCTCCGGCCCAGGCAGGGAAGGCATCCCGGCGCCCCTCTCCCTCCTTTATGGGCGGTCAGCCAGGGCCCTCCCACCTTCAGCGCCCACCTGGGGGGTGTGAGCACTGGGCTGTGAGTCCTGGGGCCTCCGTTTCCTCTCTAAAAAAATAGAAGACCGCAGAGGTGCCCAGCTCACAGGGACACAGAAGGGCTCAATGGGACCACATGTGCAGGAGGCTGAGCCCTGTGCCTGGCTTCCCGCCGTGAGCACCTCGGTCCTCAAAGGTGCTGGCTCAGGCAGGCTTTCAGAACGCCCCTCCCAGCTGCGTGAAAGGAGCACTGACTTAGCCCTTAGCGTCTGGGCCCAGATAGATTCCTCGGAACATCACGCTGCGGCTCCCTACAGCCCCTTCCCCCAGCACCAGACAGAAAGCCGGTGAAAGGGTTGAGCAGCTTTTCCAGGCTGGCTGCCAGAAGAGGCAGGATCTGGAGCCCTTGCATCCTGGCTCTGCTACTGAATTGCTGTGTGATCTTGGGCAAGGCCTTCCCCTTCTGTGCCCCAGTTTCCTTCCTCTACTGCCGCAGTCCCCAATCTTTTTGGCACCAGAGACCGGTTTTGTGGAAGACGATTTTTCCATGGACCGGGGTGGGGGTATGGTTTGGGAATGATTCAAGCGCATTACATTCACGCTCACCTTCTGCTGTGCGGCCCGGATTCTAACAGGTCCACCAGTTTCCACCAGTTTCCACCAGTCCTTCCGAGGCCTGGGGAGGGTGGGGACCTCTGCTCCACTGACTTAGGAAGGCAGGTGTGGCTCCCCCCCCACCCCAGCCCGCCCCCCACACCAATGCCCCTGCTGGTCGAGTCACCATGGGAAAGCTGACCCCTCCAGGGCTCAGTTTGTTTTATCTGCAAAATGGTATGCCCACATAGATTAGTGAGATTCCTCCTGCTCTCCAGGTTTATCTTTCTGTCGCCCTCTCCCCACTTCTCTGCTCAGAAGAGGACCTGTGCCACACCCGGGGTCAGGCCGTTAGAGGCTCCCGGAGAGTAAATCGCAGCCTCTGCAGCCTGTCTTCCCGCTGGGCAGGCCGAGACCCAGGCCCAGGTGTCTGGTGTGCTGTCCCCGTGCCCTGGCCTCAGGGCACAGAGGGCGCCTCTGTGTCCACAGGCTGGCTTTGACACGACGTGGACAACACAGGACGGCATGCAGAGTGCCCGGGGTGCCGGGGTGAAGCTTCCGTCCACGGAGGGAGTTCAAAATTCAGGAGGAGGAACAGGAGGAACAGCGACCTCCTTCGCAGCTTCAAAGCCAGTTCTCAGAACCCCTCGCAGGAGGAGGCTTTCCCCGGGAGGTTACCGCGCCTGCAGGCCTTCTCCATCGCTTTCCTTCCCGCTTCCCTCTGTGCAGCTCCCCAGTCTCCATCCGTTCCCAGTTTTGATGGGGGCAGGTGTGTGGGGCTTGAATGCTCCCATAATGTCCTTCCACTTCCTCAAAGCCATCCCAAATAAAGTCACCCCCAGAGACATTTTAGGTATATATTGTGCCTCTGTAAACACACAGTCTTGGAATAAGGCCCTCCAGCCAGCCTTTTCCACGCCTGGCTCCTGCTTTTGCGTTTGCCCGCCCAAATTCATCAGCAGGCTCAGCAGGGGCAGGCTCTTCCACCGAAGAGCCGCCTTCTGTGGAAGGCTGTTTGGCGTATAAGGGCACGATTCCCCATGTTACTCATCTATTTCATTTAATCGTCACGAAGGCTCCACAGGTCGGGAAACACTGTCCCGATTTTACAGCGGTGGAACCCGAGGCTCCTGCCAGATCGGAGGGTAGGGCTGTCGGGCGCCACAGCCCCGGGCTCTGGAATGTCAGCTGCCTTCTCTTCCCTGCAGCACCCTCAGGCCCCAGGTGGGTCCCCACTCCCACCCTAGGACACAGCTGTTCCCGCTGCCCCCACACAGGCGATCACAGCCACCTGGCAGACACCCTGAGCAGAGGCCTGAGGTCGTCATGGGTGTCATTCTCCATATCATTTCCCACGCTCTGCCCTCACGCATATGCGGTGGGATGGCATTTCCCTGAGCCCTGGTGATTGGGTAGGGTCACGTGACTAGCCCTGGCCAAGGAAGTATGAGAAGTGACATTTGCCCTGCTGCCTGGCGCCTTTTATTGCCAGGCAGAGACCCTCCCTCACTGCGGGGGCTACTGACTGCCTTTGAGACAGAGGGGGACTGCCATGGTGCCCCCCGCCCTGGAGTGAGAAGCTGTGAAGGGCCCTGCCAGCCCGCCACAGCTCCCTGGAGTGAGCAACAAACGCCTTCACGTCGGCAGCCACTGAGGTTTGGGGTGGTTTGTCCCGCAGCATGACCCAGCCTACCTTGACTAGTCCAGAGCTCCAGAAAGCAAAACCAACCTGGGAGCTGAGAGATGGCGGGGAGGACCTTCTGTGTCCGGAGACCCGTTTTGTATTCTTTCACGTGATGGTCAGTCAGGTGCAGCCACAGAGGAGAGCCTCAGGAAAACCAGGTTTCTTCCACTCACAGGTCCTGGAGACAGAAGGCGTGCGTGCCACACGGGGCCACGTGGGAAAACACCAGCGCCGTCAGGAGGCAGGAGCTGGGGCGGAGGCTGCCAGGACCACAGCCCTGACTGCGGTTTCTGCGGGCAATGCAGGGCAGGGGGGACAGTTCAGGTTGGCCCTGGGCCGTACGGGGTCTCCCGTTGCCGGGACCTGGCCCTGAGATGAGGAAGGGGAGGAACGTGGCCTCCCGGGTGCGGGAGCTGGTGGAGGAGGCCTGGCTCCGGGTGCACAATGCCCAGTGTGCAGGCTGGGCATCTGTGGAGTCTGGGCTCAGCCCGGACCGGAGGGCCGGCGAGCTGGCCCCTCGTAGGATCTTAGCACATCTTGGTGTGAGTAGCCGAGACTGACGGTTGCCTACCAGCTGTTCTCCCCTTTCCTTTCTGACAGAACCCCGATATTACCTGACGTCGTGCCTAGCGCAGACTCCATTTCCCAGCCTCCCCTGCAGCTGTGCGACCCTGTGATTAAATTCTTGCCGCCTGACTATGTCAGCTGAAGTCTCCCTGGACCTCCTGGTGGGCATCCTGGAGGAGGCCGGCTCAGCTCAAGGTAGGCAAACTTTTTGTTCTGCTTCCTCATCCTGCTGCCTGGAGTGTAGTTCTTAGTCGTTATCTCTGCAAGCCCAGCAGCCATATTGGGTGGTGCAGAGAGTCCACAGCGGGTGTGAAAATGGATTGGGAAGATGTTTTAGTACATAAGGAAGGCTTCATAAAATCTCCTCTGCAATTGACTCTCCAGGAGGATGCCCGGCTACGGAAGCCCCACTGTATCAAGTCAGTCACGGCTTAGAGGAGATATCTCTGGGTGGGTTTAGAACACTGGGGACACTTTCTCCAGCCGTGGAGCGGGGCCACTCGGGCAAAGCAACTCAGACAACTGGAGAAATGGGGTTTTGAACATACATTCTAGAGTTCCCTTCGCCTTCCTTCTCCTGCCCAAGCGCCCCCAGATCCCATGCTCCCCCACCCCACAGCCTTCTGCAGCATGAGGAAGGCAAAGGCAGGAGGAGCACGAGTTTCCCTGCCCGGCTCTCCCAGAGGCCTTTGGAAGGGCAGCCAGGCCCCCCAAGGTGTGGGGTGGAGAGTAAGTGAGGGAAGTCCAGTGTGAGGGACTCCAGCCCCATGCTGACTGCTCTGTGAGCCAGAAACCACCCCCCAACCCATACCCAGGCTCCCCGTCTGTGCAATGAGGCAGTGATCCTAACCCTGCCTCCCTCCCAGGGGTGCTGAGGGGCCCTGCTGTGAGCGGTGAGTCAGGCAGGAGGAAGGAAAGGGCCAGTGTGCAGTCTGGCTGAGCAGGTCACTCCCGGTCACAGGAAGCAAAGAGCAGTGACATATGCCTTGGTGGTCAGGAGCCCCGGTCTGGTGTCTGGCAGATCTGGATCCAACGGCATGACCCCCCACGCACGACCTTGTGATCCTGAGCCTGAGCTTTCTCATCTGCAAACTGGGCATGATTCCTGTAGACAGGGATTGACGCCGATGGATGCGAGCCCCCAGTTCGGGGCCTGGCACAGAGCGAGCAGCCCCTCAGTAACCGGTGGGTCATCCCCTACCCATTCCTGGTCTCAGCGACACTTGCATTCTTACTGGCCCCCCTGTTTCAAACCCTCTCCCCATGCAGGGTGAATCCCCCACCTAATGATGCTTCCAATAGAGGAAAACCCCAGTTTACCAGCACGCCCTGCAGTGGGGACCTGGGCACATGATTCACGTTCTACCAGTCACAAGCCCCCGGTGCAGACCTTTGGGGGAATCCACGACCCACAGAGGCAGGGGCACGCAGGCCCGTTCTGGCAGTGCCTGCACGCAGTGTCTGGAGTCATCGGGGACAGAGGTTCCGCAGGGACTGACCGAGTCTGGGTGTCGGCCGGACAGCCTGCCATGTCGATGCCCCGCGGCAGGCAGCCAAGGCCATAGGTCCTCCAAGCTGGGCTCTCTGACCCCCAGGCCTGTGGGCTCCCCAGTGTCCTTGGATACGTTCCTTTGCTGCTTAAGTCACGCACGGCCAGTTTCGGCTGACAGTGACCACAAACCCCCGCTGTCTCCCCAGGCCCGAATGCTCTGGATGGTCCCTTTAAGGCTATTCTCTGAATGGTTGACCTTCCCCTTCCCGTGTGTGTAGATGCTGCATCTGTGTCTCTGGCCAGCTTTCCCCCAGCAATTACAAAATAAGACCCGGCCCAGAGCCAGAGTGGCAGAAGCCACATAAACGGGGAGAGTATACCTTTGCAAGGGGAAAATGGTCCTGTTCTGTGTTCGAACCCCAGCTCCACAACTTACATGTGTGATCTGGGGCCCACAGCATACCTCTGAGCCTCAGTTTCCCTATCTGTCATACACCCCACAGGTTTAAAGGACGTGAGGGACACAAAGTCTCTTGCCCCAGGCCTAGCACATAGTGGGCATTGGATGTAATGAGAAACCGGGTCAGGAGGGAGGAGTGAAATAGTACTCACGTTGTTTGCTTCAGAATCAACTTGGAGAGGTGACTCAGATCCAATAGGCTGGGGGCCCCCGAGATCTGTCGTTTTAATGTGTCCCCTGCCTAGAGGTCTCTGATGTAGGTGGCCGGGGCCACCGCACTTGGAGAAATGCAGGATCTGAGGGGGAGGATGCAGGCAGTGAGGTGCAGATGGCTGGGCCGCCTCGGCGGGCGGATGTTAGCTCCTCTCTCACTGGAAGCTTTTAGAGTGACCGTCTCAGGGGCAATGCAACCTGAGCTTACGGGCCAGGAAGGAGGCAGGTAATTTCGGTGTATCTGATCTCCTATCACATTGAGAACCGTGATGGATACATTTTTCTACCTCAGATAATGCAATATCCAATAAGACGGATGGATATATAATAGTTCACATGTAGTTAGCACTTCCCCTGAGCCAGGCATTAAGTGAGCACTTTATGTGTGCTAATAGAAACAAAGTGAAATCATTTTCCCCATCTCACAGGTGAGGAGACTGAGGCCCAGAGAGGTCACGTGCCTGAGGTCACATGGCCTAACAGCAGGGGGTTTGAACCTTAGTTGTGCCCCTTTCAGGACGTCACCTCTTGTGAGGGCGCTACAGGCCAGGGTCTCTGGCCGGTGCCTGTGCTTCCAGGGAAGGGGCTGAGGTGCTGGGTGGGACTAAGTGGGGTGCAAGTGTGAGGGACTGTAGCCCTTTCGCTCACCGGGCCTCCGACCCTCTAGGGTCCTCAGCTACTACCCAGGACATCTGTGACTCGGCTGCCCGGGCAGCTCCACTCAGTTCAGTCAACGCCTGGCCTTTCCGCTTGGGCATGTGGCCTCGGACAAGGTGCCTCACTGTCGGGATCTGGGGCTGCTGTGAGCAGTAGAGAGACGGGGTTACGCCCCGGGCCCAGCACAGCGCCTGACATGGAGGAGCCCGACAGACGGCCTCTCCCTGTGGTCACCGTTCAGCGGCAGGGATGCGGCCGTGGCGACGTGACCCGGGTTTTGCTGCCCCGCCCAGACCCCACGCAGAGGGCAGGGGCGCAGCTGGTCCTTCTCTCTGCCCAGCAACCAACCGTTGCCCCTTCTTCGGGTAAGGGCAGTGCCGGCTGAACCGGGTAACCGTATTTCTGTAGCGTACAGCTGGACTGATTCCACGGGGAAGCCGCACGCTGGCACTTACTGAGTGCCAGCGGTGTCCTGGGCACTGCTTGTGACCAATTCATTCGATCCTCAGGACGAGCCTGTAAAGCGGGTCCCAGTATCCCCCTCCTGGATGTGGAAACTGTCACTCAGAGAGGTGTGGTAACTGGTGCAGCGTCACAGATCTGGGACGCAGGTCTGATGATGTCAACCCGCCCACCCATCTCTTAAGTGAGTGAGCCATTGTTTGTCACTGTGATGGACTTTCCCAGGAGGGGCCCTTACTCATTCAATAAATAGGCAGTGACAGCCCACTGTGTGCCTGGCAGGGCACTTGGCCCGGGGTTGGAGCCTCACAGACAAGCCCCGCCCTCAGGGAGCACCCAGCAGGGGCACAGAAATGTTCCACCTCCTGGGCCACGTCCAGTGGCAGCAGCTGCCTGCGACCTCATTGTCAGAGGAT
>CM052547.1:72024255-72048500 GCA_028533065.1 Trachops cirrhosus
TACAGGGGGAAGGCACGGGCAGTTCTGGCCACTGTCGCCCTTGCCGTTTGCAGGTTGTCCCCGACCCTGCTCCACCACGGCATGGACCACTCCGTCCCAGACGTCTGAGTCGCAGGAGGGCAGCGCGGCCCTCCCACCCTCCGGCAGGAAAGGGAGAGCCCTCGGGAGAGCCGGTTGCAGAGGCCTGCCGCCTGGGGGCACAGGTGTCTCGACAGGGGCGTGTTCCAGGTGGGGCGACATCGGGTCGCATCGCCTGTCGTTTATGACACTGGCCTCCTTGGAGCCTCAGAGTCCCGACTGCACTAAGGCGGGGCAGGGCCACGGGCAGCCCGCTCTCGGAGCCGTTGACTGCGGGGCGCAGGCCGGCTACGCCTCTTGAGGTTGCAGCTCGGTCCCTCTCAGGATGCTGCCTCCCCAAGAAGAACAGTCCCACGTGCTGAGAACAGAAACTCATTCTTTGTACGCGTTCTTTCTTTTTCCTTCACTTGATCTTGGTCACAAACTGTACATAGTTGTAACTCCTGTCTTTTGAATAAAGCTTTGGTTTTACATAAAATTCCTTCCTGAAAAGTAATTGAAAATCCCAGAATTTCGGTCCCGTGACACACCAGGGCTGGTTTTCTTTTAGGCGAGCGCGAGCCCAAGGCCTTCTCTCCGAACTGCCTCCGGGTGCAGTGCTCGGCTCTGGCGCCGCACCCCTGCCCGCCAGTCTGAGGGGGGACGAGAGTGGGGGGCCCGCGTGGGGCTCTGGAGCACCGCTGCCCCCCGGCTGCAGACTGCTTCCGCATGTGTAGAAGGGGCGTGAGGAGGACTTCAGGGTGCCTGAGAGGAGGCGGCCCAGCTGCCACAGCAGCTGCGCGGCAGAGCTGAACCAGCACGTGGCTCTCCGTTCCCTTGACCGGGGAAGAGGTCTCTGCCGCTCGGCGTCTCCCAGGTGCACGTTCGGCCTCCCAGGCAGGGGGGGACAGCTTGAGCCCCCTTCGCCGCCCTGCCCCCTCAGGAGAACGACCACATAAAGAAAACAGGCTGAAGGTCCTCTGTGTTTTCATGCTTTAATTCAGAGCTGTCTGCTGCAGGGACAGCTCTGTCTGAACAGAAGGACAAAGGAGACAGAAGTGACTACCCCTCCGTCCCTCCCCCCTTCCTGATCCCCCGAATTCTGCCGAGGGGATGGCGGAACGTGTGCCCCTAGGTCACAGAGGGGATCGTGAGGTCACTGGACAGAGGCCCCGCAGTAGACCTTTGCCCCAGAACCTAGTCACGTGCCCATCCGTCCCCGTGGTGCCGTCAGACACCCCTGCGCACGTGGGGATTGGGAAGGGTGTACAGTGAAAAGCTAAGGTGTCAGTGAACTCCGCGTGAGGCCAGCTCTGTGTGCAGAGTCCCAGCCTCGACTTTGGCGCCTGCCTGAGCCCAGACCAGAGGAGTGGCAGGGCCGCTCTGGCCTGGAGGCTACAATTAAGAAGCCACTTCCGGCCGCTGGGCTCCAAGGGACCAGCAGTTCCAGAAAGCGGCTCCTGGAAACACTGTCCCTTAGGATCTAATCAGCTCTGGCCGAGGCTAGGGAAGTGGAGGCCCCAGAGATTTCTGCTCCAGGAGCTGAGGGCAGGAGGGTCAGAGGCCGACAGGAGGAGGTATTCAGCAGGCATCGGGAGGATGAGCACTCCACAGCCCGGCCCTGGCCTTGCCCTCCAGTCCCACATTCTGTGCCCTGCACAGTCGGGGACAGGCCGCCGCCCCTCCGCCGCCTGGAGCTGCACATTTTGCATAGATGCAGACACTGAGCACACACACGCACACACACGGGAGCCCTCAGGGCCACTGACCGCCAGGGTCCCAGGGTCTGCCCCGGGGCTGGCTGGTAGGTAAGCTGCCTCCTCCATGAACACAAAGAAGAAAAGCCTGTCAAAGGTCCCAGCAGACCCCACCCCCCAAAGAGAGAACCCTCAATGCTGTGGGCGAGGCCCCAGGGCCCAGACGGGGAGGTCTCTGGCAGGAGCAGGCTTACAGGGTGGCAGCTGGCCCCACTCACCTCACCGGGAGGCCTGGGGTCCAAGCCCTGGCCAGACCTTTACCAGTGGCTTCTCCAGCAGCGGGGACAGCGTGGACTGTGGCCCCAGCCCCGCCACGTCCACCAAAACACAGGACACAACAGGAAGGCCACAGACAGCAAGACGCAGACGGGAGCAGAGGGGCTGTGCAGCTCCAGTAAATGCCGGTGGTGAAAAACAGATTTTATGTTGTCAAGTAGAGTCATACATTTATTTTCTCAGCAAAGCTTTGACTACTTCTAAGGAGACACTACGCAGCTCCGTGAGCACACGGCACAGGATGCTGGTGCCGCGGCCAGTCCTGGCTTGGCTTTGGATTGGGTTTGCCCGCTGCCCCTCCGCGCCACCACCCCAGTGCCCTGGGGCAGCCCTGGCCAGGCCCCAGGAGTTCGGGCTTCGTTCGGCTGGGGCGGGGGCGCTCCACCGAGGATGGCTGGTCTGAGGCCCCGGCCGAGGAGGGGGAGCTTCGGAGGCACAAAGCGCGTGGCAGAGGGGCTGCTGCCCCGATGGCTGGGCGGCGGCCCACTCCCAGTGCATGCAGGCGCCCCGCCTCGAGTGGGGGGCACGGGAAGGAAGGGCAGAGCCCACGAGTCAGGAAGTGGCTGCTGGAGCAGCAGGGGTGGGCAAGCAACCTTGGCAGAGAACCAGAGTGGCCCCTAGGCCCGAGGGGTGAGTAGGACACAGGGTCCCACCGACCCCCCTAAATGTGGGGCCTGACTCTGAAGAGTGGATGGGACAGATGGGTGGAACCCTGCAGGGAGAAATGACTGGATTTGCTTTGTAATAATGGTAGTAAAACGCCAGCAGCTTTGCTGGGGGCCCGGATGGGGTCCCGGGAAAGGAGGGAGGACAGCGAACCGTCCCAGGCCTACTGGGCTCTGGCTGGGAGCAGGAGGCTGCAGGGCTCCCACCAGCCCCGCCCCACCCCAACCCGGGACAGGTCCCAGGGCGCCTGCTTTGGCCTGGACCCATCTCGCCATTCGTCCTGCCAGAAATCCCCCGAGGCAGATACGTCTAAGACTCAGGAACCCTCACCCTAGAAAGGAAGCAGCCACCTTGCAGGAGATCCGGGGATGCACGGGAACCAAGCCCCAAAATGAATATAGTGCAAAGCAGAAGTTGGGCCTGAGGCCCCAGAGAAAGTCAGGGTGGCCTCTGGCTTTCGCACCAGCTGAGGACTGCTGAGCCCAGCCCGGCCTCCCAGACCGCAGGGCCCCATCTCCACAGGCCAGGCGGGAGGACCCGAGCCCTGAGCAGCCAACCCTGCATCCTCTCCCTGCGCTGGCTGGCAAACTCTGGAGGGGAGCCTTCCTACTCCAGCACTGAGCCTGCTTGGCTTAGCTTAGCGTTCACAGAAAGAATAACCAGACACACCCAGGAGCGCCAGGGGGGAAATGGATCGTTGGAAAGGTCTGGGACAGACAGACAGACAGACAGACACAGAGCCCACACTGCCCTCTGCCACCTCTTGACCATCACTGGCTTTCCAGCCGAGCGGGGGCAGACTGAGGAGGACGGGGCTCCGGCCCAGGCTCAGCACTTCCAGACCCTGCTCGGAGTCCTGGGTCAGGTGCCTGTACTTTTTGGGTCACAGCTGCCTCTTCTGAGGGGATAACACCGCCCCGTCCTCCTCAAAGGGGCATGGGGCGGCAGGGAGTGATCAGTGGGCTGAGCAGGATGTGGAGGGGCGGGGGTGGGGCAGCTGAGGCCTCCCCAGAACAACACACCAAGGCTTCCTGAGCAGGGGCCGCCCTCGTGAAGGGCCAAGTGGAAGGGGCGGCGTTGCGGACTTCACCAGCGCCCTCCCTGCACTCTGTCCACCGTGTGCCTCCCTGCCCTGGGTCTCTCTTCCCTCCTCTCCTGTCCAAGCCGTGGGATGGCCTCTGCCAACCCCCTGACTCCCAGGCCCCGGCACTGCCACCATCCTGAAAGAACCGCTTCCAAATCAAAAACTAAATAAATAAGATGATGCCCCACGGGAATGTGTGAGAGGGAGGACGGCACCCCTACAATCAGCGGTCAGGCCACCGAGCCACGGGCTGGGCAGCGTCCTCAGAGCTGGGAGCTGCCACCGCCCGCCGTGCTGGGGCCCAGCGAGCGGCAGCTGATCCTGCGGATGGAGTGCAAGGCCACCGTGCAGCAGCCCCGCAGCAGGGAGCTGATGTTGTAAATGGGCTGGCCCTGGCGCCGCTGGGAGCGGCAGAGCCAGGCCACCGTGGGCACGGCCGGCACCACCACGGCCAGCAGATCCACAATGTAGTGGCGGCTCCAGTAGCTCTTGGGCTCCTTCTCGGCAGAAGCCGCCTCCTCCTCCTCTTCCACGGGGCACGCCACACTCACCGACAGGCGGGAGCTGGGGTTGGCGCCAGGCTGGTGCGGGGTCGGCCCACGAGTGACGGGCTCTGGGACCTCAAGCTCATCGCCCACTGTCACCACCACTGCTGAGCTGGGGTCTCTGGGCCCCGGCGGGTGGGGATCCGGCTCTAGGCACCTGTCCCCTGACTGGGGACCTGCCCCGCAGACCTGGGCCATGGCCACCTTCTCCAGGATGGCGTCTGGGTCAGGCTGGTACTGCAGGAGGTCTGTCTGGATGGCGCGCTCCTGCATGCAGCTGGCCTGCACGCCGGCCTCCGTGCCACAGAGCAGCTTCGCGCAGGCGCTGCCGGCCGGGAAGCGGGGAGCCAGGCTGAAGGAGCTGTTCGGGGAGGCCTCCTCAGGGCCGCAGTCCACCCCCGATGACAGCAGGCTGCTGGCCTCCAGCACATCCGTCCGGCTCATTGTGTCATCATTTGCCACGAAGCCACTGTCAGCCCCGTCCTCGGTGTAGGAGCCAGGCTGGTCCCCTGGGGGCCGGTCCCCACAGACGGCCGGGTCACTGAGCTTGGTGTAGGTGGAGCTGCGGGTGAGGGAGCGGGCAGGAGAGCCGCCGGCTGACTCCCCGGTGCCGTCCTCCTTGGCTGTGCCATTCTGGGCCACCTCCATGCTGTGTAGCAGCGTCTCCAGCTTCTTGTTCTGGATGTTGATGTCCACGAAGTACTTCTGTAGCCCCTTGTCCTTGTCAATCAGGTTGTTCTTGACAGTGTCGATGACCTGCTTGAGCTGCTTGATCTCCTTGCGGGCTTCCTTCAAGGCCAGCTGGGCTTCCACGCGGTGGCACTCCTCCTCGATCCAGTCCTCCTGCATGCGCGACAGCTGCGTCTTCAGGTCGTCGATCTCCGTGTCCCTGTGGGCAGACGAGACATATAAGCTCACTGCCTCGCCTGGCACCACCACCAGGGACAGGCACGGAGGGACCGGCACCAGGCTCGGAGGGCTAAACACAGAGGGGACTACTCCACGCCCCCTTCCTTCTTGTCTTTACTCCCCACGGGGAGTGAGGGGGCGTGGGAGAGGGGCCGGGTGGGGAAGATGGGAGAGGCCTCCTCCTGGGTGCGGCGGTAGAGACTGCAGGCACTCCCACCCCAGGGGTCGAAATGCCACCGACTGTCCACATTTAAATCTATTACCTACAGAAGAGACCAGACAATAAAGATTC
Organism: Trachops cirrhosus; assembly: GCA_028533065.1. Classification (NCBI taxonomy): domain Eukaryota; kingdom Metazoa; phylum Chordata; class Mammalia; order Chiroptera; family Phyllostomidae; genus Trachops; species Trachops cirrhosus. The sequence continues at coordinate 72,029,842 of CM052547.1, forward strand.
TCAATTTTAAAATGCTACTGCTATAAAAACCTAAGATGCCCTTAAAATCTTAACGTCAAACAACAAAATGAACCCTAAAAGCTCTGCTCTGCAGAGAGGCACGTGGCCTCTTATTAAAGCCAGCTCGGCTGTGGCCATTTTACATGGAGGGATATTTGGCCAGCGGCCCCACGGACGGGGCAGTGACAACTCTGGTTTTCCTGAGAGCAGTTACCACCTTCCCTCATGTGGACAGAGGAGAAGTGGCTGAATCAGAGGAGAATGGTGAAGACAGGGAGGTGCTCTTTTATCCAGGTAGGCATTTATTTCTTTTTTATACCCACTGTAAAGAGGGAAGCAAACAAACAAACAAACAAACAAACAAAAAAACCCCAAAACTCAACAAAGCAAAACAGCGTGACAAAGGCACACAGCTGCTCCTGAGAGGAAAGGCCAGCGGCAGGCGAAGCATCCGTCAGCAGACTCCTCCTGCCCGGAAACTCGGAGGCCTTTCAAATCCCTGAGTCACGGATGATCTGGGGGGGCGCAGCAGGGGGCAGGTTAGGCAAGGACGCCATCAAGTGCAGAGGTAAAACCAGGCGGGCTGAAGGCAGCGAGAAGGGAGGGAGACTGGAAATCGCGCCCTGGGCGGCCCCCTCGCCACTCCTCTCAGTGAGGCGGTGCACGCAGCCGCACCCTGCACCCGTGTGCGTGAAACCCACCAAGGGTGCAGCGCCCCTATGGGGGCAGGAGAGCCCGTCGGAGCGCTGGTCCAGATGGAGCACCGTGTGTTTCCAGCGTGAGACCGGGAATTCAGTTCAGGGGACGGGCCCAGGAACCTCATGCCGCAGCCTGAAGGGCCTGGGCTGTGGGGCTGCAGCGGCCACCGAGGTTATCGACCACACCACTCGGAAGGGGACAGACCACTCGCGGGACAGAACTCGGCGATGGCAGCGCGAGCCGCTCAGAGTGGCAACAGCAGCCATGCCAACAGGTGTGCGGTACTGGTCCTTCCCTCCTTCTGTCTCAGGTGGGGGCTCTCTCCGGGCTGACCCTCCTCACGGACACTGAGCCCAGGGAGGCAGAGTGAGTCTGGACGAAGGACCCGCACATGCTCAGCTCTGCAGGCCCTGCCCCCTCTCCTTGGAGCCAGCAGGACCCCTGGGAGCTATGGCCACCCAGCCTTGCCTAGGATATTATTTCTGAACTGCGTCCTGAAGGATAAGTTTGCCAAGGAAACAAGAAAGGCCACCGCAGGAAGTGGGGACACGGCCTCCGAAAGCACAGAGTGTAAAGGTTTTCCAGGAGAAGGTAGGCAGCTGCTGGAACGGCCAGCACCAAACTGAGTATGTGCAGAGTGCGTGGAGCGCGACCGTGAAGCAGGCGAGGGACCGCCGCAGGCCCCGCCAGGGCGGCAGGCAGGAAGCGGCCCAGGGTCGAGGTGTAGTAGGCCCGTCGTCACGTGGCATCCTGCCTAACCACACAGCAGATGGCTGCTCTGCGCCGCAAGGCCAGGCCTAGAAGGGAAGCTGTGAGATGGGCCGCCTCCTTCCTGAGGACATTAGTGCGGACAGCCGGGCAGACCCGGGCATCGCCGAGAAAGACGGGGAAATAAAAATAGCAGTCCTGGCTCTCCAGACAGGGAGGCCCACAGAAGGCCACCTGTAACTCCCACAGGTCAAACCGCAGCAAACCCACACTGGACTGGCTGCGCTCTGGTCAAGGAAGATGCGGGCTAGACGCCTGCATTCATCTGCCACATCCAGAACAGAGAGATCTGGAGGGACAGCGAGATTCGTGGCTGCCAGGGACTGGGGGGCTGCAGAGAAGAGGGGCATGGTTGCCACTGGGAGTGGGGTTTCTTTTTGGGGTGATAAAATGTTCTGGAATCAGATACAGGTGATGGCTGCAGAGTTCTGTGAACACAGTAAAAATAATCGTGTGGTGTGGGATGCAAATTACATCTCGATCAAGTCGTACAGAAAAAAGGAAAGATCACGGAAGACTCGGTCGGGGTGGCCTGCCCTCGCCAGCTCACACTCAGCCGCACGTTAGAATCAACGCAGTCTGGAGAAGAGAGTCAAGGTGATGAGGAGATCAGGGGGCACCTCGGAAGCTTCCATTGTGAAGATGAAGCCACCAGCCCAGAAAGGAGGGGAAGCCTTGGCCCTCGGGTCTGGAGAAGGAACTCAGATGGGCCTGAGAGGGTGCTGGGAGTCGGCACAAAGTTTCTCCTGACTGTGCACCATCTATAAGCAGATAAGGAGGAAGGCTTCTGGGGCCCGAGCGGATGGGTCAAGGTCCCCTGGTGACCGGAAGGGCTAATGGGTTGTTTCTGCCCCAGAGAGAAGGGAAGCCAGGAAGACAGCCCTGTGCCCCATCTCCCCACCTGGGGAGGAGCCAGGGAGAAGAAGGGGCCAAACGGGGCTGCCAGGCCAGAGCCGGGACAAACCTGGGGAAGTCTGACAAGCCCTCACAGGGGGCACTGCTCCCGCCCTGGCCCCAAGTAGCTACCTAGTCAAGGAGAGCAGCTGCAGGGAAGACAGGGACAGGCAGGCACTGCGGACATGGGCTCCAGTGGGGCTTTGCTGGGAAAGGAGCCCCCAGCCACCCCTTCCTCCCAGAGGTGCCCCAGGGCCCTGGCTCCTCGGAGTGCGGAGCGTGGCCCCAGGGCTGCCGCGGGCTGGCCCTGGCCGCTGCTCACCGGTCCTGGAGCCGGTCCTGCGTGTCCTTCAGCCTGGCCTTCAGGTGCCGGATGCACACCTCCTTCTGCTGCAGGGGGGTCAGGTACTGCTCGGGGGTGGGCGGCTTGATGCCATGGTTGTCGCTGCACAGCGTGTACTTCAAGGAGCGCCTGAAAGAGGACGCTTGTCACCAGGAGGGACGGAGAAAAGGGCAGCAGCAGGAGGCCAGCCTCGCTATCCTGGCCCCACCACCACCAGAGGGTTCTAGGTCAGCCTCCCCGACCAGGCCCCTCGGTGCTGGAGAACACCCAGCCCTTTTCTGGAAGGTGGGCTTTACTGAAGCTCTTCTGAGTGAAGACCACAGCGTCGGGGCGGGGAGTCCGGCTCCTCTCATTGGGGTGGGGAGGCGTGCTGGAGAGCACAGGCACAAGCCTGGCACCATCTCCGTCCGTCCAGCCTTCCAACCCAGAGAACGGATTTGGGGCTGGAGGCCGGGCTGGGATGGACCCTCCCTCCTCCTCATCTGCACACACACACTCACTCAAGTGCACATCTGAGCACGTGGATTCCCAGTCCGTTTGCGCCTGCACACCCACGTACGTGAATATACACCCGTGTGTGCCTGCACATCCCACCGTCTCTCTACCGCCTCACGGGAACCAGCCCGCGCGTGCACCCATACAAATGCACGCGCCCCTTTCCTCTGGGGCACACGGGAGCACAAGCATGGACGCTGCCGGCTCTGGGCACCCACACGCTGCACCCTGAGCCCAAGGTGGCGGCACTGCTCCAGAGGCCCCTCGCTCCCTGGCACCAGGCGGCACAGATGCGCGCAGTGAGCACACCCGGTCCCACCGGTGTGGCGGAGGAGGGAGGCCGAGGCTTGCACCCAGGGAAGGAGGGCACCCCGACCCCCCTAGCGGACCATGGCCCGGCCTCCTCGACTCCCGGCTTCCCACGTGCCGGCTGTTCTGTCCCCAGAGGAACCCCCCTTGCATCTTGGCCTCAAAGCCCGGACATGCTGTCACACAGCTTGGCAGGAGACTTGCTGCCACCCAACCCTGCTCCTTTAGGGGACGGGGACGCCCGGGTGTAGGGAGGGGCAATGACATATCATGGGCCTGGAAAAGACAGGCCCTGGTGAAGGCCATCGGCTGCAGCTGGAGGCAGTTTTAAAAGTGTGGGAGAGGCTGCCTGATGTTTACTGAGGAAAACGTACTCATTCACTGTAAACTGTCGAAGAGAAAGCGGCGACAGAGGTGGGGAGAAAGAAACAATTCTCCACACTCAACGAGTGGTCCCCACTCTGACCAAATCGCACGCACCCCTGTTTTCTGGGTGGCTGAGGGCAGAGGGTTGGTGTGGGCTGGGAGCTCAGGGGGTACCCCTCCGGGGGGCTCTAAGAAACCTCTCTCCAAAAGGGAAGCCAGCCAGCAAGCACCGAGGACCCCGGAGGGCCCAAAGCCCCACACGCTGGTCCTGTGTGCGTCCTCGGGCCCTGCACGGCCCGTGGTGAGAGAGAGGTCTTCTCCCCACGCCCGGGTGGAGGGACCAGGATTCGTTAAGCGAGTCAACGGTGAGGCTCAGAGGGGAAGTAACTATTTTAACTGTTTCACTCGCTCTCATGAGTATTTTCCCCCAACATAACATTTAACACTCATACATTTTTAGTCACTAGCTCTATCTTTGTGGGAAAAATTTATATATAGATAAGAAGAAAAATGAACTACAATTCCTGTCTCCCGGCGACTCGTGACTTGGAACGCCTGTTCCCCTGCTCCCCCGGCCAGCTCTCGTCGGGGGCAAGAAGACCCTTCCGCCGAGGCAGCTGTCAGCCCCGGGGTAGGGACTGTCCCCAGGGGCTGCAGTGATGACCTGCACCACAAAAATCTGCCCCTGAAACTAAAGTGTTAAAGTTGCCAATCATGTACTTTTTAAAACGTGTGTGCACGCATCCATCTTACTCACGCCTGTGTTTTGGAGCGTGGATGCAGACAGAGTGCTGTGGGTGGGGCCTGCATGCGTGTGTCACCCATCCTACGTGTCACCCACCAGTGGCGCCATGGTGGAAAACCCTGAGAACTGTTGCCTCAGCACGAGCTGGGCACTGCTTCGCACGAACGACACCCTTTCCACCAGAATGGGCAAGACAAGCCTTCCCGGGGGTGCTCTGGCCACGACTCCCAAGTAGGACCGGAGTCCTAGTGATGGCAACGGCCGCCGAGAGACAGCAACCCACCGAAGCCTCCGGGAGGTCAGCTCCATTTCACAGGTCACGGAATGGAAGTGGGAGGTGAGTAAATCCCAAGCCCGCGTTCTCGTGCCTCCGCCAGCATTTCCGAGCTGGGGAAACAGGGCTCTTCCTCATCATGGCTCTAACTGCCTGGTCTTCGAGGCCCCGCTCCGGCCCCTGCCTCCCCAACCCGGTCCTGCTTTGCAAGTCTCTGTTCGCCTTTCCTGGGAGCACAGCGCAGCCTTGGTCACACGCTTTGCTTTCCAAACCCACTCCACCTCTCTCGCCCATAGAGTGGCCCCCGGGGAATGGAAGAGGGCAGAAGCTGCCCTCCCACCTCAGGCCAGGGAGAACACTAACTCTCCCTCCTACCTGGTCCCGCCACCTGTCAGCCACATCACCCAGTTCCAGCCAGCGAGGGGTGCACAGAACTCCCTGGGGAAGGTGCCCCTTGTCAGAAAACATGACCCTTGGGGGCGGGGGGCAGAGGGCGGGGGGCGGGGGCTCTCTACCTCTGTCCTTCCGGGACATCCACCTGGAGGCGTAGGAGCCACCTGGCGACACCAAGGATGAGAGCTGTACACCGAGCAGGGCGGAGCACGAGGCAGGAGACGGGGCTTTGACCCTTCAGAGAGCTGCCTGCCTCTGGCTCCTTGTTCTGAAAGCATCACTCCTAGTTTGTCCAAGACACGGTCTACTTACGTGCAGCTGGGCAGTATCACACCCATCTTACAGACACAAGAACGGGGTTCAGAGAGAGGAAGTGACTTGCTTAAGGTCGAAAGCCAGTGAGTGTTGGGGACAGTGAGCATACCCACTTTTCCCCTCCCCCAGGGCTCCCAGGCTCCCAGCGGACTGGGCCAGGCTCTGGGGCGGGGCAGTTACCTGGGGGTGGGGCTGCTGTCACTGCCCTTGCAGGAGCCGGAGTTGCTGCTGCTGCTGAGGGAAGAGGTGCCGTAGGCATCCCGCACGCTCACCGGTGGAGAGGTGCGCCTGGAGGCGGGAAGAAGAGGCAGGTGCTCGTTCTGGCCGGAGGGCAGCTGCGGACAGTGGGCGAACACTGCCAGGCTGCTGCGGCTCAAAGGGCCCCCACTGCGGGGTCACCACCGAGAGAGAAGCAGAGGGGAAATGGGGATGCACAGACAGGGGTCACAGAACAGACAGTGCAAATCAAGAGGAAAAATCAGAAGGAGGCCGGTCCTCCTGGCTCCCCAAGACAAGAATGGAGGTTGGGCAGGGGCCCCATCTGCCCTTAAAGGGGCCTCAACTTCCAGAGTCCTCGGAGCCCAGAGGAGGAGGTCCCTGCAGGGGCTGAGTCCCGGGGGAGAAGAATGGGGCAGGCAGGAGTAGCGACAGGAGGAGGAGCACACAGGGGCGGAAATGAAGGGAGGGCCGGGGAGCGGAGTGGAAGACTGCATGACCCACTCCACCCCCACCCCCGCAATGGTGACGATCACACAACACTGATGTCGGCAGGAACCCAACAGTTCACGTCATCAGAGAACTTTATATCCACTCTGTCATTTGAGCCCTCAAACAGCCCAGGAGGAGGCAAGTGTGAGCAAGCCCATTTTAAAGACAGGAAAACTAGGGAAATGACTTGTCCAAAGACACAGTGCAAGTCGGTATGGAGTGGGCACCGCCCGTCCCCCCATCCTCTGAGGCCAAGGTTCTGGGCAAGGGGAGACTCACCTGCGGGATCCAGCAGAGGCCCGTCTACTGCCCGACAGGGACATGGCCATGAGGCTGCGGGTCCGCGTGAGGGGCGGGATGGGTGGTGTCCCGGGGGCTGAGGAGAGAGGGCGCGTTGGGGGTGCCGTGGGGAGGGCCGGGCCGGGCCACGTCATCCTCTCGCTGGGGCCGCTGCCCGGCATGGCGTCTCCTCTCACCCTTCAGCAGGACACCCAGGCTCTGGCCACAGCTGGCTCCTGCCACCCGACTTAAAATCGTCGGCAGAGCCTTGGGGCAGCCAGAAATCACCAGTCCAACCCTGAGTCCTCCAGACAAGTGGCTGTGCCCCACAGAGAGCGAAGGCCTTGCCCAAGGTCACACGGGCATCGGGGCAGGGCCTCCGACTGCCGGTGCAGGGCTGCGTCCTCTATGCTACGAGCCAGGCCCCGGGCCCCTGACACTCGGACCCCACCCCTGCGCTGGTCAATCCTCCCTCCTCGGTGGGGGCAGCAGGCCGGAGGACTCCTGGAGCAGGACCAGGAACCCCAAATATGCTGGGCTAGTCTCGACGTCACCTTCCCAGAGTGCCCGCTGGCATGTGGCTCGGGCTTCCCGTCTACAGGGGAGACAAGACAGACCAACATACCAGCACACATGTAGAAAGACACATGGATACACAGTCACGAAAAGGTGCCATGGCCCTGACATTCCCAGACGTGCTGCACAGGTCTCAGGGGACATGCTCAGGGGACCTACGCACGGTGCAGGGCATGCAGCCGGGCCCTCCCGCACACACACTGCACACACGCAGGCCCGCGCCCATCTGTGCGAAAGCGCATGCTGACTGCGGCATGCACCAGGCACTGGGAACAGGCTCAGAGCAGATGAGGGCTGGGGTGGGTGGGGCAGGAGCCCTCCCACGGGGGCGTCTTGGTGGGCTGGGCCCAGTGGGAGGGGACTGTGTCTGTAGACACCCATCCTTGGCCCTTCTGACAAGTGGGTAGAGAGACTCAGGCCCTCTGGCTCCTGCCGAGAAGTCACTAGGCCCCTCTTCTGGGCAGGGGCTTGGGCTCCAAGGGCAGCCCTGCGGGAGTTTAAGGAGGGGGCGGTCCCTGCTCGGCAGGCATCAGGGGCTGTGGGGAGGAGGCTGCACGGGCTCCTGGAGTCTGAGGTGGGGGGCCTGGGCTCTCTGCAGCCCACATGCTGGTCCTGGGCCAGCTCCAGAGACCCCCGTTCTCTTCTTCCATGTCAGAGCAGGGACTACGGACGGTAGCCTGGGTTACAGGAGACTCGGCTGAGGACACAGCACTTCACGCCTTCCCCCATGCTGGGAAACAAGCGTCCACCAAGCCCCGCTGGCCGTCAGGCCCCAGGCCAAGCACGTTACGTACATCACGCCATGGACTCCTCTCAACAACCCTATGAGGAAGTGCTGTGATTAGTCCCTTACAGATGAGTCCAAGACCGAAGGGACTTGCCCAAGTCACACCCTCTTGATGGTGGGGGGCTGGATCTCAAACCCTGGAGTCCCCGGCCAAGGGCACCGCCCCTTCCCACGTCAGGGCCTCCTGGGGTGGGGGGCCTGGTCATCCTGGCCAGTGGCGGGCTGCCTCCTGAGCAGACAAAGGCACTACTCAGGTGGCCTGTTTCCTGGCTGTGACACAGAGGCAGCCTGTTCCCCCGGAGGGCCTGGACACAGCCAGCATTGTCTGCGCAGAGGTGTCGGATGCTGGCGCAGGAGCCTCCGACACCGTGCCTGTCATCTGAGCTGCTCGCCCCTGCTTGGCGACACGTCCCACCCATCACGCCCCAATGCCCCAGGCAGGGCCTCTGGGAACTGCAGGGCCGGCACCTAGAGGAGGAGCCACGGGACAGGGGCTGGGGCGACAACGGCGCCCCCACACTTGTCAGGAAGGCTTCCTGGGGCTGACTGCCGCCTGTCCCGGAGCACACAGACTAAACCCTTTGTGGCCAGGTGACCATGCTGGGTGCTTTTGTGACCCCTGGCCCACTTCTTCAAAGAGCAATCCTTCAAGGCGGTCAGGATTTGTTACCACATTTCGGCCAAGGTCACACGGCTGCGGGTCCGACAGACAGACCCCGGTTTCTAGCCCAACCCAGCCTGGCATCACTGGCACCTTTCCAGCATCACGCCCTCCCTCTGGCTTTCGGGAGGATGCAAAGAGGAGACTGTGCCTTCAGGAGGACTTCCCAGCAGAGGCAGGGCTCGGATCTGAGGACGAGCCTCGCGCTTCCAGGCCAGCTTGGATGAGGGCTGCTGAGTGGCTTAGTCTGGAAAGGCCAGGTGAGAGCCTAGGCCTAGGCAGCCAAGACGCCTGGTGTGCCCTGGAGCTGCGTGTGGCCGTGGTACAATGAGGGCTTTGTCCCAGCTGTCTGTCTCTGCTCCTACCTTGCTTGGCAACCCTACGCCTCCTCCTCCTGAGCTCCCTCTTCCTTCCTCTCTGGCTGGGGGTGGGAAGGGGACTGCGTTTGTATCTGGATGGAGCCAACAGTCTCCTGGGAGGCCAGAGCCAGCCATTCATCCCGGACGGAGGTGGAAGTGGCATTTCCCCTGCAGGGATCAGACCTCGTAGGCAGGGGTCCCTCGTGGGAGGGCAGAAGTCACCCAGGCCCACAGGGAGCCACCCCTCTAGGATCCAGCTCAGAAGTCTCAGCGTGGGGCCTGTGCTCTCTCAGTTCCTCCCTCCCCTGTAGGCCCCAGAGAGGAGGCAGGTTGCTATGGCATTTGTCACTGTGCTGCCTGGAGTCCCACAGGCCAGTCCCCAGGTGGCCAGAGGATGCCACTTGGAACGGAGGGTGGAAAGCAAACCCTGAGCTGTGAGGAGCTGGGCGCAGAGTCTCCCATCACCTCAACCCCAGAGTCAGGCCAGCCCCTTCTCACTCCAGCTCCCCCATCTCCCCATGGCCACCCCGCTACGTCACCCCTCTGATCAGTCCCCCACACACCCAGCATGTCTGAGGACCTACTACAGGGGTGCAGGGGACACCGCAGGATCCAGGAAACAGCGGAGGGAAGACGCAGAAATAGAGCCAGACAGATGTGGGCTCGAATCCCGGCTCGGCCGCCCTCCGGCTGCATGGCTTGGGCAAGTCACGCCACCTCTCTGAGCGTGAGCTTCCTCATCTGTGCGCGGGGCCACGCCGCAGTGCGCCTCATGTGTCACTGTGAGGACAACACGGGATAACGCACGCATGGGGCTCAGCCCGGTGCCCCTCGAACCACCACCACCACTCAAAAACGGCGACTGCCAGTGTTCTGGAAGCGCATCACTGCAATGCTATGTGAACTTCAAAACAGAAATGCATTCAAGGCACCAGGGTAGCCTCAGGAAGGTCAGGGAAAGCTTCTTCTAACAGAAATTTACGCGGGGTCTTGACGGGTGAATAGGAGCTCACCAGGCAGAGAAAGTGAGCAGGAAGAAGGAAGCCTGGGCAAAGGCCGAGACTCCACAGCAGAGCGGCTCAGGAAACTAGGACGCCTGCTGAGGGCTGAGTCACAGTGCGGGGTGAGGCCCAACCCCACAGAGCCACCTAAGCCAGGACCCTGTCCTGTGGGCCACAGGGAGTCATGGAAGGACCTTAAAAGATGGAGGAACACAGTTAGATTTGCATTTTAGAAAGCCCCTGGGTAGGGGCCTTTGTGGAGTAGGGCTGGCAAGGGACGGGAACGGAAGCAGGGAGAGGAGTCAGGAGGTCATCAAAAACTCCCAGGTGAGAAGTCAGACGGGCCCAGACCAGGGCGGCAGCGGGAGCAATGGAGAAGAGGGCCTGAAACTTCCTCAAAGTTCACCAGAGGCCCCCGATTAAGTAAGATCAGGGCAAACTCTTCATCCCGGCGCTCAGGGCCCTCTCCTCTGTACCCTTTCCGTCCCGCTCTCGCTGCCTGCTGACCCCCAGGGAGCCCTGTTATTGGCGCCCACACCTCCGCGTGGGCCGTCTGCCCACCCTGCGGCACCGTCCCTGCCCCGTCCCCGTGCAAACACCACACGCCGGGACCCCTCCCGGCACTTCCGGCCTGGGCCCCTCAGCACGCCACGCTCAGCTGGAACACCTCCCTCCGGGGCATTTTGTAATAATAAGCACAGTGGACACACAGCTGCTAGTAACACGGTGGTTCAAATGGGCATGTCTGAAAGCTAGCAGGCATGATCAGATGGTCTCCAAGACGTTTCTGGATCCAACACGCTGATTCCAGAATGACAGGGTTCTAGGGTACGAATGAAGTGACGGACCTCCAGGGGACGCTTTCCTCCCCTTCGACGATGAGGACCCCTGGGTTTCCGATTCCACAGCCGCAAACCTGGGAAGCTGCATTCTCCAAAGAGACACTACGGCATTTTACTGAATCAGCAAGTCACGGGGCAGAAACCGAGTCCTTGAGTTAATCTAATAGTCTAGCTAAGTGAAAGTCCCTGCGAATACTATGAATTACCTTTTTTCCAAAGCATCAGCCGTGGATAGAAGAAAGCTACCAGGGAATAAAAGCTGCCTGGGATAAAATCCAGCCCAGGGAACGAACGATCTGCGTCTGAGGACTCAAGCCTCTGTGGCTGTGGAAGGCAGAGCATCACAGCAGACAGAACAGAACCTGGGGGGCAGGGATGGGGGGAGGTCCTCTTGCTGCCAAGGCAACACAGAATGCAGAACATCCCACCCATCAAACAGCGGAGTGCCCGGTGGGGCGGATGCTCCTAGAATGCTAATGCAGAGAGAAGTGGGAGATGAAGGACCGGCCGGGGACAGTCCCGGCTGCCTCACTCTGGCTCTCACAGGACTAGTGCTGGGGCGGTTGCTCAGGGCTGAGCTCAGTGAACCTTCCACTGGCTTCGAGACCCCATCAGCCACCGCAGTTCCTCTGCACTGTCAGTGAGACCTGGGACCGTTCTTCCTGGCCTTGGGAAGGGAGGCAGGGGTGACATTTCTCCAGTTGGCTTCCTGTCTCTTGCCTGAGCTGCCCCTGGAGCTGGAACCACAGATGGGAGCCACGGGACCCCTCCTCCTCACCGTGGCAACCCCGGCACAATGGCAGGGCAGGCCGGCAGCGGGGCCAAGGCTGTCTGGCTTCCCCGGCAACCAGGCTGAGACTGGCAGTCAGACTCGGATTCCAGGACTTGGAGGGCACAAAGCCCAGTGGTCTGGACGCCCCCAGAGAACGAGCGTCTGGGGCTGCGGAGGGTCGAACCCCAGCCTCCTCCCCAGCGCACCCGAGGAGGCCCCTCTTGTGCGTGATCCACGTATGGACTGTCTGAAGGAAGACCACTTTTTACAAAGGTTTTGTGGGTTAAGAATCTCCATAATATGTTATTTCCCACAATGAGACACTGCTTCATGTCCACTAGGATGGCCCTAATAAAAAGGACGGGCAAGTCTCGGCGAGAACGTGGAGAAATGCGAACCTTCAGCAGTAGTTGCTGGTGGATGTAAAATGGAGCGGCTGCTCTGGGGAATGGTCTGCGGTTCCTCGGAAGTTAAACACGGAGTTGCCACGTGACCCGGCAACCCCACCAGGGGGTGCGCGCCCCGGAGAACAGAAACGAGGTGTTCAAGCAGAACCCTGCCCAGGAACGCTCATCGGGGCACTCACGACTCACGACAGCCGGAAGGAGGGTCCCCACCGACGGACCACGGGTGAGCAGATGCAGGGCGTACGCAGAACGGAACATCGTTCAGTCTCGAAAACTAACGAGATCCTGCTGCGTTCTACCACACGCACGAACACAGGCTACACCGCAGGCCACATGAAAGAAGCCGAACACGAAGAGCACACGTTGTATGATCCCAGTTACAGGATGCGACCCGCACGGGTGAATCCACAGAGAGAGCGAGCGAGCAGATTAGTGGCTGCCAAGGGCCGGGGGAAGGAGAAATAGGAAATGACTCAATTGGTATGACGTTCTTTTTGGACTGATAAAAATGTTTTGAAATTAGATAGTGGTGATGGATGCACAACTTTGGGAATACACTAAAAACCCCTGCCTTGTACGTTTTAAAAAGGTGAGTTTTATGGCATGTGAATGATATCTCAATAAAAATTTAACAAATCTAGAAGATGCCTGCTTTACCTGAACAGCTGTGAACGGACAGCACGGCCCAGGGAGGGGAAGGAAACCGCCCAGGGTGGCGATGGGACAGGAACCAGAACCGGCCCTGCTCCGGATTCCGACTTCCGGCTCTTCCCTGGCGCCCCGGCTCCGGGTCAGCCCGGGAGGAGACAGCGGCTGAGACTGCCCCTCGGGAAGGCTTTGCAAATGCACACGCCATCTGATCCCCTGGGGAGGGAGGCCAGGCAGAGCCTATTCTGTGTGACACCAGGGAAACCCGAAGCTGCACGGGCTGTAAGGTCACTCAAGGTCATGCCTTGGACTTCCAGGTCACGAGCGCCCGCACTGCTACTGCATCAAGAAGGTCTCACGATACAAGAGATCTGGGGCGCATGTCATTTAAAGGCTGCATAAAAGAGGAAAACTCCACCTTCCCAGGAGACTCGCCGATCACGGTGAGATGAGGGGGTTCTAGCCCTACATCCTGGCCTCCTCGTGCTTCCAGAAAAGCAGACCTCACAGAAACAGAAGGAAGGCAGGGCGAGGAAGACCATGTGAGTCTTTCCCTGTTCCTCCAAGATCAGCCACGGGGGCCAAGGAGAAGCCCTCGCTGTGAGGACCACTGTTCTCAGTTATTCCAACAGCTGCTGCGACCCAGTCTTTAGCCCACTGGGTCCTGTGCCAGCCCACCACTGAGAGCCCTCAGCTCCCAGAGCCACATCATGGGGTCCCTCTCGGTGACCTTTGGCCTTAGCCTCTTGCAGTCTCAGCTGCCTTGTGTATTCGGTAGGAATCTCCCTCCTGACCCTGCCTGTCCTTTTGGGATCCAGCCAAGGCAAGGAATGGAGGGATGGGGGACATTCTTGGGCAACGGAAGACTGAACATTTCTTGTTATTACAACCACCACTTCTTGAAGGGGATCACTCTCTTTTTTTCTTCTTCACAGATAGTCTTTGCTTTACCCCTGAGGTCAGAGCAGGCCAGGGGGTGAGTCTGAAATTCCGGGCACCTCTGCCAGACCGCCTGCCATGGATGGCTCTCCAGGGCAATGTCTGGCAGGCCTCCAGCAGGGGAGAAGCAGCAGGTGGAGCGCTGGTTTCCATCCCTCCGCCAGCCGGCTGCGGGATAGGGCCGCCCCTCTGCAGACAGCCATGGGGAGGAGTCGGAAACAGAGGGACCCAGCTCGGTGGCTGCCTGGCAAGTGGCTCCTGGCAGATGGAGGCTCTTCAGCGACCTTGGCTGCAGCATATGCTTCCCTGGGCTTCCCGGCTGATAGAGATGCCAAGCCTCAGCCCGGCTCTTGGACCTGCCCCTGCTCCCGAGGTTCCAGCTCTAAGGCATCACGGGAGGGGGGAGAAGATGGGGCCTCCGTCTCCATGGATTCTCCCTTTTCCCCAGATCTCTGTCCTGGTTTTCAGGGTTCTTGCATGGGTGCCCTCCCTGCTTTTATCCCAAGTACCAACGAGGGCTAACGCACTCTCAGAATTCTAGAATGGAAAGGACCTTGGGTAGACTTAGTCACAGCCCATCGTTTTATGAGAGAAACTGACCCCCAGAGAGAGCCTGTGATTTGTCTGAGGTTGCCTAGCAAGCGGGGTCAGAGCCTGGGCTGGGAGCTGCACTCCCGACTCTAGTTGATGCAGCTTCTGCACCACAGCCCCCACCCCTCCCTCGCATTTGAATCCAGGCAAAAGTGTGATAAACTAAGAGCAAAGCGTAGCTTTCTGAGTAAAGAAGTCATGGAAGGAAAGCCTAGAGGCAAGACAGGAGGAGTCTCACCAACTCTCAGGCAGCTCACAAAGGACACAGACATCGTAAAACAGACATTGAATCCAAGGCCCAGGAAGACAGGAACACCACAGCCCGACCACAAACACCGGCACAGCAGCAGCGATAACAAGGTTCGGATCTGACTCCGAGCTTCCTGGCCACCGATGCAAAAGGAGAAATTATGCCCAGTCTTCTTGTTCTCATGGTTAAGGGGGAGCGGGAAGCAGACCAATTCTTTGGGAGAAATAAAGCCCTCCCTAAAATGAATGCTAAGAGAAATATTTTGGCGTGGGGTTTGCTGCAGGGAAGAGGGCTGCCAGGGGGGCCCTAAGACAGAGGAAAGATGACGCCCTCGGAGCTCACCCTAGTCGCCCTGGGTGTGCTGCGCCTCACTGACGCGAGGGAGAAGGACCCGTGGAACCCAAGGACCAGAGAGCTACGGGGACGTGGCGGTGTATCCCATCTGCCCGGGACCACTGCCCCTTTCCATGGAGACAGTTTCTGACTCAGCCTAAATCGGAGAGCTTCTGTCTTCCTGGGAATCCAAAACTGGGAGCCCTGTAAACTCACTCTCATTCATTTTTTTTGTCTCTCTCACTCACATTCATTTCCTTTCTCTTTCCCTCTCCTGGCATTTCATGACAATCTGGTCCAACTGCCACATTTTCTAAGCAGAAAACAGAGGACTTGCCAAAGGCCACAGTGTGAGCTACAGGAGCAGGCGCATGAGGCTGAAAGCCAGCTGATCCCGGTCCCGCCAAGCACTCTGGACACGCTGCTCCCGTTGGAAGCCAAGTCTCATCTATCTCCTTGCAGTTCCTGGAGGCTCTGCGTGGAGTTTCCACCCATGGAGTCAGAAGCCTTCATCTCTGCTCCCAGATCCTCTGCTCCCCAGCTGCCAGCTTCTCGGCCACCCGCGTGGCTGACTCCAGTCCAGCTGATTTCCAATGGCATTTCCCAGGTCAGGCTGAGCTCACTTGCCTTCGCTAAGGCCCAGGGCCTTCGACAGGATCCCACACGGCTGGGGCTTGCCGGAAGAGGTCTGGAAATTACAAACCCCTCTTCCAAGAAGTCTTCCCTCTCTGGAGAAGCTGTCACATGTGTTAATTTAGCTAAAGTGGACATTTAAAAATCTTTTAAGAGGGAGATCCTGTAAATATCTATGTCCTATTTAAAAAGCCCTTTGTTGCTGAGAGGCTGACTAGCCTAACAGAAAGAAATTGTGGCTTTGGGCTCAAATACACCTGGCTTTGAATTCCAAACTCTGCCACGCACTACCTTCATGGCAGTGGGAATGTCACTTCCCTTCGCTAAGCCACAGCACCGTCTCTAAGGGTCGGGGGGTGGATTACTGCTGTGCGTGAGTGCGCTTTGGGTCAGCGAGAGAGCATGCCCGATGCCTCGCATGGACTGGGTAAAGGCGAAACACTCTATGACCTGTAGTGGTTATTTATTCCCCCAAATACAGTCTTTTTAAATAATTCTTACCCTAGGATATGTTTATTGATTTTAGAGAGAGGAAGGGGAGAGGGGAGAACAGAAAGAGAGAGAGGGAGACTTCGATGTGAGAGAGAAACATAGGTCGGTTGCCTCCTGTATGCGCCCTGACAGGGGACTGAACCCGCAACCTAGGTGTGTGCCCTGACCAGGGATCAAACCACAGAGCATTTTGATGTATGGGATGATGCTCCAACCAACTGAGCCCTTGGCTAGAGCCACCTAAATACAGTCTCATTCTTAACATTCTTTATATATAATTACATCTTTATCCCACTCCAAAATCCTAATCTGAAATATTGTAATAGTCTGTATCTCAGGGCTCCTTGACTACAGAATCGTTTACATCTACTTAGGTGTACTGGCTGTGGAGACCAGTGAACCTGCATGAAGGCGCATGGCAAGTAGGTGGCAACGCCGAGAGTGGGACCCAGAACCAATGCAGCGGCCCCTCCAAATGACGCCTGCACTCAGCAAATCCAATTAGTCAACAACCCCAACCCCTGATGGCACCCCAGAAAGAAAGACACACAGCTGATCCTCCTGATTTGCAGATTCTGTATCTGTGAATTCACCCACTCCCTCCAATTTATTGGCAACCCTCAAGCCAGCACTCTCAGTTCTTGCACAGTCATTCTCACACATGCGCCGTGCAGTAGAGAAAAAAGTCACTAACCAGTCATTGCCCACTAGACAAGAGAATTCCAGCACATTGCCACTTTGATCTAACAGAGCATCTTAAAGTGACTTGGTCCAAAACAGGAGCTCCTGCTCTGCATGTGATTCCACGCAGCACCTTCTGCCCGCCCCCCCACCTCCGGTCCAAGTCACCACCTCTGTCCTGGACCATGTGGCAGTCTCATCCCTGCCACCTCGACACAGTGGTCAGAGGGATCCTTCGAGAATATGACTCAGATCATGTCACTCCTCCACTTGAACCCTTTTCCAATGCTCCCATCTTGTTCTCACGGTTAGGGAGACTGAAAGCTCTTGGACTGGAATACAAGCCCAGGACCTTACTGCGGCTAAGGTAAAGCCCCGCCCCCTTCTCCCTCTGACCCGACTACCTCTGCCCCCTCATTCACGCTGCTCCAGCAATGCTGCCGGCCACGCACTCAGGGCCTTCGCACGTGCTGTTCCCTCTGCCCAGCGTATTCTCTCTCTCCCTTCAGGTCTTCGCTCCCTCGTCACCCTCTCAGTGAACTGACCTTGCCCACTTCGTTTAAATTACAACCCTCACTGCCCCAGCACTCCCTCTCTCTCCCCATGCTTTATTTTCTCCACAGTTCTTAGCAACAGCTAATATGTTTATGCATTTATGTTGCATACTGTCTCTAGACTATAAGCTCCAGAAAGGCAAGGATATTTGCCCATTTTGTTCTTTATTTAATTCCCAGTGCCCAGTGCACCACAGGCCTTCAGTAAATGTTTGCTGAGTAAACGTGGAGGTCTATACTCATTGATGGCGCCACCCAGGTGAAGGCAAGCTCCTCAGTAAATCAAAAAAGGGGCAAAAAAAGCTCTGTGGCTCTTTGCTCATAGTATTATAGTTTTTTTTCTTAACACACAGTATCCATTTAGGTGGCTTGTCTCTCCTACTAGATTATGAGCCCAAGGGTTTCGGTCACCTCTGAATCTTCAGCACCTGGCAGGGTCCTGAGTGCTAAAGTCCCAATAACTGCATCTTCCGGGAAAGCATGAATCCGAGCGGCACAGTTTCCAGCTGCCGTTTCATCAGCATCTGGCCAGGCGCCGTCTGGAGTGTGCTCCACATTTATTATCTCAGTTCCCTCTTCTGTAGCCCCCCAGACTAGAGGGTGTTCTCTCCATTTTACCCCGGAGGAAGCTCGGGCTGCAGAGACCAGTGAACCTGCATGAGGGCGCATGGCAAGTAGGTGGCCATGCAAGAGTGGGACCCAGAACCGATGCCAGCGGCCCCTCCAAATGACACCTGCACTCAGCAAATCCAATTAGTCATCAACCCCAACCCCCGACAGCAGCCCCAGAAAAAGGTGAAAGACACACAGCTGATCTTCCTGATTTGCGGATTCTGACTGTGCGAATTCACCCACTCCCTCCAATTTATTGGTAACCCTCGACTCTGCACCCATGGTTCTTGCGTGTCATTCTCGGACATGCGCTGAGCAGCAGAAACACGCAAGCTGCCTGATGCCCACGTTGTCCGCTGAGGTGGAACAAGGGAACCTGATTGTTTCATTTCTCAGTCTCTCAGCAAGCTTCCTTTCTGCGGTCTATCAATGTCACGTGCTTTTGGTGACGTTGCTGTTTAACGTGGCTGGCAGGTGCAGGGCTGATGTGCTGTCTAGTGTCCCTGCTAGGTGCCTGACGGAGAAAATGTGTCAGAGAAGCTCCATTCAGGTATAAATTACAGGCCTGTTGGCACGAGCTCAGTATGAATGAATCAACAATCTATATTGAGGAAGGCGTCCTTAAACAGAAATACACAGAAAATGCGGTTATGTATTGATCAGCTGATGACGCTGCTGTGCCCCGAAGCTCACGGGGACCTGGCCCTGCGTTCTCAGGAGCAACGTTCCGTGCTCACTAGGTCAGGGTCTGTAGCGGCTCTGCAGAACACAGCCATTACCAACGAGAATCGACTGTACTGGGCACATCTGTCCAGTCCACAGACGTGCACACATTAGGTCTAGTTGTGTTCACGTGCACAGGTAATCACACTCATCTGTGTGCTCTCCACTCCCTGTCCCGAACGCTGCCGTGAGCACGGGGCTGGTGGTGGG
>CM052547.1:72056002-72073389 GCA_028533065.1 Trachops cirrhosus
AGAACGAGAAAGCAGTGGAAGGAAAAGGGCGGCGGTGGTCATGGCGGACGTGGGCCCTGGTGCCAGGGACCTGGTAGCTCAGCCATACGTAACGGCTGTGGGGCCGTGGGTGGGTTGTTAAGTTCCCCGTGACTCCATTTCCTCCATAACAGTACTTCCCTCTGCAGAGCTGCGGGACGATGCTATAAGGTACACATCCCGCACCTGCTGTGTAGTGTGGCTGTCCTCATCAGCCTGGACAAGAGCTGGGCTGCAGAGGGGCAGGGAAGCAATGAAGTGTGTAGAGAGGGGGCATCTGCTGTATTCCAGGCCCTTCCCCACAGAGGATCTAACAGATCCCTCTTTGGTGGACGGGGACATGGCCCCGTGGGTAAGGAATTTGTCTGAGATCCCAGGCTAACACGCAGCAGAACTGGAGACGACTCTAAAGCCAGTGCTCGCCCTGAGCAACAAGTAGCTCCTAGGAGGCCCAGGGCTGCCTCAGTGGAAGGAGCCGAGCCTCCCCCGACCCTGGCTCTGTGGCCCAAGTGTGAAGAAGATGGCCTAGGCTGCCCGTCTTAGGCTCTCCCACGGCCTCCACTGCAGGGGCGAAGTCTGGCATGACTTTCTCCCAGGTGAACTCAGTGCCCAAAGTCTGCCCCTTCTGAAAGGGAGGCCGGGAGGGAGGTGAGTGGTACACTAAGGAGAGGTCAGAGGTGGACGTGGAGCCAAACTGGCCTCCTAATGAGACTTTGGGAAAGCCCCAGGACTCACCCTGCCTCCATTCCCACCATTTAAAAAACTCAAGAGAACAGGGCGATGCCCTTTGCTGGGGGGCACCAGCCCTATGGCCCAGCCAGACTGGTGCACTCACTTCCCTAGGGTAGTTCGCCTTGCACAATCCCATTCCTCTCCCCTTCCCAAGCCTTTTACTCTGCCAGACCTTTCGATCCTGCACTAGTTCTTCCTCCACCTCCAAGAAGTCTTCCTAGATAGCCCCAGCCTACAGTTATTCTTTCTCCTGGGAACACCAGTGGCACCCACTACTTGTAACCCCTGTGACTGGTCCTATTAGAATTCCAGATCCTCTGGACTGCAAGATTGTCAAGCACGGCCATTCCAAACTCCATTCCCCTTGCACGAACTCCTTTTAGAATGTCCAGACCCATGTGCTCAGCCCACGAGCCCTCCGCTGACTGTACTTTGACTATCTGCAGACAATTCTCTTTAACCCCTGAGGACTATTCCATCCCGACAGTGTGGGAAGCCACGTCCAGCACACCTGGGTTGGGGTCCCGACCCCACCACTTCATGGTTCTGTAACTCTGGCCAGTTTCCTCTTTCCGAGAGTCCCAGTTTTCTCAACTACAAAACCCCCCTGCCTCACCAGTGGAACTGTGCTTCACCATCCGCGCGTGGTAGTTTCATTATTTTGATCATGAATCACTAGTTTAGAGGCAGCACGGCTTAGAAGGGAGAACAGAGCTTCGAGGCCAAGCAGCCCAGCAGCTGTGTAACTGGACAAACCACACCCGCTCTGCGCCTCAGCGTCTGCACCTGTAAAGTGACGGTACCATGTGCTCAGGTACCAGGGCCTGAACTGTTAGCTGCTTCCTGTTCTCTGGACACCTGTGCATCCTGACCTTTCTACCGGAACTGCGCAGTGTTCCAGGTTAACCGAATGCAGCTGCCCTCTCCCTGCGCATTGTGTGTGGAGGGCCGCGTGCTGTGAGCCTGCGTTCAATCCCCATGTCCACCCTCTGAAACGGGTCCTGCGCGGCTAGCGCCCCACATTCAGTGACACACCCAGCGGCAGCTGCTATTAATATTCTGATGAGGCAGGCCCCGTGCACCCTCCGTGTATCTTTACCAGGGCAAAAAGCCCCCTGAGGGGAGGGACCACGTCTTGGTGCGCGGACACTCCACGCGTATTGGTAGAACGGACGGATGTAAGTACGTCTCTGCGTTTCCCCACGGTGGCCGGATAAAGCCTTACCACGGTAGGCGCCTGATGAATATTTGATTAACTGGAGCCACACAGTATAAACTGTCATTAGAGGCTCCAATCTGAATCCCAGGATGCCCTGAGACTGAGTCAGTGTGACTCCTCCTACTAATCTGGAACTCCGAGAGGGCTTTCTCTGCGGATGCTCTAGGCCTCCTCCACAACCAGGTCCCCGCTTCTCCTCGGGAGTGATCGTGTGGCAGAGCTGTACATACAGAAGCTGCTTACGGCCCTGACCTCACACAGCCCAAGCAGAGGGTGGCAGGACCTCGGCAGCAAGGCCAGTGTGGCTTCCAAAGGCCAGGGGCCACCCCTCCCTCCCACCCAGGAGCTGCCAGAGCCTCTCGCCACGCCCGTCTCTCAAGGTGGCTTCTGTGCCAGGCTGCACGGGCCATCAGCCAAGTTCCCACTTCTGAGCCTGCCGACCGAGCTTCCAAAGACCCTGGGCTAGGGAAGCCCGGCCAGCGCCAACTTCAAGGGGGCACAGAGGTGTCTGGAGGCCTCGGTCCCTAGAGACTCGATCCCGACAGGGCCGCCAAAAGGGACACAAACAGGGCCTTTGAAGCAGCAGGCCCAGAAGCAGACGATCACCAGCCGCCAAAGGAACGCGGTGCCCAGCCTCACAGACAAGGCAGGTCCTGGCCCAGGCCCCTCTGCAGCCTTGTCTCCCTTCTCCGCCCACACACTCAGCTGACATCCGCCAGGCACTACGTGTCCAGCATCTGGAACCTCACACCACAGGACACAGACGGATGACCTGCTCCAGACACAGTTTAATGGGTGCATTTAAAATGTTGCCTAGTTGACCACATGTTAAACATTAAGAGATGTCACAAACAAACATCCAGATTTCTGTATAAATCAGAACATCCGACGGTACTGGCCCCAGAGGCCGGCTAGCAGCTGCCTCCTTCAAACAAGCACTTTTCAGTTTGCTATAACCCCCAAACAGCCCGACCCGTTTTGCCTGTGTAGACAACCGAGATCCCTCACTTTACGTGCATAAATATGGCATACGGACTTCCTGATGACCTTATGAGGCAGACAGCATCATTTCCCCATTTTTCAGATGAGGAAACAGAGGTTCTGAGAGAAAAAGTAACTTGGCCAGGATCCAAACCCAAGCAGCCGGAATCCAAAGTCAAACACAAGGACACCAGCCTGCGGTAAAATGAGCAAAATACGGGCAATGCAGTGAGTGTTTCATAAAGCAAAATGCATTCAATTTGAAGGAGTACCTTTTCCTTCCCTCTAGGCACTATATAGCCTTCCTTCTTTGGGGACAGAGGTGTTACAATGCTCTTCACTACATGACAGTGGTAATAGAGGACTCTAAACACCGTCCGAGGATGGCCGGTTAGCTCAGTTGGTAGAGCGTGGTGCTCATAAACGCCATTTGAATGTCCTTAAATGGCAAAATAAAACGTTGGCTAACCTAGGAGAGACCCCCAATGTACAGATATTTGAAACCGCAGTCTGGGGGCCGCCTTCTGCTACAGAGCCTTCCTGCCCCAGAATGCCAGCAAGCCTCTGCTGCTCCTCCCGGTTCAAACCGCCTGTATCTGCGTCTCATCCTACGCTGAAGAGGCAGCGTTTGAACTGGGCCTTTCCCAAGCCCTGTCCCCGCAGCAAAGCCACATAGCATTTGTTCACGCCTCTTGTTGTGGTTATCTCATTCTTCCTCGAGTTACAGTTATCCAGTTATCGGTGTCCTCTCCACTCCCGCACCCCCTAAAGTGGCTACAGAACAGAGGGAAGAGCTGCTGAATTGTGAGGCAGTCCGAGCTTGAAAAGCCCTTAGAGATCACCTCTGACTCTCACTGTGCAGGTGTGGAAATGCACGGCCGTGCCTCGGGCCACCCAGGGAGCCTGCAGCAGAGCCTGCAGAGCCCAGGCGAGTCCCTCAACTCCCCAGCGCCGGCTCTTCCCACTGCACCCGGCTGCTTCCCAGACAGTCCCTCTCGATTGACTCAGCACCTCCATTTGGAGGACGGTGCAGAGCATGTGATAAACACTTCATAAACATCTGTTTATTAAGAGGTGCAAAGCAGCCGAGGGAACACAGGCCTCTCCCTGTCCACAGTCCTCAGCTTGAGCTTCACAGCACCGGCGTCAAACCTTTACCCAGTGCGAACTGCCCATCCAGTGCAGAAACGGCCCCTCAGGCCTCTGGTGACCTGGATGCAGGATGACTGCCTGCAGCTGAGAGGTGCCATTCCCGTCAGGCCAGAGTTGTGCTCCCAGCCTTGCTGAGTAATCCTGGGTAGATGCCTTCACCTCTCCGGGTGCTGGGCGCTTCAGACAGGAGGACGGCTGAGCACAGATGCGAGGAAGAAGTCCCCAAGCCTCCTGCGTGGCTGTAGGCCCTGCCAGGCTTCCCCAGGGGAACGTCAGAGCCCTGTCTCTGTACCCACGAAATGACAGGGACGGTTTGGGCCCACCCGGGACAGATGGAAGTTCCACTGGAACTGCCACAGGGTGGGCTTGCGTTGTCCCTCAGACTTCTGTGGCCACGTTTTGGGGTCAAACACCAAGTCTCTAAAACTGTTTTTTCGATATCCCAAGCTGGGTAGAACATTTATCATCACCATCATCATCATCCTCATTATCATCACACACAAACACAATGCCAAAAATAAGGAGATGACAATGGTGTCATCTCTCTAAAGCTTTCCTGACCCCTGAGTGGGAAAGACCACCCTTCTCCCCGACCCACCCCACCCCATGTCAGTGTCATCACAGTTCCTAGACCGTTTAAATAACTGTCTCCTCTTGTCAGCTGAGAGCTTCTTAAACTGAAGGTGAACTGTTACTCATTCCTGTATCCTGTGCACTTATTCAGGGCGTGACTAACAAACAAATGAATGCTGATTAATGTTTAGCTAGACAAGGAATCCCCTCCACTCCTATTCTGGGCCAAGGTGGCATTTAGGTTTTTACAGCCAGTAGATGGTTCTGGCCCATTGGGGGGATGGCAGCACCGACATTCAGAGGGAACTGGCTTCCACAAAGCTACTCACTCAATGAAAGGCTCTCCCTGACCCCCAGCACAGACAGCACGCTTCCAGCAAAACCTTCTCTGGTTTCACAACAGATCAGCTGTGTGACTCTGGGCGAGACCCCTTGCCTCTCTGCCCCGGCTTTCTCATCGTAAAATGGGTGAGATCCTAGTGCCCACATAATGGGATCGTCCGAGCAGTGAAAAAGTGAACCTCTGTAGAACAGCACCGCACACAGGACGAGCTCAGAAAGTGTGTCTGTCGTGACTGTCATTCACCCCCAGCCGTCCTCTGTGGTAAAGGGGCACCCACCACCCACGCACACAGCAGGGCTCGCAGTGGGAGTCTTTTCCACACTGACTTACGCACTCTTCTGCCCAGCCAGTCCTCTGCGGTAATCACTTTGGGGGAACACCTTTCCCTTCTCAAACCCCTGCGCACTTGTGCAGCGCGCACACAGCTCACAGAGGTGACAGTAAGGTGTGATAGGGAGGCAGCGAAACTTCTGCGAGAGCGCGCTTGCGAGTCAGACAGGCCTGCTGTCAGACAGGAGCTCCGCCACTTCTAGCCGTGCAATCTTGGGCGGGTCAATCTCTCTGAGCCTCAGTCCCATCCCCTTTCGATCAGGCGTCCTTCGTTATGAGGATTACCTGCGATACTCACGGCCTGGTGCTCCATCGACGATACTGACAGTAACACTGGTCTCAATTTTATTCAACAAAATCCAGTTGAAAAAAACGTCAGAACCAGAAGGGACCTAAGGGATCAGGTAGCCTAGTCCTCCCAGGTCAAAGCCAGAGGCCCAGAGGTCTAGAGTGGAGGTGTGATTGGCCCGAGGTCAGGCAATGAGACGGCAGAATGAGACTTGGGACCTGGGTCTCCTGATTTTCTACTGTGCGTCCATTTTGGCCAATTGATTCTTCTTCTCTGCCACCCCCTGCCCCGAACACAGCAAGTAGACAGAATCACTCTTCCCAACCGTCTTCCCTGGACAGTCATCTTAGCACCATCTGCTTACCGACAACGCCACTGTCCCAGGCACATCTGGCCCCCTTGAACCTGACTTGAGGAGAGGGTAAAACCACTGGTGGCCACTGGCAATAGCGATGACAGCAGTATTAGTAACAGAATTGACAACCAACAACTGCACGACGCCCTATGCTTCAAAGTGCTCTCACCTACACCTCCAAGGACACATTCCAGCAACTGCTCCCTAACCTAGTTGGCTTAGGGACGTACTTTCCTCAAACTTACTGAAGACCTACTTTGCGCCTAGCCACGGACTAGAGGTTGGAGACAGAGAGGAAAGGGGGCCTCTGCCGGGAGGATATAGGGCAGGCGGAGACATCACCACTTCTTAGGGCCCAAACGGTACAGCAGTGAAATGTCCTGCCCCCGCCCACAGGGAGCCTTCTTTGCCATGCTGTCATGAGGCAGACCGTCTGTGGAACAAGCCAGGGCAAGGAAGGGTGAACGCGAGGCTGAAAATGACAGCAGGAGCGAAGATAAAGAATGAAAATACGGACACCAAAAGCTTAGCTGCCTCATCTCAGGGAGACTCTAGTGCGAGGCTCTGGGGAGGGTAGGGGAGCAGCGGTGGGTCCGTCTGAGATCAGGAAGCCTTGGCCTCTGCACCTCCGCTGGCACACAAGGGTCTGAGGCTGCTGTTCTCTTAGAGACTCTGCTCTCAGATACCAAGATTTTCCAAAGCCAGTGCTGGGCTTTATGTGTCTCCTTGGGACCATCATTTGCTAAAATGATGTCACAGCCCTTGCAGTGGAAACATTTGTGTCTCCTGGTTGCTTCCTAGGCCCTCAGCCCAGCAGCCCAGCAGCCCAGCACACCCCGGCATTAGTTGTCCCTGGACAGGGACACCATCCACAGGGTGGAGAAGAGACTGGAGGGGTGGAGTGGGGAGAGGACTACAAGAAGCTACTCCTCTTTCCCCAGTCTGTCTCCCAAGTCCTGTGTCTCTGAGCACCTACTCCGTGCTGGGCACAGGTGCAATTTTAAGTGTTTCCTTTAACCCTAACATCAACCCTGTGAGACATGTACCCTCCTTCCAGATTTACAGATGAGGAAACTGAAGCTTGGGAAGGGAAGTAACTTGACCTAGTGAGGGCACAGGGACGCCCGCCTAGGACTGCCTTATGCCTTCAGTTCCACGAGACCCACAAGGTCAACGTTTCACTTGAGAAGTCCAGAGTTGAAAGAGATCAACTGAGGAAACCCTACTTATTTCACACACTCAAGTTTAAACCCTGGGTTGCTTTAAGACAGAGGTCCCCCTGACTGGTTAGAGCTGCTTGAAAGGCACATTAAGATTGTACGGACCATCTAATCCAACGCCTGCATTGAACAGAGGAGCAGAAAGACACCCACGCCTAAAGAATTTTAAAATGGCTACTAGTGGCCTAGTAGCAAGCAAAGGGACCAGAACCCCAGGCTGTGGCACTTTGCCCACACCACCCTGCCTGCAGAGATCGCCTTTTCTCAGGGAGCAACTACCGCCCATCCCATACTTCCAGACCCGAAGAGCAGGCAGAGGAAGCCGGCAGTGTATAACCGGCCTCTCCTCATCTGCAGGGCTGAGGACAGGGTCACACATGGGGCTTCCCAGGCCAGCAGGTGTTCCAAACAGCTGGGCTCCACATCCCGTGGAGGCTCCGGGGAGACTGAGGCCGCGATCACCCACCCTAGAGGTCATGGGCATTTTTTCCAGATCTACTGCAGGGCCCTGATGCTTGGGGGGTGGAGCGGTGGGATTATGGGAGGGAGGCAGTCACTGGCCCTTGACCTTGGGTTGGGTGTGGGGTTCCACCCCTTCTCCCACCCCAAGTACCCCTCTCCTCCTCCACGAGGAAAGAGGCGTAAATGTTTGCCAAATGCTGGAAGAGGAAAATAAATAGCAATGGGGTAGACCCTAAAACCCTCCTAGTCGCCCAGCCTGGGCATCTTCCCTGTTGCAGTCAGCATCCTCTAGTTGTGAATTTCAGGGTGGTGGTGGTGGTAGGGGGGTGCAATTAGAAGGATGTAGGGGAACGAAGGAGGGTGAGAATGAGTCACAGTTAACCCCTCCTCGGTCGGTGCCCTCTGAGAATTCTACCGCAGGGAGCGGCCCCCGCCCGCCACCCACCGCGGTGCAGCGCAGGGGTCGCTCCTGGCTCGCAGCGGCCTCCTCACCTGTGTCCACTCGCCCTCCGCAGCTCGGCCAGCTCACCCCACTTCGGCCCGGCTTGGCGCAGCGCCTCTGCAGTCGCTGCTGCAGCTGCCTGGCCCTGATCAGCAACCTGCGGCGGTGGGGGACAAGGACAGACAGGTGCGGATGAACGCGGGCGGGGACACCCGGGTAGCTGAGCCCTCGGCCGCTGACAGCTGGGCCGCCGCAGCCGCGGAGCTGGGAGGGCAGGCTTCCTCGCTCCGCTCCCGGTGCGGTCCGCGTCTCCCCTCCCCCACCCCGCACTTGGCACCCTGGGCTGCGTAGGGCGCAGCTGGGGGGTGGCCGCGGAGGTCCCCGGGGTCCCGTCATCACCTGCGGAGGCTTCCATGGCTTCCGCTGCCCAGCCAGGGCCGCCGGACTGCTCTCCGGAGCCCCTGCTGGAAGCGCTAACTGGGCGCGCGCTGGGGCTGGGGCTGCCGGCGGGAGGGGCGGGCAGGGGAGGGGGAGGCGGATGGAAAGGACGAGCCAGTCCGAGGCTCGCCGGCGGCTGCGTAAGCGGCTGGTCTTCACTTTCCTTCTTAAAGAGATAGTTGGCACCTGGCTCCGAAGGGCGTGGGAATGGGGGCGCGAGCACGCAGAGCGGCGTCCGCTCGCACGACTCACCGGCCGGTGCTCAGCTGGGCCGCGGGCAGCGCCGGAAGCGTGCTGGTTGGCGGACAGGCTGTGTGACCCCGGGCGAGTCCCTCGACCTCTCTGGGCCTCGGCGTTCTGGCCTGCAGCACGGGATGGTGAGGCCAATCTCGCTTCCCGGCCCACAGTCGGCTCACGTGAAATAGTGATTTGACCCGATTTTCTTTAGGAACATTTTTCACCCCCCAAACCCAGTACCTCCGAGTACCAGGGTGATTTAAAGGAAACTGTACTTGGACTATTAAGAAAAATGATAGCGAGAATCTTAAATATCTGAAAACGAAAATGCTTTTCTTTGAGGTTAGGATGGTGAATCATTGGAAAGACGGAAATGTACACAATCACTATCTAAAGTAAGCGTTGGTGAAACACCTTTCCCTCGGTCTCCCATCGCTATGACAGGAGAAACCGGGGGAAACGTGGGGGAAGTCCAGAAAACTGGAATCCCTGCCTCGCTCTCCCACTCCTAGCTGGGCAGTGACTCTCTGGGCCTGGTTGCTTAGGTGGCGCCGGTGTGGGAAGTGGGGAGCAGTGGGAAGGGGCTACCCCTCTGAACCAGCCCTGGCGGTGGCATCGGTCATCCCGCTGCTCAGAACCACCCCTCACCGCTTCCAGATCCCTGTCCAGTGTCGCTGCCTCCGGGAGGCCTTCACGACCGCCCTTCTTCCCCACTCCCTCTGCCCTGTTTCGCCGCATCTCTCCACCAGCCGATGTGTTGTATACTATTTGTTAGTCTGTCATGGTCACCCCCACCAGAATGTCCACTCTATGAGGGAAGGGATTTTGTTTTGTCCCTAACTTCTGTGTCCTTAGTGCCTAGAATAGTGCCCAATACAAAGTAGGTGTTTGATAAATATTGACGAAGTGAACGAGCGAGCAAGCACGCGCGGCGCCAGGCCCTAGTCTTGGGTAAGAACACTAGGTCCTTAAGTCTCTGTCTACTTGCGGCAAGGCTGCACGTGGGGCCCTCTACACTTTCCCGCCCTAGGCAGACTGTTCCAGAAGAGCTGTAAAGTGACTTCACTGATTTCATGTGGTGACTCTGCAGTACTGGCCTGGTTACTATCTCTAATGTACGTGGAAAATAATAATTAAATGAAATGAATATTCAATTAATTGTGACTTTTCAAAGTTAAATCTTTTTCTGTAGCTCTGATTTGTGGTAAATCACTCTATAACAATGCCTATAATCTTGCAACAAAGGCCTATACATCATTGGTTATATTTCTCCCTCTGTTCAATTAAATCGAATGTTCTAATCGGAGGACCAATGACCATCAGTACATTATGCTTTGCAGGAAAGCATGGAGAGCAGTTGCAGCAGGAATAGGAAATTGTAGTTGAAAAAGCCATGTGAAATAAGGCCCGCTGTCTAAAAAAAAAACCCTAATATTGTATTGTCCAAGTTAATTGATGAAATGTTTTATCTGCCCTAAGGCCCGCCTAAATTACATAAGTGACATTTTTTATACTTCAAGTAAAACCAAAGGAAGCTGTGTAATTACTGTTTATCAGGAGCTACTTACTGAGATTCTCATTAAAAATAATACTTTTTTGTCTGTCCCCCATGTTTGTTTGTTTTTGCTCAATACCCAGAAGACTACATTTCCCAGCAATCACCACAAGGAACTTCCCTAAGTCAGAGGCACCTCCGTCCACAATTCTCCCTTCTGGAATGGTGTGAGCTAGTCTAGAGCTCTCTCCTCAGCATCTTAAAGCATGTGGTTGAAAGAACCAGTGTTTAGTTACAGTGTAAATCACAACAAATGAGCATTTTAAGCATAAAACAAAATTATTCTAAAAAATCAGTGGTTTTGTTTTGTACTAATCGGAAAATACTTAAATTTGTTTAGTTTCAAGGCAATTTTGATTCCGGTTTTGGCTAAGCACATCCCTCTCAGTGAATGCTGTAGTAAAACCTGAACAAAATGTATAGAGCAACTACTTGAGGACTCTGAAGAGAAAATACTAGCAGGCAAATTGGGGAAGGCCAGAATTTGACTTACCACTGCTCTAGTGAGTTTACCATTTTTGTTTTCTCTGATATCCCTTGATCTGGTCAAGGCAGCCAAAATCTGGAATTAAATAGTCAACGCAAAGAGAGCTCTCAAACAGTCTCCCTAGTTCTGATGGGAGGATCAGGAAAGCCGACTCCTAATGCTCAAGGGGAGTGGGGAAAATAGTTTTTCTTTTCTTTTTCAGTCATTTCTCCATTGTCTCATGACCCAGCCTCCAGGCAATGCTGCAGTGGTGGCTGTGACGACAGGGACCCACAGGGGCCTCAAGCTCTGAGGGAAGAGAAGCTTCTCCATCGGAGTAGCTGTGATGCTCAGAGAGGGTGAGCCTCTGCTGTTCTTATCTCTTTCTGTCCCCCACTATTTGGCTCCAGGTGCAGGGTCAAGTGTGGGAAGAAGGCAGCAAAACAGAGCAGAGCAGTAAAGCTCCAAGCTCCAGCTTTCTGGTGAATCCCAAAGAGGATAAACCAAACAGTAGTAATGATACAATAGAAAAAATAATAACTTCCGGTTACTTTTGAAAACTAAAAACCAAGAAAAAATATTGAAAGCAATCAGAGAAAAATGATGTATTAATTATACAGGAGTAGTGATCTGGATAACTGGATTTCTCACTGAAACCATGGAGGGCAGCAGGACAATGGGGGAAGAAATCTAAACTGATGAGAGAAGAGCGTAGTCCAGCAGAATTGTACACCCTGCAAAAATATCCTTGAGAAATAAAGATGATATAAAGACATTCCCAGATAAGGAAAAGCTAAGAGAATTCATTGCCAGCTCTAAACAAACTGCTAAAGAAAATTCTTTAGTCAGAAGGGAAACTATATTAAAAGGAAACTTGGAACATCCAGAAGGAAAGAAAGAACAATCAAACTGGTAAATATCTGAGTACGTTTAATAGCCTTTTCTCTTCTTGAATTCTTTAAGATATGTTTGACAGTTGAGAGAAAAAATGCAACATTGTCTGATGGGCTTTCAATACATGTAAACGTAAAACATAAGACAACTGCAATATAAAGGAGGGAGTGTAAGGGAACTTACATGGTGCACGCTTTCTACGCTCCACTTGAAGGGGTAAAATACGGATTCTAAGTAGAATGTGAAAAGTTAAGCGTGTGTTTTGTATTTCTTAGAGCACCCATGTAAAAATATAACAAAAGATGTAATAAAAATCAAGATAAATTAAAATGGAATTTAAAAAAATGTTCAACTATTCCAAAATAAGGCAGAAAAGGGGGAAATACAAGAACTAAAAATAGAGGTCCCCAGTATGGGGTCCTCAGTAGGGGGCGCATGAGAGGCAACCACACTTTGATGTTTCTCTCCCTCTCTTTCTCCTTCCCTTCCCCTCTCTCTAAGTAAGTAAATCAAGTATTTAAAAAAAAGAATTAAAAGTGGAGGAAACAAACAGTAAACAAAAAACAAAATGGTAGATCTAAATGCAAGCATATCAACATTTACATTTAATGTAAATGGTTTAAACACATCAATTACAACAGAGATTATTAGGATGGATAAAGAATGACTGAATTAGATAACTACAAGAAACTCAATTTAAATCTAATGATATAGGTAGGCTAAAAGTAAAGATGGAAAAGATATACCACACAAATGCTAATCAAAGACAAGCTGCATGGCTTAATATGAGAAAAAGACTTCACGGAGAAAGACAAATACTGTATGGTTTCACTTGTATGTGTAATCTAAAAAACAAAGCCAGCAAACCAACACAGAAACAGACTTGTAGATACGGGAAACAAATTGGTGGTTGCCAGAGTGGGGAGGGGTTGGGCAGTGAGTGAAATAGGTGAGGGGGCGTAAGAGGTACAAACCCAGTTATAAAATGGAATGTGCAGCATGGGGAATGCGGTCAATAATATTGCAATAACTTTGGTGACGGATGGTAACTTACTGTGGTGGTCATTTGTAATGTACATAAATATCAAATGATGATGATGCACACCTGAAACTACTAGGATATTGTATGCCAATTATATTTTAATTTAAAAAAATGAAAAGAAAAAGAAGACTTTAGAGCAAAGAAAATTACTAGGGATAAAGAGAACCATTATACAGCAATAAAAGGGTCACTTCACCACGAAGACATAATAATTGTAAATGTGACCTAGTAAAAGAGCTTCAGAATACAGGGTCAGGCACAAATAACACCCCTTTTTATTACAAAATCCTTTATTACAAAATCATCAGCATGTCATTCTGTAACATAACGATATCACAGACAAACACACCATCTCATGTTTTAGGTGAAATGTTCACATTAAAACTAAATTATTACAACCATATTATTGTTCTACCAACCACACTCAGGCAGGCCTTACTTTTGCTGGACCCTGTTCATGGATCAAAAACTGTCAGATCTGAAAGGAGAAACAGATTCACAATTATAGCAGCAGACACAGACACTCCTTTCTCAGTAATAAATAGAACTAGTAGACAGAAAATAAGCAAAGATACAGAAGAACTGAGTAGCACTATCAGCCAACTAGGTCCAACTGGCATTTAGAGAACACACCACCTACCAAGTCAGATTCTATACTAGGTCATAAGACAAACCTTAAGTAAATTTAAAAGAATCAAAATCATTTAAAGTATGTTCTTTAATGACATAACTAGAAATGAATTACAGAAAAAGAATAGGAAAATCTCTGCTGGAGATTAAACAACATACTTCTAAATAATCCATCCACAGGTCAAGGAGGAAGTCTCAAGGAAAATTAGAAAATATTTTGGACTGAACAGAAGTGAAAATACAAAATAAAATTTGTGCAATGCAGCTAAAGCAGTTTTTGGAGGAAAATATATACCATTAAGCATTTATATTAGAAAACAAGGAAG
Source organism: Trachops cirrhosus (assembly GCA_028533065.1). Lineage (NCBI taxonomy): Eukaryota > Metazoa > Chordata > Mammalia > Chiroptera > Phyllostomidae > Trachops > Trachops cirrhosus. The sequence goes on from CM052547.1 coordinate 72,069,707, forward strand.
GTCTCATATCAATTAAGCTTCCATCTTAATAAAACTAGAAAAATAGCCCTAACTGGTGTGCCTCATTGGATTCAGCGCTGGCCTGAGAACCAAAGGGTCACCAGTTCGATTCCCAGTCAGGGCACATGCCTGGGTTGCAGACCAGGTCCCCAGTAGGAGGTGTGTGAGAGGCAACCACACATTGATGTTTTTCTCCCTCTCTTTCTCCTTCCCTTCCCCTCTGTCTGAAAATAAATAAATAAAATCTTTTTAAAAAACTAGAAAAATAAATCCAAAGCAAGCCAAAGGAAGGAAATAAATAGAGCAGAAATCAGCAATATGGAAAAAAGAAAAAAAGAGAAAAAACAATGAAACTGAAGGCTGGTTCTTTGAAGAAACCAATGAAATTAGTAAACCTCTAATACTACTGAAAAGAGGAAGAACTAGAAGACATAAATTAATAGCATCTGGAATGAAAGGATTATCACTATGGACTTAGACAATGGAAAGAGAATAAGAGAATACTCCAAACAACTCCACACACATAATCATTAATTTAGATGAAGTGGAACAATTCCTTGCAAACCACAATTACCAAAACTCACAGTAAGTGAAATAGGTAACTGAATAGCTCAACAACTTTAAAAATTGAGTTCCTAGTTTAAAATCTTCCAAAATATAAATCTCTGGATCCAGATGGTTTCATGTGTGAATTCTACCAAACTTTTCAAGAAGAAATAACACCAATTCTACAGTCTCTTCCAAAGAAATAAAATGGTAGGAATACTTTCCAAGTTATTTATATTTTACCCTGATACCAAAACCAGAAAAAGACAGTACAAGAAAAGACAAATACAGACCAGTATTCCTCATGAACACAGATGCAAAAATCCTAAACACAATATTAGCAAAGATGCTTAACATGATTAGTTATTAGGTAATTGCAAATCAAAATCATGAGATACCACTTCACACGCACTAGGATTGCTATAATCAAAAACAAGGTCAATAACAAAAAGTGTTGGCAAGGGTACAGAGAAATCGGAACTCTCGTATGTTACTGGTGGAAATGCAAAATGGTGCAGCCACTTTTCCTCAAAAGTTAAACACAGAGTTATCATATGATAGCTCTGTGATAGAGATATGGTATCATACGATAAATCAGCAGTTGCACTCCTAGATATATATATTCCAGAAAGATGAAAACATATACATATAAAAACTTATATACTAATATTCATAACAGCATTATTAATAACAGTCAGAAAGTGGAAAACAACCCACATGTCTACCAACTGATGAATGGATAAACAAAATGTATATCCACGTAATGTAATATTAATTTGGCCAATAAAAGAAATGAAGCACAATACACCCTTATGACATGGATAACCCTTAACAACATTATGCTAAGTGAAAGAAGGCAGGTTCAAAAGGCCAGAGACAGAAAGAAAACTAGTGGTCACCAGGAGTTGTAGGGAACGAGGGAATGGGGAGTGATTGCTAGTGAGCATGAGGTTCCTTTCTGGATAATGAAAATGTTCTAAAATTAGATAATGGTCATGGTTGCATAATACTGTAAGTATACCGAAAGCCATGAACTGAACACTTTAAAAAGTGTGAATTTTATGCTCTGTGAATTATATCTCAATAAAGCTGTTAAAATATATTAGCAAACTGAAGCCAGTGATACATAAAAATAAAAATACCACGACAAAGTAAAGTTTATCCTGGAAATGCAAAACTGGTTAAAAATTTAAAAATCCATCATATTAACAGTCTAAAGAAGAAAAACCTTATGATCCAATCAATCAGTCCATGAAAAGTAATTAAAATTCAACATACTTTTATGATTAAAAAAATATGCAAACCTCTCAGCAAACCAGGAATAGAAAGGAATATCCCCAACCTGATAAAAATTGCCTACACACCCCCCACACAAAAGCAGCTATACTAACATCGTACTTCATGGTCGAAAGCTTCCCTCCTTGCATCTGGGACGGATGGTAAAGAAAGAGATGAAACCATCTCTATTTGTGGACAACAGGATTAGGTAGAAAATCCCAAGGAATCTACGGAAAAACAAACTCCTAAATTAAATTTGTGAGTTTGGCAAGGTCTCAGGATACAACGTTAATCTGCAAAGGTCAATTGCATTAATGGCAAAACTACAGAAATGGGGAGCGGATTAGTGGCTGTCGGGGTGACAGAGGGGAACGGAAGGAGGGAGGGGTGAACACAAAAGGGAGGCACCAGCCAGCCTGGCGATGGGACTCTCATTCTGCCCCCATGAAGCTACGTATGTGGTAAAATTGCACGGCCTCAGTAACAAACAAATAAGCGCACGTGAAACTGGTGAAATGTGAATAAGGTGAGTGGACTGTATCGGTGTGAATTTCCAGGGACACCGTATTAGAGTTATGCAGGATGTTACCTTTGGGGAAAACTGGGTGAAGGGCACACAGGATCTTGCTGTGTTATTTTTTACAACTTCCTGTGAGCCTACAATTATCTGAAAATAAAGAATAAATTAAAAGTCAAGTGAAAACTCTCATTCATTGCTAGTGTGAGCGCAAAAAGGTACAACCACTCTGGAAAATAATTTTGTAATTTCTTATAAAGTTGAACGTGCACCTACCATCTGACCCAGCAGTCTCACTCCTAGATACTTACCCTAGAGAAATGAAAACTTACATTCACACAATAACTGACACAAGTGTATGTAGCAACTGTGTTTATAATTGTCAAAAACTGGAAACAAATGTCTTTCAGGGGATAAATAGATGATACATAAACTATGGTATATCCAGACAACAGAATAATACTCAGCAATAAATACGTGTAACAATTTAGACTAATCTCAAAGACAGTACACTGAGTGAAACAAGCCAGACTCCAGAAGGTGACAAGAGAAAAATAAAAAATAAAGCTATATTCATGTGGAAGAGTGGCTGCCAGGAGTTAGAACCGGGGAAGTGCGTGACTCCGAGGGGCTAGCGCAAGGCAGTGTTGGGCGACGGTACTCTCGGTATCCCGCGTGTGCTGGTGGTTACAGGAATCCACGTGTGTGTTGGAACTGACAGCACTGTGCACCAAAGTGAAAAAGTCAATTTTTCTGTATATGAACTTAAAAAATAATAAATTTTTAAAAAGGCAGTTGGACATTTAAATTTTATAGTTGATGCATTCAAAGAGGTCATTTAGAATTCCATTTGTAGCACACCAGAATTTTAGAGAGGACCACAGGCTTCATTTTACAGTATATTAGGGAGCTCACAGAGCATTATATGAAAATTTCCCAACAAACTTCAAGTAAGAAACAAGAAAAACAGTAGTGTTAATGTAAAAAGTGTTCAGTAAGCACCAAGTAAAAGAACATTTATTTTAGTGACTTGAATCCCAGCTGTAGACACTATGCTAATTTGTTAACGTAAGAAACATAGTTTGTTTTGCTGACACATGAATGGTGGTTATAATAATCATTAAATAGTGAATAAAAAGGTGAAATGACCTATAAATAGACTGAAAGCCACTCAGATAACTTAAAACAAAGATGAATTTTATAACTCTTCAATTAAGATATTAGATTAAAAACCATGGCACTACGTCAAATCAAGGATGATATGAAATTGAAGTAAATAAATTACTGCCTGTGGAGAAATAAGAAAGTTATAATTATTAATTAATCCCATAACTTTTTTTTT
>CM052547.1:72073889-72118533 GCA_028533065.1 Trachops cirrhosus
CTGTACCTTATCAAATGCTTTTTCTGCATCTATTGATATGATCATGTGATTTTTGTCTTTGCATTTGTTTATGTGATGAATTACATTTACTGATTTGCGAATATTGAACCATCCTTGCATTCCTGGGTAATCCCATAACTTTTAAGTAAATAATCCACTGTAAAATAGCCTTTTAATAACATCCTTGAATGTTTCTTGAAGACATATAGTATTTAAACAATATATTTGTAATGCAACATTCAAGTCAGGGAAGTAATAAATGCTATACATTCAAGTCAGCTAAATTAAAATATTACTTAGCTAGCCCTGGCCAGTGTGGCTCAGTTGGTTGGAGTGTTGTCCCATACACTGAAAGGTCTTGGGTTCAGTTCCCAGTCAGGGCACATGCCTAGGTTTGGGGTTCGGTCCCAGTCGGGGCATGTGCAAAAGGCAGTCAGTCGATGTTTCTCTCCCTCTCTCTCTTCTTTCTGCTCTCTCTAAAATCATTAAGTACATCCTTGGTTAAAGACAAAAAATATTACTTAGCTATAATTCAGTATTTGTGTAAGTATGTAAGTTTCCAGTTCTGGCTATGATTATTCAGAACTTACAAAGAAGAAATGGGAGGTTAACCTGCTTATGAAATGGATCAGACCTTCAGCTGCTTCCAGACAGCGGCTGCATTAAATCAAACAATCTATAAGAAATTTCAGTGATAACATAAGTCCGCAAGTTTGGGATTCCCTTTATATTTTATGGAACATCGGTCCCGCTGTAGCTATAATATCTGTATAGGGGGCACCCTGGCTCAGCTCGATAGCCCGGTGTTTTTTCAGAACAAGGAAGCTATAAAATCTGGCAGCGGCTTGTTTCCGGTCACTGTTTCTGCAGAGAGTCATCAGACTAAAGCGCTTCATTCCCGTCTTGCTGGATTCCTGGGAAAATCATTGGAAAAGAGGAAAGGAAAGGGAGACAAGAGCATTAAAAGCAGAGCAGGTGGATGTATAATGAACAACAGAACATTGACATTTTTGATAAGTGACTGTGAAATCCTTAAATGGGGAAATTCAAACGACTAATTAGTAAGCTTAAAAGCCATACAGGCCACAGATCACAAGCTCGGTCGGTCCATTGAGAAAATGCATGCAAAGTGTTATGAAAAATTTTAATGTGTTATACAAATGTCAGGTCATTAAAAAACTGATGTTAAACTAAATGTAATGTGGTATCCTCGATGGGATCCTGTGATAGAAAAAAAAATTAGGAAATCTGACCGAAGTATGGACTTCAGTTAATGACAATGTTTCAATATTGGTTCACAAATTGTGATGAGTGTGCCATACGCATGCAAGATGTGACTAATGCGGGAAACGACCATGGGGGGTGTGAGAGTTTGCTCCACTGTCTTCACAATGTGTCTGTAAATCTAAAACTATTCTACTAACAATGTATTTTAACAAATAAATAAAAATTTTTAAAAAATTGATGTTCACATAAATGGCTCCAGTTAGTTTAGACCTATAGGGAGGAAAAAATCCGCAGCACTTGGAAGGCTTACATGCAGTGCAGAGTGGGAGCCTGTCAGGCTCCTTCTCCTCAGAGGTACTGAGCGGGGGGACGAGGTGGCCATAAAACTCGAGTGTTAAATGTAGAATTATATTTGTACATCTCAGTGGCAGGGCAGTACGACTTTATAAACATCTCTCAGTTCCTCTACACAGGGTAAAAGATGTTGGATTCACCATAGGGAACCTGTGAACCTACTGCAAAAAGTTGAGGTCCAATGAAGTGTTCAATTATGGGTGAAGATACCTCCTTTTATGAGACTAGTTATCTCCAGAAGTGTCGTTTTTAGTTACCATACTGTGATGGGTACTGGTCAGTATCCCGGGGAGTACTGTACTCCTTGGAAAGTTGTGAAGCATTTTTAGAAATGTGATATACAAGGGGTTTTTTCTGCCAGTTTATGACATTTAGCAAATTAATAAGTCAAATACTTTATCACACTTTATCTCAACCAAAGACATGACCCAGTCCTGGCAGCCATTCAGAGATGGCAGGACAGGCCTTCGTTTATCCCCACTCTTGAGGAAATACGATGCCTCCCCAGCAGATGTGGGTTGCGTGGCTTTTTCCCCTGGAAGGGAGCAGGGACAGCCCTTTAGTTTCAAGAATCCCTTCGGTAACACCCTGAACGGATAAATATGCAAGACTGAACACATGTGCTTATCCTGTTCCCTCCAAAAACACCTGTAAAATGAAGGAAAGGAAATGAAACGTGACACAGAAAGGAGATAAAGACAAAGAAAGGGCAAGACTAACTGACTTAGCGGAGTGGACAAAGCTGAAACTGGTGCCAACAGGGAGGAAAGCCAACAAAAAGCAAGCCAATCTGAGCCATAGCACCTTTGGAGAGCTCAGGAATTAGAGGTAACTGTATATGATAAGCTGGGGCTCCGGGGTGAAGCAGAGAACAGGAGAATTTCTTGAAAGTCGTCTTGCAAACAGGGAGACCCTCAGGGGCCCTGCACCACTTCACTGAACCAAGACGCGGGGACTCCCATACCCTAGAGCAGACTATTTCCCTAGGAGAGAGCAGGGTCAGTCTTTCTGATTTCAAGACTCCTTTTGAAAAATACCCCAAGGGGACAAATGTGCAAGACTGAATGCACGTGTTTATTCTGTCTCCTTCAGAAAACCCTCTAAAATGAAAGAGGCAGGAAGGTGTTTTTCCAGAGGTAAGAACCACTGAGACTCGAGCCTCTGGACACCAGGCACTGTGGGTGGTAGAGAAGTGTCACACCAGAAACCAGGGGGTTAAGCGAAATTCTACACCCTAAACAATGAGAGAGCCAGCCTCTCCCTGACCCACTTCTGGTTCCCAGACCACGGACACCACGCTTATATCTCCTAGGCCACAGATGTGAAGATTAAGCTGGGAAAACTGTCCATTGTGAGGAAAAAACACCTGCAGATAAAGACATCTGTTGCGGGGCAGGGCGGGGGAGGCAGGACCGCCTAACTACCCGGCAGTGAAGACCACAGATCTACAAGCTGCACTCAGGCGTTTGTAACTTCTGATCAGATTTTTGGGTAATCACTCTTAAATAAAAACAGATAACCAAAGTCTGCCAGACACTTGAGTAAAATTTCTAATATCCAAGAGCAAAAAACAATGAATTCAAAAGAATTGCTAAGGAAATACAGATAGTGCAGGGAGCCCAAGAAAACTATAACATCTAAAAGTTAAGCAAAGACACTATATCCGTGAAAAATGATTCGGATGAGACTGAGAGAAAGCAGAGCAGTGGTTTGCCCGGGGATGGGAGAGGCAGGACAAGGCACTATCAAGAGGCACAAGGAAGCTTTTTGGGATCTTACATATGCGCACTATCTTGATTGTGGTGATGGTTTCACAGGATATACGTATGTCAAAACTTATCTAACCATATACTTTAAATAGGTATGGGTTACTGTATATTAATCATACCTCAATGAAGCTGTTAAAACTAACTGAAATAAAGAGACTGGGATGCTATAAAACAAAAGAATAACTAAAACCTAGGAAAAAACTCTTGGAAAACATAAAAAGGAAAAGCCGAAATAAAATTCAATAGACTGAAAGATAAAGTTGAAGAAATCTTCTAGACAGTAGAAAAAAACAACAAAGGAAATTAATATAGGAAATACAAGACTTTTTAAAAAATTAAAGGTGCAATTTAGGAGACCCAAGATCTGACCCATCTGGTCCCATCTGGCAGTCCAGAAAGAGAGAATAGACTAAGAACAAGGAAGAAATCCAAGAAATATAAAAATTCTTTAGAACTCAAGGATATGAATTTTCAGAATAAAGAAACTGCTATATGCTCAGCACAATAAAAAAAAATACCAAAGCACATCATCATGAAATTTCAGAACAATAGGGATAAAGAAAATATCTAAAAGCTTCCAGTGTGAAAATAAAGGTAACTTACAAAGGATCACCAACCAAGCAGCATCTGACTTTTCAGTAACAACCAAGAAGCCTAGCAATGTTACAAAGCCTTCAACATTTGAGACATAATATTTTCAAACCATGTTCGGAGGCATACCAAACAAGTTAAAGGTAAAATAAAAATATTTTCAGACTTGTATGTAAGGTATGTTATGCACACTTTTTAAAAACTCCTCACCTGAAGATATACTTACTGATTTTAGAGAGAGAGGAGAGGAGAGAGAGAGTCATCTACATGAAAGACAAACATTTATTGATTGCTTCCCTATGCACCCTGACTGGGGATTGAACCTGCAACCTTTTTTTTAGTGGGAGGATGCTCCAACCAACTGAGCCACCCAGCCAGCCAGGGCTCATATCCACTCTTTACCTAAGGAAATTAGGAGAGGATATTAACCAAGGGAGATCAAAGTACCAGGAAACAGAGTCACTAATAGAGGAAAAAGACAAAGAAATTCCATGTTACGGTAAAGAAATGACCCAAGACAAAAACTGTGGAGCAGACCTAGGGAGCAACTAATTCAGATTAGAACAAGAGGATGATGAGCTCCAGGAGGGGACATCTTCAAGGGAAAAAGAGTAGAACTGATAAACTAACTGATATATTTACCCATACTAAGAGGGGTTTTATTATGGTGCCCGAGAGTTTGGAGAGAGAGTTAAGATGGGTATATAGACACTAGGCTAATGAAGAAACTGAAGTAATGATTCGCTCTCCCCCTGTCCCCAATTCCCATAAAGTTGACAAGAAAAGAAATGCAATTCACTGTGAAGTTTCGATGTGAACTAGTTTTGACATAGCCTTTGTGGCAGCAACTGCTTGTTGCCCCTTGATATCCACTCTCCTCCTATTCCACAGCAACAGGAGTGTGACCGGGGCCACGGGCTGTCAGAGAAGGACTGCACTTCCCAGCCAGATGTGGCAAGGTGAGACTCAGTGCTGGTCGGTGAAATTAGAGGAATGGTACACGCAGTAACTAGGTTGTGCCCTTCAGAGAACTCTGCTGCTGCTTGGAATGCAGGCGTGGTGGGTAGTCAGCCGCTTTGGGTCCTGAGAATAGTGAAAATGGGATGAAGGGAGAGTGGGTCTCTGAGGACTTCGTGAGTGTAGCGGCCATCCCAAATTGTACTTTTACCGGAGGGAGAAATGAACTATCTTTTTAAGCCACTGATATTTCGGCTTTCTGTCACAATTAAACCTGCTCCGTAACTATTAAAATTATGACACTGTAGGCAGTGTCATAACTGACTTAGTGGAGTGGACAAAGCTGAAACTGGTGCCAACAGGGAGGAAAGCCAACAAAAAGCAAGTCAATCTGAGCCATAGCACCTTTGGAGAGCTCAGGAATTAGAGGTAACCGTATATGATAAGCTGGGGATATGGGGTGAAGCAGAGAACAGAATTTCTTGAAAGTCGTCTTGCAAACAGGGAGACCCTCAGGAGCCCTGCGCCACTTCAAAATATTAATATTTTTATTAATATCTGAATACTGTGCTAAAATATACTGAGGAGGAGAGAGATGTAATTAAGATAAATTTTCAGTTTCTGTTGAAAGAATAAAATTTAAATCTAAAATATCAAGAAAGAGCAGTAAAACAAGTCATCAGAAATATGGATATAAGTACTAAAAGAAACTTCTTAACATAGTGGCTTTTGGTGAGCAGCACTTAGCGATAAGAAGGGGTAGGGCAAAGGACTTCTGTATTTCTGTTTCAGCATAGTACTATTAAACTTAAAATTATATACATGTATTATTTTGATGAAAATATCAGTTAAATTTAAAAATTATATTTCACTTTTAAACTGTTATAAACCAAGTTCCAAATTGAGTATTTATTAATAGTCTGCTAAAAATGAGAATGAAACATAAAACAGATGTCTAGGGACATGAGTATGCATAAGACATTGATTAGAGTTTCTAATTAAGGACTTCTGGCCAAGATGGAGGCGTAGATAGATACAGTTAGCCTCCTTGCGTAACCAAAAGAAGGTAACAAAAATTTAAAAACAAAAAATAACCAGAATTGCAAGAAAATCAAACTGCATGGAAGCCCAACAACCAAGGAGTTAAAGAAGAAACATTCACCCAGACCAGTAAGAGTGGTAGAGACCAGCAGCTGGGGTGGAGAGGACTCGTGGCAAGGTGGTGGCTGGCAGACCAGGCAGTCCAACATTTGTGTGCAGATAAACTGGGAGGAACAACTGGGGAGTGAGACAGACCATGCAACCCAGGGTTCCAGGGAGGGAAAAGAAAGACTCAAAACCTGTAAAGAACTGTAGGGGTTGTGGCAGCAGGAGAAACTCCCAGCCTCACAGAAGAGTTCATTGGAAAGACCTACAGGATCCTAGAACTTACACAACCCACCCATCTGGGAATCAGCACCAGAAGGGCCCAATTTGCTTGTGGGTATTGGCAGAAGTAACTGGAAGCCAGCCAAGAGCCAAGCAAACGACATTGTTCACTCTTGGACCCCTCCCCCACATACAGTGCTACAATGCAGTAAAGTGGGTTGCCCCACCCTGGTGAATACCTAAGGCTCCGCCCCTTACTATGTAACAGGTGTGTGGAGACAAAAACATATAGCCCAAATGAAAGAACAAATCAAAGCTCCAAAAATAGAACTAGGTGATGAAGAGATAGTCAACCTCTCAGATGCACAGTCTAAAACACTGATAATCAGGAAGCTTAGAGAAATGGTTGGGTATGGTTGCAAAATAGAGGAATAAGTGAAGGCTATGCAAAGTGAAATAAATGAAAATGTACAGGGAAATAACAGTGACAGGAAGGAAACCAGGACTCAAATCAATGGTTTGGACCAGAAGGAAGAAATAAACATTCAACCAGAACAGAATGAAGAAGCAAGAATTCAAAAACAATGAGGAAAGGCTAAGGAACCTCCAGGACAACTTTAAATATTCCAACATCTGACTCATACGGGTGCCAGAAGGAGAAGAGGAAGAGCAAGAAATTGAAAACTTATTTGAAAAACTAATGAAGGAGAACTTCCTTCCCAATCTGGCAAAGGAAATAGACTTCTAGGAAGCCCAGCAAGCTCAGAAAGTCCCAAAGAAGTTGGACCGAAGGAAGCACACAGCAAGGCACATCATAATTACATTACCTGAGATTAAAGATATGGAGAGAATCTTAAAAGCAGCAAGAGAAAAGGAGACAGTTCCCTACAAAGGAGTTCCCATAAGCCTATCAGCTGATTTCTTAAAAGAAACCTTGCAGGCAAGAAGGGGCTGGAAAGAAGTGTTCAAAGTCATGAAAGGCAAGGACCTACATCCAAAATTACTCTATCCAGCAAAGCTATCATTTAGAATGGAAGGGCAGATAAAGTGCTTCCCAGATAATGTCAAGTGAAAGGAGTTCATCATCACCACACCCTTATTATATGAAATGTTAAAGGGACTTATCTATGAAGAAGAAGATGATCAAAACTATGAACAGTAAAATGACAACAAACTCACAACTATCAACAACTGACCTAAAAAACAAAACAAAACAAATGAAAAAACCCTAAATATACAACTAGAACAGGAACAGAACCACAGAAATGGAGATCAAATGGAGGGTTATCAGTGGGGAGGGGAAGGGGGTAAAATGGGGGAAAAGGCACAGAGAATAAGTAGCATAGATGGTAGGTACAAAATAGACAGGGGGAGGGTAAGAATAGTATGGGAAATGGAGAAGTCAAAGAACTTATATGTATGTACAACTCATGGACATGAATTAAGGGGTGGGGGAATGATGGTGGGAGGGGGGGATGCAGGGTGGAGGGAAATAAAGGGTAGAAAAAAATGGGACAACTGTAATAGGATAATCAATAAAATATATTTAAAAAAAAGAATTTCTAATTAAAACTGTTTTGATGTAGACACCAAAACCAAACTCTGGTATTTAGTTTTACACATACTGCTCATAATCATGTCTAGAATTTGGCCTCAAAAAATAATAAAAATGGTTTAATTTTTATTAATATCTAGAAAACTGAAGTGAACAGTTTACTTATTTTTAAAAATAAAAATAGGATTAACAAACCCTTTCATCTTACCCGCAAAGCATTTAACATCTGACGTATTCTTTGATTCCATCTCTCCCCCTCAACATTTTGTTCACTTCCCAGTGACTCCTGTTTGAATGAGAAAATATTTCACTTAGGCAAATTTAATAAATGTTTACTATTCATCAGGCATAGTGTTCGTTGCTGCAAGAAACACAATTATAACAGTGGGTCCTGCCAAATACAGAGCTTATAGTCTGATAACAGACAGAATAAAAGTAGCATACAGGTGTATACCAACCTTTGCAGGATTATATCTATACTCCCCAGGGAATCTTCTTTTAAGAAAAAATTTCATTGAACTCATTGGGGTGACATTAGTTAATAAATTATATAGGTTTCAGGTGTACAATTCTATAATACATCATCTGTACATTGTATTATATGTTAACTACCCCGAGTCTCCTTCCATCACCACTTAGCCCCCCTTCACCCTCTTCTAACTCCCCCTAACGTCCTTTACTCAGGTGATTACCATACTGTTGTCCGGGTTTATGAGGGTTTTTTTTTTTTGCTTCAAAAAGCAAAAAAATAGTTTAAAACAAGAATTTCTAATTGTTTTGATGTAGACACCAAAAACAAACTGCCATATTCAGTTTTATGCATACTGCTCATAATCATGTCTAGTAGAATTTGGCCTCAACAAGAACATAATAAAAAGGGTTTAATTTGTATTAATATCTTGCTTTAAAAAAAAAAACTTTTTCACCCAGCTCCCCAACCCCCATCTCCTCTGACAGTTATCAGTTTGTGCTCTGTATCTATGAGTCTACTTCTATTTTGTTTGTTAGTTTATTTTATTCATTAGATTCCACATGTAAATGAAATCATATGGTACTTATCTTTCTCTGACTGGCTTATTTTACTGAGCATAATACTCTTCAGGCCCATCCGTGCTGTCACAAATGGCTACAGTTTCCTTCTTTTTTAGAGCCAAGTATCAATATTATTCCATTGCATAAATGTACCACAGCTTTTTCATCCACCCATTTACTGATGGTCACTTGGGCTACATATGGCCAATGGCATATGAAAAGATGCTGAACATCACTAATCAGAAATAATGCTGCAATGAATATAGGGGTGCATATATTCTTTCAAATTAATGTTTCAGGTGTCTTCAGATATATTCCCAGAAGTGGAATCACTGGGTCACAAGGAAGTTCCATTTTTAATTTTCTAAGGTAGCTCCATACTGCTTTCCACAGTGGCTGCACAACTCTGCATCCCAACCAACAGTGCACAAGGGTTCCCTTTTCTCCACATCCTCATCAACACTTGTTGTTTGTTGATTTACTCACAATAGCCATTCTGAGAGGTGTGAGGTGATAACTCATTGTAGCTTTAAATTGCATTTCTCTAATGATAGTGACATTGAGCATCTTTTCACGTGTCTATTGGCCATCTGTATGTACTTCTCAGAGAAGTGTCTATTCAGGTCCTTTGCCTATTTTTTAATTGGGCTGTTTGCCTTTTTGGTGTTGAATTTTATAAGTTCTTCATAAATTTTGGATATTAACTCATCAGATGTGTCATTGTCAGTTATGGTCTCTGATTTAGTAGGTTGCCTTTTAATTTTGTTGATGGTTTCCTTTGCTGTGCAAAAACTTTTCAGTCTGATGTAGTCCCATTTGTTTATTTTTTCTTTTGTTTTCCTTGCCCTAGGAGATATATCAGAAAAAATATTGCTATGAGCATTGTCTGAGATTTTACTGCCTATGTTTTCTTCTAGGGTTTTTATGGTTTGAGTATAAAGTCTTTAGTTCATTTTGAGTTTATTCTTATGTATGGTGTAGGAAGGCGGTTTAGTTTCTTTTTTTTTGAACTTAACTGTCCAATTTTCCTAACACCATTTATTGAATAGACTATCTTTACCCAATTGTATGTTCTAGTCTGCTTTATCAAATGTTAATTAACCATAAAAGCACAAGTTTATTTCTGGGCTCTCTATTATGTTCCATTGATCTGTATGTCTGTTTTTATGCCAGTACCATGCTCTTTTGATTACTATGGCCTTGTAGTATAGCTTGATTCCTCCAACTTTATTCTTCTTTCTCAAAATTGTTGTGGTTATTTGGGGTCTTTGGGTTCTTTATACATTTTTGGAATATTTGTTCTAGTTCTGTGAAATATACCAATGGTATCTTAATAGGAATTGCATTGAATTTATAGGTTGCTTTGGGTAGTATGTACATTTTAATGATGGTAATTCTTCCTATCCATGAACACAGTATGTGCTTCCACTTACCTTCTTTAATTTCTTTCTTCAGTGTCTTATAATTTTCTGAGTACAGGTCTTTTACATCCTTGGTTAAATTTATTCCTAGGTATTTGTATTTTATTATTTTATTTTTCTTTTATTGATGCAATTGTAAGTGGGATTGTTTGCTTAGTTTCCCTTTCTGATAGCTCACTGTTGGTGTATATAAATGCAACTGATTTCTGCACATTTATTTTGTATACTGCCACTTTACTGAATTCCTTGATAAGTTCTAGCAGTTGTTTGCTGAAATCTTTAGGGTTCTCTACATACAGTATATCATGTCATCTGCCCAGGCTATCTTCTGATAAGGCGCTCCAGAGTAGGAGAATCTTCAGTCTTTACTGGTAATGCATCCCAGGGCATCAGGCCCTTTCTTTGAAAAGCAGGCAGCAAAGATCACCATTTGTGGCTAGAACTTACCCCAGCTCTGGTCAATCTAAACTCGATTAACAGGAGTAAACATAAAACTATTAAAAAACTGCCTTGTAAAGGCCTTTATCTGAGCTTACTTAGCAATACAGAAGCTCTAACAATAACTGATATTTAGTAGTTTGTATACAATTGGGGTAGAAAACTTTCAGATTTTGAGGGTGAAGATCAACGAATTGCCTGGCATGTTATCTGAATAGATTCATTCTTTTCAGTCTTTAAATCTTCAGAAATCACTTCAGTATTAAAAATTGTAAAGTTGAAATCCCTTTATAAGAATTCACTCCAAGCCCTTACCAACTAAAACATAATGAGTTGAGAACAGAACTGGGCATAAGAAAGGTGCTGATGAGTCTGAAAAAAATGTATTTTTTCTAAAACATTATATGGCTCAAGGTCTATATCTATATATATGACTTCTGCTCAAAGGGCCACAAGTCAATAGCAAAGCTAGAAGTAACATCTGACCCACCTAACTCCATATATATTATTGTTTTATGTCTGTAGTTTTTGTCCCAGAGTATAAAGGCATTTTAAGATTGTAATGAATTCTAGAAGTTTTTTCAGTAAATAATATCAAAACATATAATGCCTGATATTAATTTTGCTTTTAAGTAAATTATCATTATGATGAGCTCCAAGACTATTAGATTTTTTTCTATATGTGGAAAAAAGATTGAATTCTCTGGATAAGCTAGGACAGAATAAATACCTTAACTTTTAAACAGCTGAGCCAGAAGTGGGCTAATTCATTATTTCCTTCTCTGCCTCTATAGACACAGGTTATTTTCATACAGGGTCAAGCAAAGCACAACACAGCACAAGTTCAGCTGTTTTAATAATCCACTGGGCTTTCCACACAATGGATTCAGCTGTAGGGTGTCCGGATAGATCAACTGGACAGGCTTCAGCAAAGCACACGCACTATTTCTCCTGAGCCTTTTCCTGGTTAGTTTAGTTGTGCAATATGGGAGAAGCTTCGGTCTTGTGAATTTTTAACAAAGAGTTGGACATTGCTTTTTATATTTCAAAAATAGCATTTTGTGTGTTCAAAAACAAAAATCAACATTAGTAATGGCATGAGCTCATTTATCCCAGAACAGGCTAACTTTGACCATGCAAGATGCTGTTTATTTGAGAGATTTTAAGAAAACCTGAAATATAAGACAGGCCATTCATACGAAAAAGCCACTGGAAACAGGTAGGGTGGGCCTGAAGTGGGTGGGGCAAACAGTGAGCCAGGTTGACGGAGTCTCAGAGATGATGCCTGCCTATCAGCTCTGTCAAGGGAAGGCTCATCAAAGGGACAACAGTCTCTGCCAGCACTTCTGTCTGGGACAAAGCTGCCCCTCCAGCTCTGACCTTGATACTGGACATTCAGTTCCTTCCCACTTGTCTTCAGTGCCTTTTAAGCTGCTGTCCCAGTGCCAGAACTCAGATGAGTATGAGTAAATCCATGCACAGGTCCTTAAAGAGGAACTGTCTGGGACTCCAGAAGCCTCTGTTTCACTCAGCCTCAATCCCCACTGGTTTTCACAGCCAGAAGTTATGGGAACTTCTCTTCCTGGCACTGCAGCCCTGAGCTGGGGGCCTGGTGTGGAGCTGGGACCCCTCGCTCCTCTTGGGGGACCTCTGCAGTCAAGATTTCCTTCCTGATTTTTATCTACCACACAAGTGTGGGACCAGCCCATTTTGTATCTCCACCCCTCCTACCAGTCTTGATATGGCTTTTTTAATTCCCAGCTGTAGGACTTCCATTTAGCCAGATTTCAGGCAGTGCTTAACAATGGTTCTTTAGTAGTTTAGTTGTAATTTTGATGTGGTTGTGGGAGGATGCGAGTACTATGCTGCCATCTTGACTGGAAGCCCTCTAAAGTAAAATTTCAAGTGCCCCAGGCCATACCCTTAATACAGCTCTGTTTCCCTAGAGATGTTATGAGTAACTTAAAATAGTGATTCTCAACATTTTAAATCTGTGACTACTTTTGATAAGCATAAAAATCTCTTCCCTTCCTTTAGAATTATTTGAAGTTTCAAAATAAAAAGTCAAAGTAATTCTGAATATGTATTATCAAACCATTCATACACATCTTTGTTGAGATCACTAATATAAATTATAATTTAAAAAAGTAACACGACAGCTCTAAAAACTAATGTTTAGGTAAAGAAGGTGTTAAACATTTAGGAACAAAGTTTTTAAGAACATTTCCAAGACTATACATATACTTGCCAATTCAACTGGACAATTTTCAATTTCTTGTGCCGAGATGGCATTCACTAAAGAGGATTCCTCAGCAGCCAAAGAAACAATATCCTGCTAGAGCAAATTAGAAAAAAATAGGTAAGTTATCACAGTAGTAGTAGTCATCACAGGAACAATCTCACTCTGATAAATGCTTTAATCACATGCATGCTCATTTATAAAACTAATTTAAAGTACTATATCCCAGGCAGGCAGCCTCTGACTTAAATATTCCTCTTTTCCATATGTCTCCTACAAATGAAGAACTCGCATGCCCCTTCCCCCATTGCTTCCTATCCTTGTCACTCCTATTTCTCTTGCCTCTGCAGATCTCATATCAAAAGTCTCTGCTGCTATGTGGCCAAGGCCACTTTCCTTTGAAGCGTTTTATCTAGCCCCAGTTCCCTACCTCTATTCTCATGCCAGTACCAGGTGGCAGAAGAAGGAGATCTGCAAACAGAGGGAGTGGTACAAAGAAAGGGGTATTAATATCCCTACCTACGGCCATGACAGGATTCTTGCTGCCAGTGCTGGAGCTGTCACTGGCAAAAGGGAAGAAAAACTGTATCTGGAAGCGGAGCAAAGACATAAAGGGAGAAGGAAGAAAAGAGAGCCAGGAATTCTCCGTTCCCCATCCTCTCCCTTTTTCATTGCTGTAGAAGCTGTCAGCCCCCTTTTCATCTTCACCCTGTCTCCGGGCTTCCTTCCCCAGCTGTCATCTCTGATCTTGATTAAGTTAGAAGCTTCCTACAGCAGTTTACTTGATTTTTCACTTCAGCTTTTTAAAATTTTAGTGAATATAAGGAGTTGCATTTTATTCTTTAATATACATATTTGTGAAAAATCATGTTTTTCTCTTTTAATTTCTAAGAATACTCTAAATTTTAGATACTCTCAATTTTGCAGTTACTTTACATAAAAATTCTCTTTCATGAAGATATGAAAATGATAAATCAGAATCAGTATTTCCTGCCTCTCCAAACTGTGCTCCCATTACTGACTATATTTCACATCTGTTCACCATTTTTGGAAGCAGAGTAAGAATGGAATTGAAGGTTAAAGCATAAGCATAGGATAAAGTAGCAAAAGGTTCGAAAGAACAAGTGCATCAATCTCTTTCTTTTACTTCAAGCACCTGGGAAAACCCAATTTTGTTAATATGTTAAAAAGTCATAAACTAAACAAGCTTGCATAATCAGAATTTTCAGTGGTTGTACTCTAAGAAATGCCTGAGCCCAAATAAAGAAGAGAGTAATACTGGCAACCCAGTATCTCAATATCTAGCATGTTATGAAATATTTAGTAAAACACATTTTCTTTTAATGCATTATGAAGTTGTCTTTCCTTCCAAGGGCATTCAGTTTCAATGCGGACTACTTTGAATTCCCTGAGTGGTTATCAAAGTACAGTGATGATGGAACAGACTAGAGAAGCACTGCTTTATTTTTATGTGGTATGACTATAATATTTACATTTGTACAATTAATAAAGTGACAATTGAGAAAATATTATAAAGTAAATTGTTTCCAAGTATGTTTTCAAATAACTATGTTTTTCAAATAAAATTTATGTCTTCAAATAACAATTATTTAAATTTAAATTTAATTTTGACCATGGATCTTTAGATATAGTCTTTTAGATTCAAGACTTAGGTAACTGGTAGGTCTAAAATGTGTGTGTGGGGGGAGCTCCACCCACAGAGCGACCCCGCCCACCACTTGGTAGATGAGAATAAGTCTACCAAGACATGATCTGCTTGGGGAGGAAAGGTGGCTGATCTCTCAAAGGAGAAGGACCTTGAGCCTGTTCCTCAATGGGCTTTTATTGGGTTCAGCTTGCACAGGAATACAGGTAAAGCTCATCAATCATTGTCAGGCAGTAATGATCAAACAATAGATAACATTCAAAGAACTATGAGGGCTTATTCTGAGTCAGGGTCAGTTAGCTAAAGGGCCATAAAACTTTGGGAAACAAATTCATTTTATGCTTGGACCCTTATCAGAAAATTGAGGGCATTCTTGGTAAAGCAGGTTTTCACAGGATTTTATGTATTCTTTCTTAGGCATGATCACCCTGGGGAACCACCTGTCCTGCCCAGGGCTGCACCACCCTCCAGCACTGTTTCAGGCCTAAGTCAGGTGGGGGAACTAAGGCCACCAAGAGATTAGGAGACTTCTCACAGACAGAATGAGGACTCAGGCTATGTCAAAGCTGAGGGGCAAGGGTCCATCACCCCCTTTTTCTATAGACCTCCAAGTCCTTCCATAGTGGCCCCATCATGACCATGCCTGTCTTAGATCCTCCCTCCCTTGAGGAATCTTACCAGTCATTGGCTAATCAATCATCTGCCTGGGGCCAAGCAGGGTGAAGTAAAGAGGGCAGAGGCAGTGCTGCAGCCAGGGAGATAAGCTCTGTCTCCTTAGTGGCTTAAGGTCCCAAGATCCTTTTACTCAGCCTTAGCCATGGGGGGTTACAGCTTCTGAAACCAGGCAGGGTGCTTCCCAACACTAAAACATATTACTCTTAGAGCTGGGAAGGGTAAATGTATGATCAAAATCAAAACACAGGTGTACTGTCTAGAGTCCTACCTCCATGACATATTGAATGTGGGGTCTAGGAGTATCCTCAGCATATTACCAGATTCAGGTACAATCACTTATTTAATGTACTATGCAAAATATCATTTCAGTATGAAACTTCTTAGCTTGTCTGTTATTATCCTAAAGTTCCAGAAAATACTGTTCTGCAGATGAAAATAATGTTTTATCCTATAGTATTGCTACCTACTAAAGAAATTATAGGATGATGAGATAAATTATAAAAAGACAATAAGTCTTTTTTAATGTAAATATTATGTAAGATAATACTAATCAGAGTCTCAATGTTCCTTCACTATATCTGTGTCAGAAAAAATAATAATACTTTGATTATTCTTTTTGGTTAACTTACCTCAGAACTGATATTTTTGTTGGTATCCTCATGAGAGCTACAGTTTGAACCATTAATCACATCCTTCCAAGTTTTGGGTTGGCTTAACTCTTGCTGGGAATTTAGATCTTTCATCATAGAGGTCTCTGAATTATTAAGGAAGTAAAGAAGATTTCACCAAAGTATCTTTTCAGCTTAAATTGGAATATGATTGTTACAAATGAAAACTTCTGACACTGGAATCCATTTAAGCAAAGGGTATACAAACTCTCTACGGCTCCCAAATCTCACATATTTATCCTTCCATTTCCCACGTCTGCCTCTGTCACCTGCACTTCCTACCCTCCACCACCTCTCTCCTTTGCATTCACACCCATACATTTACTCACAAGACAACATGGGTAGTTCAAGCCCACCTTGGCGTATCATTCAGCAGATTTTAATGATTTCAGGAAGGGTGATCAAGAAGCTCACTCACCACACAGGTTGGTTTTATTATTTCTTTATAATAGTCGCAATAACAATCAGCATTTATTAATACCCCATGTATCCTCTGGGTATATGGAAATATCTGTCTCAGGTTAACTGTATTGTTTAAATGCTATTCTTATTTGCTAGATGACTTTTCATGCTAGTTGTTTTAAAGTGAAATATTATCTTACTAGATACAAAAATTTTCTTTGTTGAAGGAAATTGCAAATTGAAGTATTTGCAAATACTGCCTTTGGGGGTGTGGGAAGTAGGAAAGCATGAGAGTAAGTATGGTACACATTGTATATAAACTATCTTTTTAATGTGGCTTTGTGGACAAAAATTAATCTGCAAAGCAGAAAAATACAATGATGCTATAACATTTCTTTTAAATTCAAATACTGTTCTAGAGATGACATATGTAGTTGGGAATATGAAAATGGGTTCCATCCTCATTTTGTAATGCAAAATGAAAAGTTTTTGTTTCTACAACATTCCTCAAAATCAACAAATTTAGGATGTCTTACCTACTATGTTTCCACCTCTCACTTCTTCACTTATTGATTCCTTCCGCATCAATTTTCTTCCAAGTTTAAAGCCAGAGGATAGAAAGCATTTTGTAAACAACTGCAAAAATACACATTTTTGTTTCTAGTTTTTGTACAAATAAAACAATTCAATAAAATGTAAGCACATATGCTAAAAAGTCAAAATTATAATTCATGCACACATATCCAGCAAATTAATTCAAAATAAGGGGGTATTTTTCACAAGTTTAAATTCTTGAATATGTGAGTATACACATGCATTTATTTATTTATAACTAAACACTGCACACATGTAAAAGCATGGCAACTATTACCATTTTCAGTTCGTTATGAGTCAGATCCTGGGTAGCAGTTGACAGAAGTGTATCCACTCCTCCCTTCTTTTTCCACATCATCAATCTCTGGGTAGGCGGTGCAAGTTCCAAAACCATGAGAGTGTCAGCAAAGGAAGTAAGTTGTTTATGCATGACTTTGCTACTGATCTCCTTGACTGGATCTATGAGCAATTTCCTCTTTTTGCTTTTCCTCTTCCAAGCAATGTCTAAATATGAGAAACAGGCACAAAGGTGATTGGTTGTACAACTTTGTAAAATGGTATTCTAGGCACTGCATATCAAAGAAATATTGACCACAATTCAACCTACAGAGTTGCACAGAGAAGAAAATCCCCTTCTCTCTACTGAAAATTATGGTTTACAAAGTTTTTGCACAACCAGAATGTCTTAGAAGTCAAGATGTCACACATTTTGTAAGGTGTTGCTCAAAGTTTCTGAGGAGGGACTCTGTTGACCTACATAGTGGACAACCGAGGAAATGGGGAACAGAGGGTACATTGATAGGAAACTCAGTTCTAAGGTTCCTTAAAATATCTACATACCAGAATAACTTTTCGAAACAATAATTTGTATTTGTCCAGTGTATTTTTCCCTCCCTCACTGAAATTCATACACAAAGTCCAAGTGGGTAGCCCATGGGATTTCGTGCCTATAGGTAATTTTACTAGGTAGAAAGCAGAAGTCATTTTTTTCCTTAGTAAAGATACAAAAGGGGAGAGAGGATTAAATTTCCAAGAATGAGTGAAGATCTGGGATCAGATGGAGCCAGAAGGAACAGGCACCAGCTTGCTGATGTGCCTCAGTAAAATCCTGGGAATGTAAGATCCCAGAGGGGCTGGCTGCATGATAACTCCAGAGGCTATGCAGGCTGGGGCAGTGGGCACTACAAACTGGTATGGCTGATGAGCAGAGGTTCCCTTCCACTTGCCACAAACTTCCCCCAGATTTTGACACTACATGGCTTAGGGCAGGATAATGGAGCTATGCAGGCTGAAATTCTTGCCAGCCCAGTGGGATGGAGACTCAAGGTTAAATTTTGTAAAGAAAAAAAAATGAATGCTTTATTCCTTGCATGCCTGAGTTTATAAACTAAAATCCCTTTCAATTACACTACTTAAAACTAGTGCATTCTTGAAAAATCTAGTTATATATTAGGTTCATATTTATTGTTTATTACTAAAAACATGCTTGAAGTTAAATGTTAGAAGAGATAGTGTCTCTCTTCTGATTCTTTTATTCTGCCTTATTTTATATTCATTTACATGTTTATTTATTTCCTGATCAGACTGTGAGTTTTTTTAATTGAGTTTATGGAGATGACATTGGTTAACAAAACCAGACAGGTTTCAAGGGTATACTCAACAAAATATCATCTGCACATAGCATCATGCACCCATTGGCCAAAGTAAAGCCTGTTTCTATTCCCATTTATCCCCACTTTGTCCTCATCCACCTCCCTGCCCCCCTTTCCCTCTGGCTATCACCACACTGTCTTGTCTGTATATATATATATACACATATATATTAGTATATGTTAATATATGGGGTCCAGCACAAATAATGTCCCTTTTTATTACATAAAATCTTTTATTACAAAATCACAAGGATATAATTCTGTAACATAACAATATTACACTTGAGCACACCATATGGCATTTTAGGTGAAATGTTCTAATTGCTGTCCACCTCATGCGAGACATTCATGTACCCTACCAACCACGCTCAATGGCATTACTTCTGCCGGACCCTGTATATTATATATATTAACATATATATTAAGTTTCTTAAAAGCAGGAGCTATGTCTTCTTCATTTGTGCTCAGTACAGAGTAATGGCTCAATAACTACTGAACTCAGTTTAAAATTTTTCAGTTTCCCAAACTGGAAATATGTTTTGACCAGAACTGAATAGAATTAAAAGATCACCTCAAATTTCCTTAACACTCTTCCCCTATTGTATTACAAATGCTACTACTAGATTGACTACCTTTTATAGTATTTCATAGATTATTCAAATATCTAACAGTAAGTAAGATAGTAGGTGTCAAAAATAAAAATAAAAACATGAATGACTCTTACCTGAAGCATCGATTGGATCAAGGGTAAATCCTTCGTCTTCATTTGATAATGTGGTTTCATACATTTTTTCATTTTCCAGTAGATGTATACATTCTGGATGATCTGGTTCTACTTATCAACATCACCATAAAAATTATAAAAATAATAACCAGAGGACTCTATGATCATTTATGTGAAGGATAAACTAATTGAAGATTTATATTGCTAAGTAGAGCCACATATGAATTCTCAGAATGATGTATTTAATAGAGTTGAGGAGGATCAGCTATCACATGGTCTGGGACCCACAGTGTCCAGGTGAGTCAAGTATCATTACCCTCTTTTGCACATGTGACATCTAAGGCCGGACTCAGATATGACTGTGACTACAGTCACGAAGTGAAAACATGGCACCAAACATGATAAATGACTGGCTTAAATTTGATTATATGTCTGCTAAAAATTTTGTATTCTGTTAAATCACTTAATTGTTAGTTGACCCATAAAAAACTGTAACAAAATTTTAATTGCCTACCTCTTTTCACATTTTAAATTTTCACTATTGTGCTAGAGAGCAAATGTAACATCAAAATGAGGCTAATCATATATTTAATTCTTTAAAAAATCAGACTAAAAGAACTCAAATCATTTGAGGTACTTAACATAAATTTCAAGTAGAAAATATGCCCCCATTTATAATTTCTCTCCAGTTGTATATAGGTTATCAAACCATATTCGTATAGCATTAATATAACTAATAACCATTTTATATCAGATGTTAATAATGTTTTTACCATGTAACATGTTATTTTAATGATTCAAAAGCACAATATTTTGGCAGAGTTTTTAAACGTGCTCTCATATGAAATAAACCCATTACTAAGTTTTGCCTTAGTTTTTGCCTATAATAAACCTAATAATGGTTAAATAACCATTATTGTACCTTTCTCAGAACCCAGTTTCTTATTCTACATAGTCTCAAGTCAGACTAAGAGTTGGAGGGACATTTTTTATTATCTTTTGATACACTATATGCTACATAGACTCAAAAGACCTGAGGCTCAATTTGAATATTACCAACTGTTCACTTTCTACACAAATGAAAATTTCAACGTACCCACTGTACTATCGGGAGGCTCAGGAGGCAGGGAAATTTCTCTGTTCAAATGCGTGTCTTCTAACAGGACATTCTCATCATCTTGCAACAGATTGTCTTGAGAAACACAACAAATACTTTTGTCATACAGAACTGAATCTATCATTTGCTCACTAAACTTTGATTGATATTACTGTTTGTAAGAAATTGTGAAAGGACACAAAAATGAATGAACCCTACTTAATTAGATTTGGTTGGATAGACTATCACATTTCATGCAGAATGACATAATTTTATATACTTAATTTCCTTTCCTTTATTAAAATCTATTTTTAGATGTTTAATTTCAGAAAACATTTACTCTAAACTAAGATAGCAGGATAGCAGCCTTGTTACAAAACCATGCTTAGTTTCATATTAAGAAGTGAAAGTGCTCACACTCCTTTGGTAGAGATGTGAGGTAGAGCCACGGTGTTTCCATAGTTCCAAAATTCCAGAAGTTTGCCATAACCAGCTTTTTAAAAATAATTGACTGGTTTGAGAGAGAGAGGAAGGCGGTGGGGAGAGAGACACATTGATTTTGTTGTTCCACTTATTTACTCATTTTTTGGTCGATTCTTGCAAGTGCCCTGACCAGGGATAGAACCCACAACCTTGGTGTATCAGGACAATGCTCTAACCAACTGAACCACCTGGCCAGGGCAACCAGCCTTTTAATGTAAACTAGAAAATTTTAAAAAGATGTGATGTGTAGCAGTCAATATCTTTAAAATATGTGCATTTGGATTTCTTAGTTTTTGCCTATACTACGATTGATATAATATAAAAATAAAATGAAAAATATAAAATGTTGGACAGATCCTTTATAATAGCTCTCCTATAATTTCTGTTAAAGAAAACAATTTTTTTGTATAATCTAGTATATTTTGTGAGGAATATACTAACCTCACTATTTCCCTTCTAAGTTTTAGAAAGTTTTAAAAATAAAAACAATCACTATTTCACAATCTTTATAAAAATGTGTTTAAACAGATGGCTATTTACTTAGACCTCGCTTAAATGTTTAAATATACTACACACTTTGAAAACTTGTGTAAGCAATGTGTTGATTTATGGTAGACGCATACCTGATTGTTTTAGTTTGATCTAACATACCTACTAATACACAATAGTAATTTCATAGGAACAAATACCCAATCTCTATAGAACCAGACAGCATACCAATCATTTCTCCTGTAGCCCCTTCATCACCAAATCCATCCCCACTGTCACAGAGCAGAGATTTTTCTCCATTGAGGCTTCCAGAACTATATTCAATTACAGCACCACTGGAATTCAGCAATATGTTGTCATCAAAGAAGCTATGGCTTCTGAGAATTTCAGGTTCCTCCCCTAAATAAATATATATCATTAATACCGAGTTAGTAAGAAAAACACAGAATTTTAGGGTTAGAAGGAAATTCAGATATCATTTTATATAGCCCCCCTCATTTTACAGATAAGGAAAATGAGAGCTAAAAAACTGATTTGAATTATTAAACTAAAGACACTCAGTTAATCGGTGGATACCAGATTTCTAGTCTAACACTTTTTCCTAGTCTAACACAATAAGAGAGAAAAAAAAGCCAAAATATCAGGATAGAGTTTCTAGTTATGGTCCAGTTTAATAATTTCCCAGGTTATTACTGGCAGTGGAATGATTCTTTTACTTTAGGTAGGTCATGTTTTGCTTGAACAAGTATTATTTCTATTATTACAAGGATAATTGCTTGTGTTGTTTATCCATAATGGGGCTTTGGAAAATAAGGAACATATCTGCCTTCTTAGGAATGGAAACGTGGGTAAAATATTAAAGAATGGGCTTACAACATTAGTTTAATAAATATTCATTGAATGACTGGGTATTAATTAGGCAATATGCTAGGGACTGGAGATACAGCCATTAAAAAGACAAATACTAGTCAACTGACATTAAGTGAGTCCTTACTCTGTGCATTATATTATGCAATAGAAATACTATTACAATCCTCATTGTACAGACAAGGAAACACAATCACAGAAAAGTTTTGTAATGTGCACAGTCAAACTCTAATAAATGGCAAAGCCAGGATCTGAACCCAGCAAAGACATCAGCATTAGAATGGTTAACTGGTAAAATAGTTTGCCAAATGGAGATTTATGACAGAAAACTCCTAAGATACTTACAGCAGCAGATAAAATAAACTCCCTCCTTCAAACTGGCCTGCTTCAAGATTAGCTAAGAGCACATATTCTTTCCCTTCCTTGGGTTTGAATCTCTAGGCCCAGGAGTCTGACATCCCAGAGGGTCAGAGTTTGGTCTTTCCTGCCCACCCTCTAACAGCCCACGTGAGTGCAATTCAGTAAAGAAAATAATGAAGTGTTGAAAGTTCTTCTACGGGCACACATCTTCTGGAAAGTGAGAGTTCAAAAAGGCAGCCTTCACTGGCCTGGGCTAAACATTTGCTCAAAAGAAAAGACTGACTTTTCAAAAAAACCTAAAAATATGTCTACTTGCTCCAGGTGCAGCTTGATAGCTGCCAAAAGAAAAAGTCTTGTCAATAAGATAACATTTATGAAGAGACACTATATTCTTAGCACTGAACATCACAAGAACCTGAGATTATACAAAACAATTAATGAAATAATCATTGCCTTCAATTTTATATTGATAAGCAGAATAGGATGGGTTCATATTAAACAGTTCTTGAAGGACATCAGGTTTGATTTAGTTTTTGAAGAGAAAAATTACTTACTGGTAGAAAAGATTAAAGGAGGTATAATGGAAATAACCTTGTGATGTTGCTAGTAGTATCCCAATATAGGGAAGTAAAGCAATAAGGAATAGGGCAGCAAGTCTCAGAGAAGTTAGGTAATTAACCCAGGATCACACAGCAAGTAAACAGAGAAAGCCCAGATTCAAACCCAGGTCTGTTGGTCTACGAAGAACATGTTCTTCCCATATATACTAGAAAAAAGCAACGCTAAAATTGTTGGAGGGTTACATTTATACATCAAAAGATTCATTCTAAAGATATTTCTACTGGCATAGAAACAGCTATTTCTATTGGCATTATTTCAATATAAAAATGCAAATATGACTGGTTATGATATAATTTTGATTTCCCAAATATTCTTACCAAAGCTCACAGCTTGGAAAAGTAGATCATTGTGATAATAGTCTTTAAGTGTGATTTCTTCTGGTCTGCTTTGGTTCTGAGCAAATTTTTCTAAAACATTAATGGCACTACAGAGAAATATAAGATGAGGAAAACATGTGAACACATTTTGTACTATACTGCAAAACAACAACAAAAACTCCTAAAACAAAAAAAAAGTTTTATTATAAAAATAAAGGAGATTTTTATTTTCTCAACAGTATTATTTATAAATACTAGTTTCTTGTACATACATATGATCTCCAGGTTGCCAAATCCAACAGTCAGCTCTCAGTCCTCTTATTTACCCTAACCAATAGCATTTGAAGTAGATGTTAACTTCCTTCCTTATGGAATACTTTCTACTTTTGGCCTCTGGAATACCACTCTATCTTGATTTTCTTTCTCCCTCATTGGCTGCTCCTTTTCCATCTCCTTTATTAGTCCTTTCTCATCTCCCAGACTATTTAACTATTAGGAATGACCCAATAACACTCAGTTCTCAGGTCTCAATCTCATGCTCTCCCTTACTCCCTCTCTCCCTTTTTGATCTACGCTTACCCCTTGGGGATCTCCTATGATTCACAATTGAAGTTCCATCTATGCCTCACAACTCCCAAATTTATATATCCCATCCAGACCTCTGTCCTGGGTCTTATACCCAGGTATTCAACTACCTACACACTCCTCTCAGATGTATAACAATCACCACAGAACTTATGTCCAAAACCTAATTCAATTCCTTCACCCTGCCCCTCTTAAACCTGCCATTCCATAGTTACCCTGATATCATTAAGTGGTGACTCCATCCTTATGCCAAAAATCCTCTAGTCATCCTTCACTTCTCTCTTTCTCTTAAAGCCATATTCAGTCAGCAAATTCTGTTGGCTCTGACTTCAAAACAGTATAGTACAGTAAGTAGCCAAAAGGCGCACACTGACAGAGAGTCAAATTCATCGTGTCACTCTCCAGTCAAAACCCTCCTGTGCTCCCCAGTAAAATAAAGTCCTTACTGTAGCCTACAACACCTACCTCTGCATTCCTGGCTGCCTCTCTGACCTCATTTTTACCACTCAGACCCTCATTCACTCCACTTCAGTCTCCTTGCTGTTCCTTGCAAATGTCCAGTGTACTCTGCCTTAGCTCCTTGCCCTTGCTCTACAGAAATCCTTCTTCCTCACATTGTTGAAAGATTTGTTCCTCTGCCTCCTTCAGATTTCTGTTCTGACCTTATCAGAAAAGCCTTGCTTGACCATTCTATTATTTATTTTATTTTATATTCTATTTCTCTTCATAATGACGATCAGCTCCTGTCATAAAGTATAGTTAATTACTTGTTTATTGTCTGTCTACTCCAACTAAATGCTGGATTCATGCCACCAGGGGCTGTGTTTTATTCACTGCTATCTCTTCAGCACCTAGAACAGTGCCTGGCATATGGAAGGCATCAACACATATTGACTGCATTTACCAAATATAATGATGCATTTTGGAGTACTTTGAAATTTCACACTAAATTTAAGTCTCTGTCAATGGCATGTTTACTTCAGTTGTTAACTACACTGCATTTGCATTCATGAAATCTGGAGATGAAAATGATACAGTATCAAGAAAGAAATTGAAGGAAAATAAATAAAACAATTTACTTCACATTCTGGATTTCAAAATCATGAAATTCTTCTGGCAGTGTGATAGCAGTGTAAGTTGCTTCAAAATTCTCTTTTGGAAGGTCAACTAATCCTGAAAAGAATAAAAAATACCACATTCAATAAGCAATGATGCTATGTAAAACAAGAAATTCCCAAATAAATCTCTTATCTAAGTGAGACTTTCTCTCACTGGACTACTGCTTAGTCTCCTGACTGGTTTCCCTGTATCCACTCCTGCCCCTCTTCAGTCCATTCTCTACACAGCAGCCAGCGTGATATTTTAAATAGGAAATCAGATCAGATCACTCCCACGCTTAAAATGATTCAGTGACTTCCCTGGTGCATTTAAATAGAATCCCAATTTCTAATCAGGGCCTCTGCAGCCCTACAAACCTATCAGCGTCATCTAAGGACGCTCTTTTCCTCATGCACTATACTCCAACCATACTGGTCTTTTTGTTCCCTGAACAAGTTAAGCACTTTTTTACCTCAAGACCTTTGCTCTTGCAGTTCCCTCTGCCCAGAATGCTATTCCCTCAGGATATTTCTCATTCTTCAAGTCTGAGCTAAATTCTATCCTCTCAAAAAGGTTTCTCCCCCCGCTGCCCCCCCCCAGACTAACTAAAATAAAGTTTGCTGTTATTTTCTGCTGTAGCATTCTTTTTATATTTCTTCACAGCATAATCACAATCTATAATTACTCTAATTCTTTAAAAAAAACTTCCTTATCTGATTTTCTCACCAGACCACAAAGGACCTTATTTATCTTGTTTGTCCTTGTATCCCAGAGCCTAGCATAGTGTTTCACATGAAGCATGAGGTCCACAAACATTTGTGAAATAGATCAGTGAAATAATGAACAAATGAACCATACTTGATATTATAAATTTACATAGAGATTATACAAATATTTTAAATTAAGAGAAAAAAACCCTGTTAATCTTGATTCAACAAATATTAATTGAGGGAATAGTATGTGCAATGCACTGAGAAAAGTACTATAAGAAATTCAGAAAATAAATGCCAGCATACTGCCTCCAAGGAGCTTATAGACTAGTGTGAGAGGCAAGCCTATAATACATAACCATAATACAAGATGGAAAATGATGAATGTCTTAAAGTTAAATTTAAATTTAAAGGCATTATATTTATACTATATAATATAAATGTAAATCTCTAGCACTTGGGGATGTTTAGAGTTTTTTATATTTTATTACTAGAATGCTACTTAAGGAGTCTTGAGAATTCTGAAAACAATGACAATTACTGACATCTAGGTTTTGTTGGTCACATCAGTTCCAGTTTATCTCAAAAGGCAAAAACAGATATCGCAAGCAACCTAACACATTAAAACTGAATATCAGAGTTTGCTGCACAAGTGTGGCAGCTTTCAGTATACTTTATAGGTAAACGTGCAGAAACATTACAAGTTTTTGAAAGCATAATCTTTCCCTATAAACACAGGAAAAAGAGAAGGAAAGAACTTAGATTCAGTCAAAAGAAAGAGTACTTTCACTCTACTCACCCTGGAATTATAGAGGGGGTCAATTTAAGAAGCCCACCCAAAATAAAATGCAGAAAGGAACCAAGACGAGTGAGACAAATCAACATGCACACATACCTGGGCGGAATGTCATCTTCATTTTAAGCAATGCTTCACTGCAATCTGCCAAAAGATACTTCGCCTTCCTGTTATAGATTCGAACAACTCCCAAAAGAAGGTGTCCTGAAGTTCGAAGTGCAATTTTCACCTTTCAATAATTTTTAAAGTATTAGAATATTAACAGTTAGATTCATAAACCCTGTTCTTTGAAAATTACAAAATCATAAGAATTTCTTCTCTTTAAAAAGCAGATATTTTGTATTCTTATTTAAAGTGAATCACTTAACTTTTACCTTACCTTGTAAAAGACTGGGTTGCCAAGAAGTTCATTTACTTATTCCATATGATGGCTGTAGTAGTGTTCAGTTGTCTTGAATTTCATTCAAAACAATTTTGTTAGATTGTATTGTGACAGCCATCATATCAGTGTGCATTTTTAAAAAATGTATTGAAATTGGTGAATTTTTGTGCAGTCATTTTAATATTAAAGATGGAAGAAAGTATACATTTTTGGTATATTATGCTTTATTATTTCAAGAATGGTAAAAACACAACTGAAACACAAAAAAAGATCTGTGCACTTTGTGGCAAAGGTTCTGTGACTGATCAAATGTGTCAAAAGTGGTTTGTGAGGTTTCTCGGTACTATTGACATTTTGGCCAAACAATTCTTTGCTGTGGGGCTGTCTTCTGCATTGGAAGATGTTTAGCAGCACCCCTGGCCTCTACCCACTAGAAGCCAATAGCGAGAAATAAGCCAACATACTCAAATATCCAAATCAATAAAGTTATTGGTGAAAATGAAAAATATGTCTTATTTTACAGAAAAAGCCAAATGGACTTTTTGGCCAACCCAATAGTTATTTTCTTCACTGAAGATAATTTAATTTGACATTTAAATGACGTGGGCTATTATTGGCTTTATGGGAAGAATAAAAGTCCCAAGTCAAGCAGAGTTGGGTTCAAGCCTTGGCTCAGTTGCTGAGGCTGGGTCATTTAACGTTCCTGAACTTTGATTTATTAATAATGGCTATAATTAATTATTTACTTATTCTGTGACAGGCATTGTCTTAAGGGCTTTTGATTCATTAATTTATTTAATTTTGACAACATCATCTATTTACAGAAGAAAACACCGAGCCTCAGATATGTTAAGTAGTATGTCCAAAATAACACAACTATTAGGTGATGGAACAGGAATTCAATTTAAACTTGACAAACTCAGAAGTTCATACTCTTAACTACCACACTTCATGGAGGCAAAAGAAGCCCATCACACAGGATTGTCGTGCAGATTAAAAAGACTAATGAACATAAAGTCTAGTCTAGTGCCTTACACATGGTTGGTTTTCAATTATAATTCATCCTTCTCTCAAGCAGAAAAATACTTAACCTATAAAATATTAAAAGAACATGTTAAGGTCAATTCTAATAGTTTGTTATATTTTTATAATGAACATAACACTATTGTTTATGAAGTGTTTTCATATATATTTTCAGTTATACACAATCCTCCTTTTTTCTATTCTCCCTATTTATTCACTCATTATTTTTCTAATAAATACTTATTTGGTACTACTATGTATATAGTAATTTAATAGGGAACAACAAAGGATTACAAAATGTGTATAAAATAGGGTCTTTATCCTTTAGGATCCCCTCTATTTATGATGAACATAAAACAGTTAATTATTAACAGAAACCAATATATGTATATATTCAGATAGTAAATTCTATAGAAGCTAAAAAAGTGAAGACCATTTGAGAAGTAAAACATCCTTGGAAATGTATTTCATGATATAATATATTTTAATTCCTTTCCTTTCCATAAGTCACAGCAAATACATACTACAATTTAATCAATAGCATACCTTAGGTGAAATAATTTTTTCAATGGTTATCTCTAGATTACATTCAGATACATGGGCCTTCGTGAGTTTCTTCTCCCAGTGAGCTGCGAGCCAGATTTTGGCCAATGGCCCTCTCTTACTCATAAGCACATGTGTGTAGAACATATTGCCTGTATTCCTTAGTTGTATTTAATGAACTAGAGAGAACATTAAAAGATATTTAAAATTTGATTACAAAAACCTTTTAGTGCTAATTTTCAGCAAGCAGAAATAGTGTTCATTAATTCTATAACATCACACTCAGATTATCTTCTAGTTCAATGCATGATTCAATTCAAATTATTTCTTGTAAAGAAGGAACCATTAGTTAAAATACAAAATAATAAACTAGTTACAGAGCTCTATTAGATTGTGACTCACACCTGGTTTAAATGTATACTGATCACTGATTACTTTTTACATTTTACTTATTTTATCCAATAAGGAGTGTGAGTTATCTTATTAATATGGTCAACTAAATAGAGGAGAAATCCTGGAAAAAAAATAGGAGATGGAAATGGGGGAAAAACCCCAATGAACTGGAAAAGGTAGACCGAACTAAGAGAACCCAGGTCTCCTTTTTTTCCTAAAACTTAAGAATTTGAGAAGTGTTGGATCATTGATTTATATCCAGGAGTTGAATTTCTTTGTTCTCTTTATGATGCTCTGGTTTATTCAATAACATATTCATTTTTGAAGTTAAAACAAGAAACTATAAGAAAAGAATAAGACGGCAAGAAAGGAAACAAGAATCAAATTAAAATGTTTTGACATAAGAGTGGTAAAAGTAAACCACTTGAAACAAAGACAAAGAAGTTATGCATATTTCTACAAATTGTACTGCTGTCAATAACATCATCGGGTCCCATTATTAAGGGATGTTATAATACTTTGGCTGACTTCTAGAGGAGAATCAAACTAATTTATTTCTCACAGATGTGATCTTAAGCAGCCACTATAAAAGCTTCTTTTTGTTTCTTTTCTCAAGTTCTGAGAAGAGAGCAAATTGAGCCAAAATGAACCCCAAAACAGTATCAGTCACAGAATTAAAAATTTAGCTGAGCTTTGATCAATGCCCATTTCCACACCAAGAATCAAATCACTGGGCCCCAAAGAAAGGTCACGCAACCCACCAAACCACATTCCCCAGAGGGGCAGCTACGGATTTTAATGTTTATGGTCTGTGTCTGCCTTGCTTCCACTTTCCTTCTTCCTAGTCTGCGTGCTTGGTATCCTGGAATAAATTCCAGTTCACCTTTCACAATTGCTCCCAGCTGTACGCTTATTAATGCATTTTAAGAAAAAGAAAAAAACAGCCTTGTGATTTAATATTCCTGAGACATCGATTTTTCTTGAGCACCTCCCTCCTGCACAACAAACCCCCCCACAAAACCCCAAACGTCCCGAAGGGGACGTCGAGATGAATTTGCTCGGTGCAAAGTAAAGCTGACGCCATCGCGTGGACCTAGGAACCAGGGAACCGGCCAGCTCCAGCCGAACCCCGGGAAGGCGGGGAGCGCGGTGCGCGAGGGGAGCCGGGACGCTCGCGGAAGAGCCAAGAAGGGGGAGCTTCCTCAGGCGGGGCGCACGCGGGGGTCGGGGCGAGGGGCGAGGAAAATGAAGGTCCCGGGGAGCGGGCGTCCAGGGCTGGGAGGAGACGACGAACGCCCAGCGCAGGGACGCCCAGAGCTCCTCCCACAGACGCCTCCTGGAGTTCAAAGCCGGGTGCTCCCAGAGCGGCGACCGCTAGCGTTCGTCCACCCCCCCGCCACCCCACTTTCGTGTGGAGGGGAGAACCCGGCCGCGCCTCCAGCCCTGGGAGTTTCTCCCTCAGGAGGGGGCCTCCGGGCTCGCGCCAGTGAGGAGACAGGCAGGGCGCGCGCAGGGGTGCGGGCTGCTGCGGACTCTGTCACTCAGCCGGCTTTCAGCCTCCAGCTCCCGCCCGGCCCCTCCGGCTGAGCCCTACTTTTAGTGCAGGATCTGAGGAGAAGTGCGCCGCTGCCAGGGATGCGAGGAGCCCTGGCCGTGTGAGCGCGTCGGATCTGAAGTGCTTCGCTCCCACAGGGGCGGGGCGTCACCTAGTGCGGGGCGGGGCGGGAAAGGACCAGGGCGGGACAAGTGGGCGGAGTGGCCGGGAGTGGGCGGGGCGAAGGCGGGGGTTGGGGGCGGGGCATGGGCGGTGCGGACTGTAGGCGGGGCTTCAGGGCATGGGGTGGGTTCTCAGGGGTTCGGTGAGGCTAAGGGCGGGGCAGCGGGCACAGGAGGCTGCGGGGCGAGGCCCTCTGACCTTGGACCTCACAGGTGCAGGGGGATGACAGGGGTGGGGCCCGGTGCCTACAGAACAATTGTGAAAGATGGGAAGGTCTGACTCCTCTTCCTGGTCTCTGAACATCCTTAGGATGGAGTCGCCTCTCTTCCACTTACTAGCTAAGGGAGTCCCTGGAGAAGTTATTTAATCCCTTGAACCTCAGTTTTTCTCATCTGAGAACTAGAAATGATGATATTAGAAGTATCTGTGCCCTATGTATTGTAAAAGATACATGAGATGAAGCATGTAAAGAGCCTAGAAATAATAAATGCTTAATAATATGAGCTGCTATTACTGTTGTTATTTAAAAGATTACTCACGTTGATACACCCTCTGGGGAGAGAAAATATATTTCTGCCTGGAACATCAAAGCTTTCAATAGCCAAAACCAATTGCTAAAACGTAAGAAAAATACTAGAGCATAAGGATCCTAGGTTGGCTTCCTCCCTTGAGCTTCATGATAAATACTAATAAGTCTTGGAACAGCAATGGCATCTAATGTGTAGGTTATTGATAAGGTCTCAGGCTCCTTGCTGATAGGTTGTCTCATTCACTCTTCAAACACCCTCAAATGATAGTGCCGCTTTTGCAATGAGGACATGGCTCAGAGAGGAGAAGCAACCTGAGTAGGGTTACTTAGCTGGGAATGGTAGAGACAGGACTCAGTCTCAGAGTCAGCTCCCATTTCCCACTTCCCCACCTCAGGGAACAGTGTCCCAGCAACCTATCAAGCAGATATCTGAGAGACAGCCTTGATGCCACCCTTGCCTCTAGCTTAATGTGATTCCATCAGCAAGCCCATCACTCCACCTTCAAATATGACTTTATTCATTCTTGCTGTCTACTCACTCAACCCTTACCTAAGCCACCGCTGTCCTGAAAAAGCTCCAACAGCTCCCTCAGCAGTCTCCTTTCATGTCACTTGCCTCCCTTAAGCCCATTGTCCACACGGAAGCCAGAGGGGTGTTTGAAAAACATAAATCAAATCACATTACCCTCTGACATCCCCCTTTAAAACCCTTGTAGTTTTCCTGTCGCTCTTAGAATAAAACCCAAACTCCCTTCTAACACGACATATGGTCCACCCCATACTTACTCTTCTAGTTTCATTTCAGATGGGTGGATTTCCCTCGATGACAATGAACCTTCAGTTTCAGGGCCCTCGCTTGCATCGGCCCCTCCTAGGCCCTGGAGGAAACATAGTTTATGTTCATTTGGGTGTATGTTTTTGTAAATGTAGCAGAAGTAAGATATTTAACTGTAATCCCTTAAGACCAATATCTCTTTCCACTCCAACTCTCCCTCTATCAGGCAATGTTGGTGGTGGCAAGGGAAGACCTAAGGATACAGAGCTGAGTTAGGTAAACATTTCATTTAGGTTCAGAGGTATTTTGGACTGAATGTGTTCCCCCACAAAAAAACCTCACAGGTTGAAATCCTACCTCCATGTGATGGAATCAGAAGGTGGCCTTTGGGAGTGATTAGGTCATCAGAGGGGAGCCCTCATCAATGGGATTAGTGCCCGTATAAAAGAGACCCCTGAGAGCTCCCTTGCCGCTTCTATCCTGTGAGGACACAGCAGGAAAGAGCCATCTGTGAACCAGAAAGCAGGTCCTCACCAGACACTGAATATGCCAGCACCTTGATCTTGGATTTCCTAGACTCATAACTGTGAGAAAGAAATGTTTGTTGTTCAAGCCACCCAATCTATGGTAGTTTGCTATAGCAGCCCGAAAGACAAAGACAAGAGGGATCCATTTATAGGGTTCACAGTCACTTTCATCTGTAGTAATGTCACTGCTGCCCCTCTCAGTGTGGGAATTACTGCCCGCAGTGCCATCTCACCCTGCACTGTGACATGAAGCTGCAGGGCCATACTTTATATTAGTGCCTAGCATCAGGAGTATGTACATAGTGGGTTGGAAACGAGATTTGAAATATGCAGAGCCAGAAGCTAGTCTATGGAAAATTCTCCCAGTCATCAGACATCTTAAACAATAAGCAGAGAATGTGTTTCTCAGTAAATCTTATTAAAGCAGAAGTGCCTTCCTATCAGAAATATATTTGGCAGAACAGCATATATGATTAAGTGTGCCCTGCACGCTTTTTTCTTCTTTTGTAGTAGGAATTGCACAAACTAGAGAAATCAGAGTCCTGTGTTTGTAGGCAGTGTGGCAACTATGTGACCGTACTATAAACAGAGAGTGGGAAGTCACTGTTTTGTGATCTCATTCTGTTGGGTCATTCTTACTTGTCATTTCTGCCCTAGTGATGTCTGCTGCTCACAGATGCGATGATCTGCACATCATACTCATAACCTTCAAATCAAAGTTATGAATGGACTTGGATTGTCGGATAATCTAATTCGATGACTTTCTACCTTTTTCATCCCATGGCACACATAAACTAATTACTAAAATTCTGCAGCACACCAAAAATATGTATTTTGCTGATCTTACAACTTGGATTTATTCACACCGGATGGCTATTGTTGTGTTGGCTGTTGTCATTTTTTAATATGACAATCTGAGGGAAAGGAGGTCGGTGCCCCTGACTGAATTGTTAGATATTGCAGGTTTTCAAAATTCTTGTAGCACACCAGTGTGCCTGCTGCAGCACGGCTGAAAATTCCTCATCTAATTAACTAAAAAGAGTATATTATATAAAGACATTGGGAAAATATTTAAATTTCTCACCTATTTGACATGAAACACTGACATAGACGAAGATGTAATAGTTTGGGGAGAAACTGACAAGAAAACTGGTCAAAGCGCTGCCAACTCAAAGAGTACTTGCAATTAGTCACTGTCCCCAAAGACTCGCATCTTATACATGGAAAAAACATAGCGGTTGTCCCAAATTTGACGATAGTCTTAAAAATTAACATGGCGTCAAGCTTTACAACTTAAAGAAAATTGTTTAAACTATTCACACAAAAG
The DNA here is from genome assembly GCA_028533065.1 of Trachops cirrhosus. Taxonomy (NCBI): domain Eukaryota; kingdom Metazoa; phylum Chordata; class Mammalia; order Chiroptera; family Phyllostomidae; genus Trachops; species Trachops cirrhosus. The sequence continues at coordinate 72,107,860 of CM052547.1, forward strand.
TTAATCTTGTAAAGACTAAGTTATTTTCTTTATATGTTTATAGAAAGACAACAGAACTAATTGTCTTATGACCAGATGATCACAGAATCTACAGCAAAATTGTATGAGAAAAATTATTATAGAGCTATATCATGCAGCTAATCAATAAAAATGTTATGTCTAGATTGTATGATGTTCGTGATATTTGTCAGCTTTTAAAATTTTGTAATTTGTTATTTCTTTTGTCATTCTACAAAAATTCCTTTCTAACCGAATTCTGTATTTACGACATTTATTCTTCTTCTTTAAGAAAAGAGTATTCTAAATTTGAAAAGCTTCAAGCGCCATAACATCTGGCTCTGTCCTAGCCCAACCCTCTTTTACTGCTTCCTGTGCTCTAGCTGTGTTGCTGTCCCTCTGCGCCCACTGCTTATGAAAGTGCCGGGCACATAGTGATATCAGAAAAGCATTTGAGCCCTGGCTGGTATAGCTTAGTGGATTAAGCGCGGGCCTGTAAACCATGAGATCACGGTTCGATTCCCAGTCAGGGCACATGCCTGGGTTGCAGGCCAGTTCCCAGCAGGGAATGCACAGGAAGCAACCATACATTGATATTTCTCTCCCTCTCTCCTTCCCTTCCCCTCTGAAGATAAATAAATAAAATCTTTAAAAAAAAAGAAAAGAAAAGAAAAGTATTTGTAGTGAATGGATGAATGACTCAGAAACTGGGATACTAGAATGTTAACTACATGTGGGAATTGCTATATTCCCACATGCAGAATAGTGGCTGGGCTGCAGCTGGTGAGCAATGAGTATTTTTCTAAATGAATCCAGGCCTATGCAACTGCAGACAATGCTCTTTCCACTGCATCTGGTTATTCCCAGTTTACAAAACATTTTCCCAAGATCCTCTTCACAGATCTGAGAGGTCTCATTTTTATTTTAGAGTTAAGGTTAAATGGAAGCTCAGAGGAGAAATGACTTGCCCCGGGTCATTCAGGGGCAGAGCTGAAACTCAAACCCAGATCTCAAGGGCCAGAAAACTTTATCCCCCTTGGCTCTCTCAATAAGAAGTCCCACAATAAGAAAGTAGGTGGTGAAGGAGCCCGTCTTACAACCCAAAGCAGGCGGGTTCCTGGAAGAATTACTGCGCATGGACAGTAGGTGGCGCCCATCCACAGAGTACTTACCCTAGGCTGACAACACTTGGTTAAGGGACACAAAAGCATTTGTCAAAAAACAAACTGTGAACTGTCGGTTTAATTTGTTCTCTCAACTCTCCTGCTTTTGCTTCCTTGGCCATTGCTTTTTAGACTTGAATAGGAAAACCTAGTCTTTCCCTCCTGATTAGGAAAAAAAACCAGTTCTCCACCTCCTGTGTGTTTCTCCTTTACTTTTACACAGAATACTTCACTTCCCACACCTGGTCACCAAATGTGTGGGTATTTCTCCCCACACAAAACAATTCACAACAACAGCTGAGTGTCCTACAATTTAACACAATTCTGACACTACCTGGAGATCCCACAGCTGAAAGGCTCAATCCCACAGGTTTGCTCCCACCCTACTTCAGAAGCCAATTGAAAATAGGTCCCCAGGTTGCCGACAACTTCTGTCCAACTTGGCTAAAAATCAGAGGTTCCCATGACATCTTCCTTAATTCAATTAATTTGCTAGAATGGCTCACAGGACTCAGGGAAACCCTTACTTCCCTTTACCAGTTTATTAAAGGATACAGACAAACAGCCAGATGAGGAGATAACATGAGACAAGGTCTGGGAGGGTCCCCAGGGCAGAGGAACATCTACAGCCTCCTGGTATGTGAATGTGTTTCCCAGACTGGAAGCTCCCCGAGTTCCCTACTGCTGGGATTTTATGAAGACTTCCTCCAGTACGCATGAACAATTACTACCCCCATTTCCAGCCCCTCTCTCCTCTCTTGGAGGATGGGGGGTGGGGCTGAAAATTCCAAGCTTCTAATCACGACTTGGTCTTTCTGGTGACCAGCCCCCTGTCCAGGAGCCACTTAGGAATTTGCAAGGGTTTTAGGAGCTCCATGTCAGGGTTAAAGACAAGTATTGGAACCAGAGATGCTCCTACCGCTCTGCCAGGACGAGGAAGCTGGGCTGTTGAGAGAGAACGGAGGGTGTGTCTGACACTCTGGCACTCACCAGCCTCTCCCTCTGTTCCCCACATGTCCCAGCTGCCTCCTGGGACAGACCCCAGGACTTATTCTAGCCGATGGGCTGTGGGAGGAAGAAACACATATCACGTCCTGACTAAAGTGTGAAAGAGCCTGTGTGTGAATCTCCAAATGCATCTTCCTTGCTGCGGCATCTGGTGAATGCCCACGGGGTCTGCGACCTAGAAGCTTGAGAAGGGGGTGCTGGCTGGTGCCGTGGGTAGGAATTGCTGCTGTGAGATGACGAAGCATTGCTGGGTGGTGCTCATAGGAACAGGAAGCTACAGAGAACAAGGATGAAGAACGAAGCTCTTTCTGTCTCCTCCAGCCCTGGGGTGTCCCTGTGGCCTTACTCTGATGGTTGGCAAAGTCTAACAAACTCTCGCCTGGAGCGCTGGTAGCACAGAAATGTGGTTCACGGGGCCCCAGCCCCAGCATCACAGTACAGGTTGTTGTTTTTTTATAAGTACTTATTTTTAATTGTGATAAAAGATAACATAAGTGTTACCATCATAACATTTTTTGGTGTATAGTTCAGTGGCATCACCTGCATGGGCATTGTTCTACCACCATCACCGCCCCCGCATCTCCTGAAACTGAAACTCTGTGTCCGCTGAACAACCACTTCCCACCCCTCACTCCTCAAAGTCATGGCAGCCGCCATCCTGCTTTGTGTCTGTATGGATTTGATCACTCTTGGCATCTCACATACACAGAATCATGTATTAGTCCTTTTGTGACTGACTGGCTTATTTCACTTAGCATCATGTCTTCAAAGTTCATCCATGTTGTAGCATGTATCTGACTTTCCTTCCTTTTTAAGGCTGAATGAAATTCCATTTTATGTGTATATCCTATTTTGTTTATTCAGTTGTCAATAGACATGGAAATATTAATTTTTAACTTTTATTTATTGATTTTAAAGTGAGAGAGGAAAGGAAATAGAGAGAGAGAGACATCAATTTGTTGTTCTACTTATTTATGCATTCACTGGTTGATTCTTATATGTGCCCTGGCTGGGGTTTGAACCCATAACCTCGGCATATCAGGACAATGCTCCAACCAACTGAGCTATCTGGCCAAAGCCAGAGAAGAATTTTTATATTATCGAATATATCAAAAAATAAACATACATATAAGCAACACCCTCACTTTGCTTCTGTATGCAATGGGTTTACTTTTGCAAAGTCACAAAAACAATATTCTAACAACATGCAAGTCAATCAAAAATAAAAAAGCCTACCAATAATCAGGCCATCTTAACAACAGGACTTTTTATATTTACCTTTTCCATTTTAAAGTCTTTCTCATAGGCAGACAAAATTTTCAGGGTTCCAACCCCAGCACCCCATGCAGCCCAGTGTTCTGCCACATCACAAACCTTGCTGTTGGCTGTTACAGCATCGTACTGCCAACTCTGAATGAGTGAGGTGCTATTTTCTTCATCATTTCCCTCCTTTGCTTCTTTGACCATCTGCATTGTATTCCTCAGGATTGTTTTGGGTGCAAAGGAGGGAAACTCTACTCAAATCAACTTAAGCAAAAACAAATTGGTGTGTGTGATGGTGGTGGAATTTACTGGTTTCAGTCACTGGAAAGAAGGCAGGAGTAACTCACAGAACTAGGACCTGAAACCAGGGACTAAAAAGAGCAAGCCTATCTCTTGTGTGGCCCTTTCTTTATTTCTCTGTTAAGTTAGTCTCTTTCTTTCTGAGCACAGACAGGTCTGCCCCACCTGGCAGGGAATATGGCCCCTGGCAGCCCCAGCTTTGCAACTGGAGTAGAATATCCAGCTAGCAATCCCAGAGAAGGAATGTGATTGGCTATGATGAGTCGCATGGCAACCCACTGGGCCAATCATGTCGTTAGAGTGATCATGCATTAAAATTGGGCAGGCCTGACCACATGTCCATCCCTATGGCCAGAGGGTGGCAGGGTCTGTTGCTTTCAGATAAAGGGGAATGAGAAGGCCTGCTGGGAAAACAGCAAACTGCCATCCTGTCTTTACACAGTGTTCTGTTGTTCACGATGGCAAGGCTGGATGAACATCTTCACACATTAAGCTTCTTGTTTTAACAATCACGTTTTGAGAAATGCCCAAAGATAGGACTACATCATGGTGCTTTCCAGAAGCCGTGTAAAATAGCTATGTTTTTCAAAGCATGTTCACATCCAATTTTGTGACATCTCATCAAAAATGCTGATAAGTGACAGAAAAGGAACTAGTGACATAGAGACGTTGAGTGATGGGTCCAGGGACACTCAGCAGATGAGGGCAGAGGTGAAGCTGGAGACGTCCTGATGCTCTCCCCCAACGACATTACAAAACTTAGACTAGTGGTGGCAGGGTTCAAGCCCACTGTCACTTTAGCCATTTAAGGGAGGGAGCTTCGCCTGCTGTCTACCCCTTGGAGGAGCTGGGCCAGCCGCCTGGACGACATGGGAGGGTGACCCCTGCCTTCGGAGCCTGCTCGAGCTCTGATGGGTGATGCCCCTCCGCTGGACCTGGCGTCGTCCCAGTGGGCACTCTCAGAACGCAGCTCCTCCAGGACGCTGTGGAGGTGCCTCAGTGTGAGCAGGAGCTTCTGGTCTTGGATCTGCATCTCAGCCTAGGAGAGAAACAAGTCTGTGAGGGGCGGGCAGGGTACAGATCCCCCGAAAGCCCGTTCTCATCACTGTCTCATCAGAGACCAGCCCACAACCTCGGGGAAGCTGGTTCCACCAAAGCCTCAGTTTCTTCTTCTGCAAAGTGGAAAGCAAATTACTTACCAGGGTAACTTTTCAAGGCTCTTATTGAAAGCCTATAACCAGCTCAGAATGGTCCTTTACTGTTTAACGAGATACCGAGCTGCTTTTCACAGACGAGAGACCAAGACCACAGTCAGGCAACTGGGGCATGGTGCAGAGGAGAGAAATTTGGCCTCCAGCTGCAACCAGAACCAAAATCTCACCCTACCCCACCCCTACCCCCCATGGAACCAAATGACCAGGACATAACCGGAACTTGAACACTGGAACCTTCCAGAAGTCAGGGGTCCATTGTCCAGAAAGACCTGATACTGGTGCCTCTTTACCATAAATGGCCAAGTACCAAGGTCCTCCAGTTAAAACTTGCCCCACCAGTGCTTTTGCATACCTGCTCCCCCTAACCCCTTAAAAACCCTTAACGCAGCCCAGCAAGCAAGATGGATCTGAGGCACCGCTAGGTGTCCCATCTTCTCGGTTGGTGTCTTCTTGATGAATACATCTTCCCTTACTCCAAACCCTGACATTTCGAGTTCCGGCCTTTTGAAGCACTGGACACACAGACATTGGCCCAGTAACATCACAAGGACCGAATGAATTGGTTCCCGCTCTAAAACATGACCTGCCGCCCTACTAAGGTCTGTGATTGTCTTCATTATCCTCAGCATCATCGATATTAAATATTCTTCTTCTTATTTACGACCCCACTTATATGGTTAATCCTCGCTGTAACAAATCCCTATGTAGCTTATTCAGGTGATGGTGACTTCATAGTGAAGTGAAGTTCACCCTGCAGGCCGGCAGGGGGCCCTTCAGAGCACTGATTCTCAGTATAAGGTCCGGGAGTCCTTGGGTCCCAAAAACCCTCTCAGGGGGTCAGCAACTTTCATTACAGTACTAAGATAGTATTGCCCTTTTCGCTTTCATCTTATGAACATGCAGCGAAGTTTTCCACAAGCCGTGTGATGTGACGTGGCTTCAGATTGAATGCAGAGGCAGATAGAATCCAGCTGTGCCTTATCAAGGGAGACACTACAGAGATTTGCGACATGGTGAAACAGTGCCACTCTCCTCACTGGGTATTTTCTTTGGAAAATATAGTTGTTATTATTATTTTTTAATCCTTACCAGGAGACGTGCTTATTGATTTTAGAGAGAGAGAAACAGAGACAGAGAGAAAGAAACATCCATGTGAGAGAGAAACATCATCGACCCTTTGGTTCCCAGACCGGCTCTCAATCTACTGAGCCACAGCACCCAGGGCAACTATTGTTATTTTTAAATGCATGAATAAATGACTGCTAAAAATTTCTCAATTTTGTTGTCTGATTTGATCAATATCGATAGCCATAGCTGACATAAACAAGAGCTTTTCTGTGTCCTTAATCACTTTTAATAGTTTATTTTTTTAATTTTATTTATTTATCTTTAGAGGTGAAAGGAAAAGAAGAGGGAGAGAAATATCAATGTGTGGTTGCTTCTCATGTGTCCCTTACTGGGAACTGGCCTGCAACCCAGGCATGTGCCCTGACTGGGAATCGAACCTCGATCCTTTGGTTCACAGGCCTACGCTCAATCCACTGAGCTACACCAGCCAGGGCCTTAATCATTTTTAAGAATGTGAAGGGTTCTAAGACCAAACACTTTGAGAAGTGCTGCTTTGAGACCCTCAGTGCTCCCTCACCCTCTCCACTCCTCCCACTTCCCCCAGGGGTATTTCCCTCCGTATGTTTTCCCTCTTATGCTTCCTCTTGTAAGGTGTTAAAATTACATCCTGACTAGATCATTCTTATTCATGGTATAAAATTTAAAATCTGCAATGGGGCATATGGTGTAAAGTACCCTGTCCTCATCCCTCTATGTGACAGATAACTCAGCCTCCTCCCCAGAGGTGACCGCAGGGAGTAGGTTTCCCTTCTGAGGCTGCCTGAGGCCAGCTGACCTGTATGTGCATCCTCACCCTGTCTCTCTCTGTCTCTCTTTCTTTGAAAGATCATGACTAACATTATTTCTCCATTAAAAAGAGTATTTTTATTTTTACTTCCATGACAAAGTAATTACAAATAAGAAAACAAAGCCCATTTCCTCCACTCCAGCAGTAGTCAGGCCACCAAGAGAGGAGAGAGCTAGAAAGAGGACACTTCAAGGTGACCACTCCCGAGAACGCAGGGATTCCCCCAGCTGCACCTCTGGTGGTGGCAGGACCATCCCTTCCTAATTCCTGGGAAAATGTTGTCTGCGTTTTTCCAGTTTTAGGGTTTTCCTCCCATGCTTTCCATCCCCCGCTGTCTGGCCTTTAGCACCAGGTCATTAGATTCCATATATGAGTGAGATCATATGGTATTTGACTTTCTCTGACTGGTTTATTTCACTTAGCACAATAATCTCTGGGTCATCCACGCTGTCACAAAAGGTAAGATTTCCTTCTTTTTATGGCTGAGTAGTATTTCATCATGTAAAGGTACCACAAGTTTTCTTTATCCACTCATCTACTGATGGGCACTTGGGCTATTTCCAGATCTCGGCTATTGTAAATAGTGCTGCAATGAACATAGAGGTGCATATAGATTCTTTCAAATTAGTGTTTTGGGGGTTTTACGTTATAGTCCCAGAAGTGGGATCGCTGGATCTCCCCTCTTTTAGATCCCACCAGGACCTGGGGGCTTACACGGTCCCAGGGGAGGAGGGAGAGCACGTGACTTTGGTCCACGGTAGTCATCGGTGTTACTGATTTTTTCCCTCTGCGGCAGAAAGTCACTGTCTAGTGCTGGTCCTTCCCTGCCAGTCAGGTGGGACTTCTTGGCTGGGCTCCACAGGGGACCTTATGGAGTTACGTGGTGGAGGTAAAAATGGGCTTGAATGGGAAGTTCACAAGTCAGGAATTAGCGAGAGGAGACTCAAGGCTCCCACCTTTTGGCATCATGTGCAGGGAGGTTCCTGGGCCTGGGAGGCTATGTCCCAGAAAGACTCCCCCAACCCTGCCTGTTCCCCTCTCTATGGGGTGAGCAAGAGGTGCTTTATCAGCTGGAAGCAGGCTCTTTGGGCTCGGGCACCAGGCAGCCTCAGCATGGGTGCCCAGGGTTTAGGGGAGCGTGAGGAAGGCCCGCTGGCCAGCCCCTGGGGGCCTGAGGACTCTAACAAGCTCCAGCTCCTGCAGCTGGAGTCCCCTGGTCCCAAGAGAAGCCCTACAGGTCAGCCCCATCTACCGGGGTGTGGGCGGGGCTGGATCCCCGTTGATCTGTTCTGAGGTGATCCTGAGACGTCATTTTGGGACAGTCCTACCTGTCCTTCCCGAGAAGGAGAATCTGGGGTATTATGGGATACACACTTTGGGTGCCTTCTGAGGTTCCCTGAACTGCCTCTTGCTCTTGTCCCCCATACATTTTGGGCCACCCTTTTAATTTTGTCCTTGGGGAAAACACCACAGGGAGAGGCATAAGGCATAGCATCCAGAGCAGCCACCGAGAGACCACGAAACAGAACGTGGAGAGTTAGTTCAGTTCAGGAGAGTTGGGGGGACCTTCACCATCAGGCAATGGGAGACACGAGTGAGCTGGGCAGATACCTCTCTTCTTCTTTCTCTCTCCCCCAGGGTGCAGCTTGTCCCTCAACCAACCCCTGCAGAGAAAGCCTGCAGCCAGATAAACCCACTCCTAAGAGGTCCATCTGCTGGGCTTCCTAAAACTCCTTCTGAAGTGGCCCTCAGCTTGGTACCGCAGCGCCTGTCTCGCCTCCCACAGCCTCGGCTTTTGCCTCCGTTTCCTATTTCCCTCATTCTCACTGCTCTGGCCTTGCACCTCCCAGTAAATCGTTAGTACCCCACTCTTTGTGCGAGCCTCCGTTACAGTCCTGACTGGCTGGACGTGGCGTACACCCAGGCTAAGACGTGAGTGTACTCCAGGCCCACCTAGGTCAGGACTGGAATAGCCAGTGTAGATGTGCGAAGCAGACACTGAGTGAATTACATCGTCTCCTCCCCAAATCCTTATAGTAACCCCTGCGGTGTTGATGCTACTGTTATCCCCATCTTACATAAGGAAACTGAGGCTTATAGAGAGAAAGCCACTTGCTAGAAGCCACTCGGCAGCAGAGGCGGACACATACCCAGGACTCAGTATATTCTAAAACCAGTCTGGCAAGCACTGCCCCCAGAGCCGCCTATGTAGGCCATGACCTACTTATCCCTGCACCTGAGATGGCAATTGTGCACCGCGTGGCTGGTCCCAGAGGGGTGCCTGCAGGGCCTACGCCCCAGCCTGCAGTCTCTGTCCCAGCCAGTGGGGCACCTGGAAAGGGGGCACCTGGGAAGGGGGCACCAGCAAACCTTGGGATATTTGGGGTGGAGGCATCAGGTAAAAAGAAACGCCTTACCAGTTCCTTTCTCAGCCACTCCAGGGTCTGCCCAAGATTCGGAGCTTGCTCTTCTGCTGTTTTCATCTCGGTGTCCTTGGGAGAGACCTTGACGCTGACCTGGTGATGGGCGTGAGGGACCTTTGACTTACACAGTCTCCTGCCTGCTGCGGGCTGGAAGCAGGCTCTGGCCAAGTCACCGAGGATGAAGTTAATGAGATCAGGAAGTGGCTCAATTGGAAAATGTAGGTTTGTTGTTTTTTTTTAAAGGGCGTCGGTGCTATAAAGAGAAAAAGGAGGGAGGGTTGGAGGGAGACCACCGGGATATCGGTGCCTCCGTGCCTGTGAGTTCCGGAATCCAGATCTGACATCAGTAGGATCGCAGAGACTGCAAAGTTTTATGTGATAAGAACAGTAATTGTTGTAAGAATAGGTGTCCCCTTCTGAGGGCTCTAAGATACATGTACCTATAATCTCTCTCTATAAAATATATATCTCTGTTGTTTATATGTAAAACCTCATTTGTTATTTATTGTATAATACATATCATATATAACAATATATTTTATATATGCATGTATATAGTCATTTGGGGCAAATACCACATCTATTCCACCTGTGTCCCCCCAGTCCCCTCCCCTCTGCACCTATCCATACGGTCTAGGTAAAGGGGAGTGCTGGCTCTCCAAGTCCCCTTGCTTCTGGGGTGCCCAGGTGTCCCATTTCCAGCAAGTGAGATCAAAACAGAAATTTGCTGTTCGACCTCTAGGAAAACTTTCACCTGGCTGATAAAAGGAAGAATGTCGGTGATGCTCCCCCTTTGTTCCTACTTCCTTCCCCATCCTTCTGCCTTGAATGTGGATGTGATGCCTGGAGCTACAGTGACCACCTTGCAGCCCTGAGACAAGAAAATCGCACAGGCATTTAAAACCCCTGCCTCATAGAATCGAGCATTTGCCTGTTTGGTGAGACAATAAACCTCATTTCTAACTGGGCAAACACAGCCCTAATAACTGACACACCACGTACCCTTCACAACACACTGTGAAGTGGATATGCTTCCATTCTCTCTCAGCAAACATTGAGCGCCTACTGTGTGTCCAGCTCTGCTGGAGGCACCGGGGCTATAGCTCAAAATCGGAGACTCATGTTCTGCTTTCCCAGAGCTGGCATCAGAGCGGACAAACACAAACAATAATCAAATTAACATTATGATGAAAATAAGTAGGACCTATTCTCGGGTAGATTCTTCACAACTTTTCATTTTATCCACATGAGCTAGGAACCCCGAACTAAAATTGACAGGGTGATCCCAGATAAAGAGGTGAGGTGATCTGCAAAACAAACGCAAACCGTTTTGGAGGGGCTGCCCTCAGTCCAGGCCACCAAGCCGCCCACGGATAAAACTTCCCTGAAGA
>CM052547.1:72118633-72174076 GCA_028533065.1 Trachops cirrhosus
GTAGCTCAGTGGATTGAGCGCGGGCTGCGAACCAAAGCATCGCAGGTTCGATTCCCAGTCAGGGCACATGCCTGGGTTGCAGGCCAGGTCCCCAGTGGGGACCACATGAGAGGCAACCACACATTGATGTTTCTCTCTCTCTCCTTCTCCCGCTCTTCCCCTCTCTAAAAATAAATAAATAAAATATTAAAAAAAAAAACAAAAAACTTCCCTGAAGAGGAACTCACAATCTGAAATTACGAAACCCACAGGGCACAACCCACCATAAGTGGGAGTCAGCAGACGCATTCAACAGCACGATCAGACCCCTCCCCCCAAAGAACTTCTGATGAGGATAACAAAGTATTTTGAAAAGATTTATAGAATTAAAGTCATACAAAAAGGAATAAAAAATGTAAGAATAAAAACACTATTTTAAAAAGGCAGACTTGAGAGACTGGTGGTTGCCAGAGGTGGGTGGGTGGGAGGCGAAATGGGTGAAGAGAGTGAAAAGGTACAAACTTGGGTACAAAATAAGTAAGTAACGGGGATGCAGCACACAGCATGACGACTGTGGTTAACAATGCTGCGTTGCATACTGGAAGTTGCTGAGCAAGTAAATCTCCAAAGTTCTCATCACAGGAAACAAATGTCCTGTAACTACGCGTGGTGACGGATGTTATCTGCACTTGCTGTGGTGATCATTTCATAATACATGCAAATATCAAATCACTCTGTCGTACACCTGAAACTACTATAGAGTTGCATGTCAATTATACCTCAGTAAAAAGGTAGATTTGAAGAAGAAATAAATGGAATTTATAGAAGTACAAATTGTAGCAAATGTTTATGATTAAAGAAAAAAGTGCACATTGAGTGTAGCTCTGGAATATAGAGAGAGGGCAGTGGGTACAGGATGCAGGGAGGCAGATTGGGACTCAGTAGGAGGAAAGCGTGACTTGGAATTCTTCCAAGCAGTGGGCACTCAGTGCAGTATGCAAGCACAGCCCAGATGATCAGGGAGGCTGGAGAAGGGGCTTCGCTGCTCAGCAGTGGGGCCTAGGGCTGCTCCCGAGTGTGAGATGGACTGGGCTGCAAGGGCTGTTGGGTAAGAAGCCGGGACACCTGGGTTCTCACCCAGCTCTACCAAACTTTCTACGTGAACTTAGACTTCGTCTTTTCTGTCTTTGGCATAACAGGGCTCAAAAGAGTTACTAAATCAAGTTATAAGAAATGTCACATTTCTTGTACACCAGGGTTTCCCGCCTGAGATGCATCCTGACAGCCACACACAGAGAAAATTCTATATGCAATTTCTCCTTGTCCAGCTGTCACTCTTTCTTTCTTTTTTTTTTTTTTAAATTTCCTTCTTTTTTTTTATCCTTACCTGAGGACATTTTTTAAATTGCTTTTTTAGATGGAGAGGATTGGAGAGAATGGAGAGAGAGAGAGAGAAACATCAATGTGAGAGAGAAACGTTCATAGGTTGCCTTCCTGTATGCGCCCTGACCAGGGATTGAAGCCGCAACCTGGGCATGTGCCCCGACGTGAAATCAAACCCACAACCTTTCGGTCCATGACAAGAATGTCAAACTCGTTTTCACCGGGGGCCACATCAGCCTCGCGGTTGCCTTCAAAGGGCCGAATGTAATTTCAGGACTGTATAAGTGTAACTACTCCTTAACAGTTAAGAGGGCCTTGTGTTTGCCCCCGGTGGTCTACGGGATGATGCTCCAACCCATTGAGCCTCACCAGCCAGGGCCAGCTGTCACCCTTTACAACCAAAGAGGATCTGAGAAACTCTTGCCTGCCACATTCACACGCCTTCGGAACACAGGGGCCAGAAATGATTTCTTCTCAGCAGGTCATCAGGCCCCATGTCACACGACCTTGTAATTATGGGGCAACTGTCTGGATCAGAGATGGCTGCCCCTGCCCACTGCAGTCATCTCGGTCATGTACAGACTGGGCGGGAAGGAGATCCTCGGCTTGGGGGTGACTGGTGTGAGAGGAACTGTGTTCCGGGTGGTGACCGCATGATCCAATCAGATCTTCTCTTGGAGAATGGGAATTTGCCACAGACACAGAGGTCGGATTGCCAGAAGGGCACGGTGTAACAAGCCTCTCCACAACTCCAGACTTACAAACAGCTGTTTATTTTCACTTTTGAGTTTGTTGGTTGGTGGGGACGGTCTGTGTCAGACTTGAGATCTACAGATTTGAGCCTCACTCACGGGTCTCTCATCCTCCTGCTGGAGTCATTGGGCCACGGGGGCGTGTTCTCCCCTTCCCATTGACAAAGGGTAAGAGAGCAAGTGGAACCATGTGAGGACTCTTAAGGTATATGCTTATAAATGCTACCCTGTCACGTTCACATGTGCCATTGGGCAAAGTGAGTCACATGGCCAATCCCGAAGTTAAGGGGCAAGGATGAACATCCCCCCTAGGAAGAGGTCATGTCAAATTTGTGGAGTTGTGGAGGGGTGAAGGAGTAAATCGACAATTCTGCACCAGGAAGGAAGTTAGTTCAGAAGTGGGGCCACAGGCCTGGAGGGACCGGGAGGGAAGATGGCGAGCAGACATCAGCAGGTGGCGGGGGCTGGAGACGGAACGGATGGCTGGGTGGCAGTGGCAGAAGACCCAGAAAGAACTAGAGACTTGAAGGATCATGCAGGACAACCACCATTTATTTATCTCCTACTCCAGACCACATGTCATGCTAAGCCTTTGCCATGCATAACTTCCTTTCCTCTTCAGAACCGTGTGGCTGCAATTCCCAGACCATGTGCCATGGCACCCTGAGGCATGGCAGAATTCTCACAGAGGCACTGCAACATATTTGAAAATTTCAAGGAAAACACAATAACATCTGTTAGGTACTGTGCAAACTATAATTATTAAGTTATTTAAAAATAATTGCCTAATAAGTAACTGTTAAGTATTTCTTTGGGCCTGATGCACTGTGAAAAAAATTACTGAGATGCTAAAGGTGCTGTGAGCTGAGCCAGTTTAGGAACCTCTGGGTATGAGGAAGTACCATTGTTACCTGCATTTTATGGTTGATTCCAGATAGATCTATCAGTAGCCCCTTTTTACAGATGAGGAAACTGACACTGAAGGAGGTGTGGGTTTTCCTAGGATCTCCCCCGCAGGTAAACAACGGGGCCGGAATTGAAATCTGTCCCCCCTGACCTGTGTGGGAGGGAGGTCTTGCCTGTTGTCTTGAAGTGATGGAGAGCCGAGCAGGGCCCAAGCCAGGCCATCTGTGACCTCCTGGGCTGGCCCAGTGGGCTCTCTGCCCAGCACGGTAGTGGGGTGGATAGGAGTGCGTGGCAGTTAGAGTCTGGTGCTCTGTCCTTGGCCTGCAGCGCTGACACCTCATTCCCCTGAAAAGCCATTTCTTGTGATTGCTTGTTTTGATATACTCTCATTTACTTTTTAATCCCGTTCTTAGGATTCTGGCTTAGAGCACATTTTACTTCATCATGGGCTCAGAAAGGCTTGGCACATGGGGATAAGGGAAGATGGAGCCAGGGGGCCTGAAAAGGGTAGGAACTTGAACTCTGAGTAAGGATAAATGTCTTCACTGAATACAAAAACCAGAATCGTCATCCGTCCATTATCCATGGGCAGCTAATAACATGGCTTCCGTGCATCAGGCCCCGCATTGGCTGCTGGGGGGATAGCGGTGAGCAAGAAAGACCTTAAACCTTATACCTAAGAGGATCCATTAACAGTCGAGTGGTTCAAAATGGTACTTTATTCCACAAGCCTGTCACATATTAGAATGAATACATGAATGAAGGAATGAATGAATTTGCAAATGAAGAAACGATGGCTCAGGTGGAGATACAAGTCCCCTGAGCAGTTCAGCAGTTGTGACAAAAATAGGTTGTCCTTCCATGTCCCTTCTCCTCGTCACTCATGGCAAAAGACTGCATTCCCAGCCTCCCTTGCAGGTAAGTGTGGCCAAGTGATACGAATGGAAGTGATCTGTGCAAATATTGGGTTGTATCCTTAAAAGGAAGAGGAAGGCTGCTGTCTCTTCCCTGTCCTGCTGACTGGCATGTGGCCCCAAGGGCTGGCAGTGGCTCAGCCATCGTGCGCCACAAAGGAGGGGATGGCAGAGCAACAAGACAGAAGGAACTCAGGTCTCTCGTGACTGGCGAAGCCTCCATGCCAGACTTAACTGCCAAGCACACTTTTACATGAGAGAGAATTACGTTCTGTTTTATTAAAAACACTATTTTAGTCTTTGCTTCAATACAGGAGTCAAACCAATGTCCCGAGGCGCAGCAGCAGAGCTAGCAGTGGCAGTCAGGTCCCTGGATTTCCCCCACTCAGGCCCTTTCTACACTCCCCCCACCTCTGCATCGTATTTCCTTCCAAGTGTTGTCTTGTTCATGACCTCGTCTGCTCCTCACAACAGCCCTGTGAAGTTCATAGTGGAGAGAGGACGTCCGTGATGCTCACAGGGCAGACAGGAAACTCGAGATTCGAGAATTGCAGGTGACCTGCCCTGAGGTCACCCCCATCTCTTGAATGGGGCAAGTGGACTCAGCGACGTCACTTAGCTCTGCCTCCATTTCTGACTTCCACCCCACCCACCCTTGGGCTGTCCTCTCCCCCACTTAGTAAAACACAAAGGAGATAGACATTTAGCAGAGAGCAGCTTCCATATGTTAGAGCCCTCAAACCCCCCCACCCTCCCTTCCTCCCACGTGAGCCCATGCCTTCGTGCCAACCTGAGGGAGTGTGGGGATGGAGTGCAGCCGGCTTGGGGTCCCAGCATTGCCTCTCCTTCTGAAGCTGTTTCTCCCCTTCCAGCGGATTCCCCCTTTGGCCTGGACAAGCAAGGCCGGCAAGCCAGTCATTAGCCTTCTGCCTGTGTCCTGTTCCCATGCGCTCATGGGGCCTGAGCACTTGCTCTGTCCTCCTGTATTCACTAGAAAATACTGCCAGGGCCCCATCCGTACCCCTCGACGCTCACCTTCTTCACAGGTGCCTAAGGTTTTTGGCCGCAAAGCACACCTGACTCTCTGCTTAAGGAACATGCTTGAACTGTGCAGAGGACAGGCTGGGCATGCTGGGAACAGCCCTTAACAGTGACAGTTATGTGTTGGTGGATAAATGCTTCCCTTCCCTTGGCTCCTGGGTAGGACAATTCTCAGTCTGGCAGGTCTGAGCTCCAGTTGCTCACTGTGGTCACGTGCTTATCAACACACCTGCAGTGCGTGGGAATCTTCCCCTTCCTATATCACTTCCCCACTCCTCTACTGCACTTCCTGGGTCTACCTTCCAAATATGCTGCTTGCCCTCAAATTCTAGTCTCAGATCTAATTCTGGGGGAACTCAACCTATAATGTGTCCTATCCACATGTGCCCTGTACAAATGAGTCTGGTGTACCTCTTTAAGAGTGCATCTGCGCTAGACATGAGTGTCCTATAAATGGGTACTCCAGCCCTTCTGTTCTACACACAGGTGCCCTGTGGACATATGTCCCACACACACCTGTCCCATGCCCAAGCAATGCAGTCCTTTGTCTGTAAGTCAGAGAAGGACAACCTCTGACCCAGGCGAGGTGGTGGAGACTTTGGTGAAGCAGAATGGGATAGAGGGAAGAGTGTTCCTTGGCAAGTTGCCTGATTGATTTGAACCACAATTCCTTCCCCAGGTAAGCTCCAAGTTAGCCAGCTGTCAGATCTGGGGTGGGGAACTGAGTAAGAGAACACACGTGAAGCCCAGCAAAGGACCAGACCATGGAAGATGCTCCATCGAGGCCCCTCCTCCTCTCTTCCTGGGCTTACCCTCTCCCAAGGGAATGGCTTGAAATCCAGCTAACCCAGTGCCTCCAGTGCACGAGGCTCTGTGCAGGCCTCGGGCGTAGGACACATGAATGAGAGAAGACCCGGTCTCTGTCCTCATGGAACTCCAGCAGGAGGCGCTTGCTCATCCAGAGGCTGGGAATGTGGATCTTAATCTCCCTCCTTTTTGTTTCCAGCACAGGCAAAGATCATGGCACCCAGGATTTTCATTCCTCAAGGCTGGGAGCTTCAGATGGACCAGGCGGAGAGGACGGGAATGTCAGCCAAGCTGGCTAAAGACATGCATGCGTTGTGGGCATCTGTGTGGTCACTCCCTCCAGGGCCTGGACGTGGCCAGCACTTCATTTCCCCAAACCCCTGAACTCTGGCCCATTACCATGCTGTCAGAGCCACTCCATAAACGCTTCAGAGCTCCAGGAAAACCAGATGAGCCAGGCTGGTGCCAGAGGATAAATATAAAACAAGTAAACAAACCCAGGTACCAGATTCAGCAAGGTGCTCAGAGACGGATGAAACTGGATGGGGCAGGGGAGACGAGGCATGTGGCTGGTCAGCCCTGGGACTCTAGGTCTCTCTGAAGTCCCCCAATCAATCTGGAAGTCAGGGGCCCTTGGTTCTGCTTATACTAACCCTCACTGTGGCCACAGGACCATTTCTTCTCCCTTGACCGTCAATTGTCCCAAATGTAGAACTGGGGATAGTATTAATGATCAGGAATTTTGCATGTGCTTTGGAAATTATGATGGCACCCAGTAGAGTGGTTATGGGCCCTGACCTGGGGGCTGGATTTGAATCCTGGATCTGCAGTATGCCAGCTGTGTGACCTTGGGAAAGTTATTAACCACTCTGTGTCTCTGTTTTCTCGTTATAAGTGGGGATAATAATAGCACCTGCATGATAAGGTGGCTAGATGACTAAGTGAGTTAGCATTTGTACAGCAGTTAGAACAGTGCTTGGCATGTGGGGAGGGATATGTAAGTGATGGTCCACTACACACAACACACAAGTAATTCATTACTATTGCTTCATCCCTGAGCCTGTTAAGTGTTGTTCCCTCTCCAGGAATACTTTTCCTTTCTCCCCCTTCCTTCGCCTAGAGAAATCTCAATCTTACCAAGGCTATTCCTTCATATCAACCTCCTGGACACACTGCAGGCTGTCTTCAGAATTTTCTCACCTGGAACACAGGTGAGGGGGTCAGATGTGGTCCATATTTTTCAAACTTCAGCTGCTCACATATCTCCTTCTCGGTTTGTGCCTACCATCTCTGCTTTGATTTACTTATATTTGTCTTTAAACTGATCCTGTTCGAGAGTAATCATTTTTTACTGAGTGACAGAAAATCTGAAGTACTAGTAGCTTATACAAGATAGGCGTTTATTTCTCTAACAAATAGAAGTATGGGAAACTCCCCCAAACTGGTGTTTCCAATTGCTCCCCATCCTGACATCCTGACATTGCTCCCCATCCTGACATCCTGACATCGCTCCCCATCCATCCTTGTACCGTCTCGCGGTCCAAGACGGCTGGCCCAGCTTCCACCATCAGGTCTGCATCCAGGCAGCAGAATGACTCAAGGGGAGAAGGACGGCATAAACCTTCCCTTAGAACACATAATACATTTTGCCCACACCACCTTCTCTGATATGCTAACAGCTTGTTGTCCCCTTGGTCCTACCTAACTGCAAGGGAGACTGGGAAATGGAATTCTTACTTTGAGGGCACTGTGCGAGCTATTGACCAAGGATTATATCCCAGTGGAAGAAAGGGAGAGTGGATATTGGGAGAAACCAGCAGATCCGACATTGTCCCAACTTTATACAGACATGTTTCTTCTTTGCTTTATTATTGTTCATGCTGTTACAGTAGTCCTAATTTTTCCCCTTTCACCCCCCGCCACCCAGCCTGCCCCCACTTCCACAGTCAACCCCCCCACCGCTGTCCACGTCCATGGGTCCTTCATTTCTGTCCTCTGACTAAATCCCTTCACCCTCTTTCAAACAGTCTCCACCGCCTTCCTCCCCTCTTCCTGCTGTCAGCCTTATATAGACACATTTTTCCTACCCTCACTCTAAGGAATGTTATCCATGACATCTTTAGTTTCATGAGCTAGTTGTTACTTTTTTAAAACACATTAAGAATGCCTGGCCATTAAAGCAGACACACATACACACGAGTGTGTGTACGTGCAGTGACCACAGTGGTAGACCATCACTGCCCCCAGGGATCCATGCCTCTCGGTGTTCATGCCCCACGCAGACCCTTGCCCTTGACTCTGGGCTGGCCTCTGGCCTGCTAAACCGACGGAATGCAGCAGCAGTGGCCCGTGTCTGTTCTAAGCCTTAGCTTTAAGAAGCTCCAATAGCGTCTTCTTTTGCAGTCTCGGCGAAGTTGAGTACCACAGAAAACTCTACCTTGAGACCACCATTGGGTGAGGAAGCCCAAGCTAACCACCTGGAGAGAAGAGAAAGGGAACAACCCTGCTGACAGCGAGAACTAAGTCCCCGGACACACGGCCAAGTCTGGGCCTTTCCAGTCAGCTCCTAGGTGTTCGTGCCACCGCGGCTGACAGCAAGTAGAGCAGAATTAGGCTGTCCTCCCCTCCCCCCAGATGCAGCCCAGACTGAAAAAGTGAGCAAATAAACGATGATTTTCTTTCAAGCTGCTAAGTTTGGGGGTAATTTGTTATGTAGCAATACGTAACCAAAGTACATTTATCTATATAACACCTAAAATCATGTTACATACCACTAGCCTTAGGAAAATTCTGGATTAAGTGACGTTCTGAGGCTCTACAAGAGGTCTCTGTTCTCTCTCTCACAGGCCCACACCTTGCTCAGGCACATCACCGCAGTGAACTGATCGAGGACGGACCGCACACCGACACGACCACAGCGACTTCCCAAATGGCCTCTGTTTTCACTCTTGTCCCCCAGGAGCAGCCAGAGGGAGAAGGTTTTCAAAATGCAAATCTCTCTCCTGCACCTCATCCACTGCCTTGTTCACAAAGGGTCTTCTTAGGTTCAGCTACACCCTCAGACTCAACAGAGGACCCTAAGCCACACTTGGCATTGCTGTTCTCTGCAGGATACAGGACAGGCCCCGCCGCTTGCTAGCGCTGCACTCAGTGAATGCTAGCATCAGGCACTCCTCTCCCAGCGGCAGTCCTTGCTGCCTTGGGGCAGGAGAGTGCCGTGCAGGTGCAAGGCAAGGAAGAACCCATCCAGGGGCCCCAGGAGCCAACCTGGCCTAAAAGCCTCATGTCTCACGGAGCCTATGTCTTTGGAGCTGCCCAGGTATAAGTCACCGTGCTCGTGAAGCCCAGAGTGTGGTTTCCCACCGTGTCTTTATAATTCCTCTCAGCCCAGGTGCAATTTACCAATCAGAGGTCTTTTTTTAAAGAAATACCTTCATTTTTTCAGAACAATTTTAAATTACAGAAAAATTGGGGAGACTGTACAGAGAGTTCCCATATACCTCACACTCAGTTTCCTCTATTATTAACATGATATGCTTGTTACAATTAACAAACACTGATACATTATTAGCTGAAGTCCTTTATTCAGACTTCATTAGTGTTTACCTAATGTCCTTTTTCTGTTCCAGGACCACACTGAGGACAACATACTGCATTTAGGCATCACGTCTCTTTAGGCTCCTCTTGGCCGACGGCTTCTCAGACTTCCCTCGTTTTTGATGATCTTGAGAGTTTTGATGAGTGTTGCTCAGGTATTTTTTAAAAATGTCTTTCAGTTGGGATTTGTCTCACGTTCATCTCATGGTTAGATGAGGGATATGGGTTTGGGGAGGAAGACCCAGGGGGAAAGTGCCATTCCCATCACATCATATCCAGGGTGCAGACTATCGACTCGATTTGACTGTTGATGTTGACCTTGATCATCTCCTAAGGTAACCAGGCTTGTCAGGTTTCTCCCCTGAAAGTTCCCTGCCCGCCCATCCCCACTCCCTTTCATGCTGTACTCTCTGGAGGGCACTATGCTCAGCCTGCACTTAAAAACTGGGAGTTATGGTCCCTCTCCTTGAGGATGGAGTATCTACATTCTGTGTGGGATATTTATCTTTTCTACCTGTTTCTTTTTCGTTTATCATACTTTAGGTTATGACCCAATATTCCTTTATTTAGTGTGTTGGTAGAAGTTTTCCAGGTTTGGCCACTGGGAGCTCTTTCAGTTGGCCCCTGTGCCCTTGAACATACCTCAGCCGGGTGTGTGTGTGGTGTGTTCGTTCACTGAAGCCCTTCCTTATCTTCTGGCATTGTGTGATGCTCCAGGCTCATCTTGCATATGTCCTGCCCCAGTCCCAGAATCGGCCATTTCTCTGTGGTTCTGTTTACTGGAGAATGGTATTAGAAACCAAGATCTGGGTACTTGGTGTGCTCATTGTCACGCAGTATCATTTCTTCTAGCACCTCTTTGCTGACAGAGAAAGGAAATCTATGCATGTGTACTAACCTGAGGGTATGTATGTATCTGTAAATATTTTTATATGGAATCATCTGCATCTATATTAAGCTAAGCATTATTCCATACTGATATCTCCAGTTCTAATCCATTACCACTTGGATCATTCTAGCCTCCTCTTTAGGGGTCATTTTTACCAGAGCAATGTTGCCTAGTAACATAGTGGACACACGTTTATCTGTTTCCAAGGAAACAGTGTTAGACAGTTAACTGAAGGTATAATTCTCACACAAAAGAGGGAAAGATTTTAACCCTTCACTCTCACTGATCAGTGGCTACTCACTGCTCTGAGGACAAAGCAGGACCGGAGCCAGGTGATCTGGAGGTACCACCTAGGTGGCAGTTGCAAAAATCAGGGTTCTAGCCCTGACTGGTGTGGCTCAGTTGGTTGGGTATTATCCCGAAAAGCAAAAGGTCACCAGTTCGATTCCCAGTCAGGGCACATGCCTGGGTTACGACTTCATCCTGGTCAGGGTATGTACAAGAGGCAACCAATCAGTGTTTCTTGCATTGATATTTCTTACCCTCTCTTTCTCCCTCCCTTCCCCACTCTCTCTACAAATAAAGAAATAAAATATTTTTTAAAAATCAGGGCTCCAGATGAGTGGATAAGCTCTTTCCTGGGTGACGCTGATGAGCTGCAGCAAGGCAGAGGGAGAGTGCCAATATTATGATATACACATTATATATATGACCAAACAATCTGATTTAAAAACAGGCAGGAGATCAGAGTGAACATTTTTCCAAGAGGACATACAGGTGGCCAACACACATGTATGTGAAAAGATGCTCTACATCATTCATCATCAGGGAAATGCAAATCAAAACCACACTGAGATGATCACCTCACACTTGTTAAAATAATCAAAAAGTCAAGAAATAACAAGTGTTGGTGAGGATGCACACTGTTGGTGGGTATGTAAGTGATGCAGCCACTGTGGAAAATAAGATGGAGATTTCTCAAAAAATTAAAAGTAGAACTACCACAGGACCCAGCAATTCCACTCCTGGGTATATAGCAGAAGAAAACAAAATTAACTGGAAAAGATACTGCACCCTTGTGTTTATCGCAGCATTATTTACAACAGCCAAGACAAGCAAACAACCTCAGTGTCCATCAAAGGATGAATGGATAATAAAATTGTGGCACAAATATATTTGTTTATATTATACAAAAATATAAATGGAATATTATACACAATGGAATATTATTCAGCTATGAAAAAGAATAAAACCTTGTCATCTGTGACAACATGTATGGACTTGGAGAGTATTATGCTAAGTGAAATAACTCAGATGAAGAAATACAAATACCATATAATCTGTCCTATCAATCAATCAATCAATTCAAGCTCATAGATACAGAGAACATATTGGTGATTGTTAGAGGTGGGGGGGAGAAATGGGGTGAACTGGTTTTTATTTTAGTTTAAATAAACTGAAAAACACAAAACAAAGCAAGAAAAAAGTTTGGCAGGATATTCCTAGTGGAAAGGAGAGTTTTGAGGTCAACCATGAAGGAGAAATGCATGGTTGATGAGGCTAAAATAGGTTTCCTTACAGGAAGGCTCCTCAGAGCCTTTAAGGTCAATATGCATTGCAAATCTCCAACAGGGGAACAAATTACTCAGCATTTCTCAAATTCACTTGACCCCCAAACTCATGTTTTACAAAGTTCCCCTCTATTTATAGAAGTCACAGACACGCTGTGGATGAAAGACAGTGGATGAACAGATGAAGTCTGCAATGTAGTTCCTGTCTTTCCTTCAAGGAGGACGTGGTCTCGCTGGGGAAGCAGAGCCTGTAAAATAAATGCGCACAAAGCAATGATTGGCATGTTACACAGCACAGTAGGATGTAAGGTAAAATGGGCAGTCAGGGAAGGGAAGATCAGTGTGGTCTGAGACGCCTGGAGCTGAGATGGCAGGAAGGGTATAATTCAAGCTGGGGCTTGAATAAACAGGGCAAAGGAAGGGGGGGTGGCAAACACAAACAGAGGAACGAGTGAGTGAGGAAATGGGTGGGCGGCCTCGCCTGACTCGGACTTTTCATTTGTTCAGATAGACCAACCGAGGGGGTGTTACTGGACAATCCATACACACTTGAAATTATCAACTACTTTTTCAATGTCTTCTTTTAAAGCTCAAACGGTTACTAGTAATTCATTTTGGACTAGCTTTTCTTAGGAGAAAATAATGTCCATAAGAAACATGTCGAATGCACATCGAGAGAGGCTCTGGTGGTACCTCAGACAGCTGGAAGTGCTCTGTTCTTCCGAATGTCTACACCTCCTCATCCACAGCTCCCAACCCCAAAAGCTCCGAATGCTTAAAGTTCTTCCTCCCAACTCATTTTGTGGCAATACCTTTTCCGAACTGATAAGAGGCTACTTATATTCTTTATCTAGCCCACTTACTGTGAATATCCATTCATTTTGTGACACTACCCTAGACCCACTGGAGTGTTCTATAAATTGCAGTATACATATCATGTCACCTCTAACAAGAGACTGTGGACTTATAATTCTTATTTATTCCCTAGGTTTATGCTGTAGGTGAAAAAAGGTGTTTGCTGTGTAGCACGGCCTATGGGTGACTCTGATTTAAAGGGGGGAAAATAGGTGCTCAATAAATATTTGCTTATTGTCTCCATTCTCCATTTAGTAAATAGTTACCGAGGGCCTCCTATGTACTGGCTCCTCTTCTAGTCTCCAGGGATACAGCAGAGAGGGAAACAGGTAAAGCCTCTGCCTCCCTGCAATCATTTTTAGTAGGAGTAACAATACATGAAGATAAGCTAATGTCAGGAGTTGATCCATGCTATGGAGGAAAATTCAGAGTTAAGGAGTAAAGGGGGCTAGGCACTGTCGTTTTTAAAAGAATGGTCTGGGAAGGTGTCTCCGAGCAAGGAGTTGAAGGAAGTAAGAGCGTGAGCTCCGGGGATATCAAGAAGAAGAGTATCTCAGGCAGAAGGAAGGGCACAGGCAGTGGCTGAGCAGGACTGTGCATGACTGGGGGCGGGGGGGTGGACGGTGGAGGACTGCCAGTGCTTCATAAGGAGGATCTCATCTAATCCCATAACCCTTACCAAGTCCACTTCACCGAGGAGGAGACTGAGCTCTGAGAGGGGAGCCTTTTGCACAAGGCCACACAGCTGTGAGTGGTAGAACTGGGACTCACTCCCGAGTCTGCTGCCACAGCTAGCGGCACCTTCAAAGTCCCTAACAACAGGCCGGGCCTCTGCAAGGCAAGAAGAGACTGAAGCCATCCTAACCCTGGAGGTCCTGCCTGGGTTTTGTCTCCCCGAAGGGCCAGACATGTGGCTTCAGAGTGACCTCCGCTCTCCTGGTGGTTGAGGACTGCCCAGGCCTTTGGAGCAGGGCAGGTCCAACAAGGTGGCTCGAGGTACCAGGACAGCACCCCTCCTCTGCGTATCCTTCCAGACGGCTGACCTCCTCTCAAAGCCCTAGGAGCCTGCATTTTCACGACCCCATCAGCAGGGGCGAACACTGAGGCTCACAGAAGCAAGATGACTTACCTGAGGCCACACCAGTGGCCACGGAGTCTTCCCAGGAACCCATGATCTTCAGACCAAACCTCACTTTGGACTTGGCCGCGGCCCCAAAAGGGGAGTGTCTCTTTAACTCTTGTGCTCCGGGCACCTTACTTGATTCACCTTGATCCCGGCCCTGTAAAGAAAAGAAGCAGAGTGAAAGTCACCCTACTCACACCCTATTCACCTACACCCACCGCGCTGGGCTCCGGGGGACCAAGAGAGCACCTTTCTTGGGCTGTGCACTCGCTGTCCCACTGAGAAAGAAGAGCAGAGGAAAAGGTGGGGGTGGGGCTGGTGGATAGGGGGCGTTCGTCAACGGCTTTCGTTCAGCCTTCAGGTGGCGCCAATGAGCCACGGAACCTGAAGAGTCCTAAAAGACCGTCCGGACCTAAGGACCTGGGACTAACCTGGGGGCCCTGTGTGTCTGGCGAGAGCGGGGAGGGCTGGGGCGGGAAGGTAGCGTCAGAGCTTGGCGCAGTCCGGACTTTCCCGAGGTGGAGGCAAGCAAGCAGCGGGGGAGGGGTCTTCTTCAGCACACACCCCCCAACGCCTCGCCCTTGGGCCCGGGCAACTCGCGCTCGGAGCTTCAGTTTCCCTAGCCCGCAGATCAGCCCTAAGAGAGCGGGAGAAGGATGGAGCTATGGCCCCCCACCCTTACCCCAGTATGTTACCCGCCTCCCAGTCCCTCCCCACGCTAACTCTCCGGGCGCCCTCGCCGGCTGCGGGCGGAGCTCGATCCGCGGCGCTCGGCGATCCCCGGCTCCCGCCCCTTCTTCCCTCATCCCTCCTCCCCGGAGCCCCCCAGCGGCCCCGGCCGACGCCGTGTAGCCCCGCGCGGCACCAGCAGGTACGTGCGCCTCGGCAGCGGTTCTGCGCGGGGCCAGGAAGGGGGCGGGAGCTGGGGAAGGAGAGGCGGTGGCGGCCGGGCCCGCGCCCTCCCGGGCTGCGCCGCAGCGGAGACAGCGGCGGGCGGGAGCCGGCTGCAGGGAAGCGGGTGGGCGCCGGCGAGGACGCGCCCTCACCCTCGTCCGCCGGCCTCCCGGCGCGGAGCTGCCCGCGTGGGGAGGCCAGGAGGGAGACCCGGCACAGGTACCCACGAGGAGAGGGGACTGCGGGGGTGGCAGGAGGCGGAGGCCCGAGGCGGGGAGGGGCTGCCACGGAGAGCTAGTCTGACCTCGCGGCCCGGCCGAAGGACACGCGGCGAGGGGACCGGGGCGCACGCCGGTCCTCGCGGAGCCTGGCCTCTCAGGGCCGCCTGACCACCCAGCTACCTGCGTCGCCCGGCCCGGTCCAGCCCGACCCGGCCCGGCCGCGTTTGTGGTCAAGGGCAGAACCAGGGGGTGTGAGCGGCGGGCAGGCTGGCGCGCGGGTGCGGCGGGCAGCCGGGTGTTGGCGCTTCCTGCGCGGAACTTTGGGTATAACAGCGTGGACCTGCGTGTGCGTGTGTGCGCGCCCCAAGGCTTTGTGTACAACTCGTGCGTATACCTGCCGGTGGGGTTTTATGAAGCTTCACCCACGCCTGCTGTGCGTCTGTCTTTCCGCGTGTTAGTGCACGCTGGTGGGTGAGGTGCTGGGCCCGGGTGGGACTTGGGTTGTCTGGCTTAGATCTTCGCAGTCTTAGGGGCAGTTAACTGTGTGTGTAAGCAACTCTGTCCCTTCTGGGTGTGGGTACCAGCGTGGCCCGCTAATCTGCGGTCACGCTGCGTGGCTTCCTATGTCTGTGGGTGCTGCGTGTGGAAACAACCCCTGGGGGGAGGCAATGTAGAACTGGGGTGTGCCTTTCAGGTCCTGTTGAACTGCAGGTGAAATTGGGGTGTCACAGGTACAGTCGCAGGGTGTGAGCCGTGGACTCCAGCATCTTTGTCACTTTGTGTCTCCTTATGTTTTGGGTAAGTGACTGGGCATGCCTGTGTAACTGTGGGTATCTCTGAACCTGTGTGTGAGACAAGGCAACCCTGGAGGAGCAGGAGTCTCCTTTCTCTCTGTGCTCTTCCTTACTCTGGCATCCTAAGGAAAAAGTTTTGGGTTCCTGCTGGTGAAGGAGAGCCCTGCTGTCAGAATTTGGGTGCCCTGGTTTCATTTGGAATACCGAGGCTCAGCATGTGGAACTGGGCAGGGGGTTCCGGGGCCACTCCAGGAGCTGAGTTCTCTGGAGAGTGCTGCAAACCTGGGGCAGGGGCACATCTGGACACCCATGGGCAGGAGCTGTCACTGCTAGTCTCTGTCAGTGGCTGGGCAGGAAAATGCTTTTGGTGCCAAGAGTAGAAAAGTCAAACAACATAGCTCTCCCTTTGATTTACTGGGAGTGGGAGCAGCCCCCGCAGGGCCTGGTCTTGAGTCAGCCTCCCCTGCCCCTTGCGTGGGAGTGCTTGTCTGCCATGGCAAGTTGTCAAGCCACTCCTGGGGGCTGCCTGTGATCTAAGCCCAGTGCAGGGGGCTGGGGACCCGGGTGGAGTTCACACACATCCCTGTCCTCAAGCTGCTCACAGTGGCTTCAAACAGTGGGATAAAGTACAGAGTCTAGAGTGAGGGCTGAAGGGAGGGTGGAGTGATGCCCTTGGTGCAGGAGTAGGTGGGTTTGCAGGCTGGGAGGTGGTAACAGTCCGAAGGGAACCTGCGTTCACCTTCGTGTACCCACATGCACACCAGGGGACCCTGGCCGCGTTTTGTCAAATGGAGATAGTAATTCCTGCTCTGGGCTGGCGAGGGTTATAGGAGATATTCCTGGCCCACTCTAGGGTGCAACAGGGAGTGTGGGTGCTCAGTAAACAGTTATTAAATTGGAACTAGGGAAAGAGGGATGTGGTGGTAGAAATGGGTTGGAAGTGGAAACGGGCTTTGTACTCAGATGAAAGACCCAGTGTGTGCTACGAGGAGGTGTCCAGTGCAAGTCCGTGTTGGCAAAAAGATCAGAAGGATCAAAATACGTGCCTTCCTGCACCGAGGCTCTTTTCCCCTTCATTAATTTACTCATATTCTCTATCTCTCCCTCTCTCTCTCTCTCTCTCTCTCACACACACACACACACACACACACACACACTGCAAGGAACTACGTTGCACTAGAAAATAAATTCAGGCATGAGAGTGTAGAGAAATATGGAGAATCGTGTGTGTGTATGTGTGTGTAGACACACCAGAGGGTGTGAGCCACTCTGCATCTGGGGTTCTCTGCACAGAGTGGGACTTGGATCTGTGTGCCTGGGGCCCTGGGTGTGTGTGCTCCCCGGGCATTGGTGTGTACGGGGAACAGAAGAGTTCTGCTGCCAGACTAGGGATTTGACGTGCCAGGGAGGGAAGGGGCTGAGGTGGGACCTGTGGGGGACAGCGCTGGACCTGCCCGTGGCAGGACTCCATCGTCAGGTCCAGCTGAGTGTTGTTGTAGGGAACAGGGCCTGGGGTGGCGAGGGGCTCCCATTTTGTAAGAGAAGCCAGGAATGCATAGCTTAAAGTGTAATATATATATTACACGTTAGTTATATATATATAACCAAAAACAAATGAACAGATCCGAAACAAACAGACTTCTGTGAGCCAAAGGTGGCACATGGGCTATGAATTGGTACCCTCCCATCCCATCTCCCCTTCTGTAGTCCTCATCCAGGTTCACCTTCCTCCGTTCCCACCCCACATCTTCTACTTACATGAAGGCATTTGACTTGACCTCAGTCTGGCTCTCAAATACACTCCTTCCTCTCAGTCTCCATCCATGTCGCCCTGACCTCATCAGCTTCCTCCCCGGACCCCTGGCCTCCACACAGCAGCCAGAGAGAGCATTCTGAGATTAGGCGGCAACCAGCACTTCTGCCCCAACACACCTCCCTGGCTCCTTGGCCTGGCTGTCGAGTCCTTTGAGAGTCGGTCCCAGGTGACCTCTGAGGTACCTGGTCCCCCTGTCCAGAATGCCTGCATCCACTCTTACTGCTGGGTTCCCACTCACCATCTCAGGTCTGGTTCAAATGCCACCACCTCCCAGAACCTTCCTGGACTGTCTCCTCTTTGTTCCCACACCGTCTCCACATCCCGACCCCTCCCCGCTCACAGTCATCCTCACTGCGTCACAAGGGTGTGCATTAATTGAACTGGCTGGGGCCTTCCATGCACTGTTTTATGAAATCCTCACATCATCCCAATAAGGGAGGCATTTTGCTTATTCCCACTTAACGGATAAGAAAGTCGACTGTGGAGTGGTCACATCACTTTCCCAAGCTCAAGTGGTAAAGCTGGGACTTGAACCTGATACCTACTGTGTTTAAGTTCCCTCCATCATAATAATAACTCATCGCTGGTACTTCCGGAGCACTTATTGTTATGAGTGCTTTATGCTGTTCATCTCAATCTTGACATCAACCGTTATGTGGGGAGTGGTAGCAGTAATGTCATTTAGTAGATGGGGAAACTGAGGCCCAGAGAGGATATGTGAATGACCCAAAGCCACATGCCCGCCAGTGGTGGAGCAGGATCCTAGCACAGATTGGCTCACATGGCTGTCTTTGTGCTCTTCCCCCCACCCTCCGCCCCACCATCTGGCGGGCTCCCCCAGGTGGGAGCAGTGCCTGGCTCGTCTGCATACCACTCGGGCCGTGTGCTGTCCCACACCAGCAGGGACTTGGGGGAGGTTTGCTACATTCAACTGACTTTCTGTTTTCTCTTCCAGCTGCCAAGGGGCCAAGGGATGAGCTGGGGCCCTCCTTCCCAATGGCATCCCCCCCCGGGCTGGAACTGAAGACACTGAGCAACGGTCCGCAGATCCCAAGGAGACCAGCTCCCCTAGGCCTCGGGGCCCCACCCAGGGAAGGTGTGGAGAATGCCTGCTTTTCTTCGGAGGAGCATGAGACCCATTTCCAGAACCCGGGGGTCATCAGACTGGGCGGCTCCCCCAGCCCCCCTGGGGGTGTCCCCTCAAGGCCCCGATCCCAGCGGGATGATCTGTCCCTGCATTCGGAAGAGGGGCCAGGCCTGGAGCCTGTGAGCCGCCCGGTGGATTATGGCTTCGTTTCTGCTCTGGTTTTCCTGGTGAGTGGGATCCTCCTGGTGGTGACAGCATA
This sequence comes from Trachops cirrhosus, assembly GCA_028533065.1. NCBI lineage: Eukaryota > Metazoa > Chordata > Mammalia > Chiroptera > Phyllostomidae > Trachops > Trachops cirrhosus. The sequence continues at coordinate 72,137,522 of CM052547.1, forward strand.
CGCCATTCCCCGTGAGGCCCGCATCAACCCGGACTCCGTGACAGCGCGGGAGATGGAGCGACTCGAGATGTACTACGCCCGCCTGGGGTCCCACCTGGACAAGTGCATCATCGCAGGCCTGGGGCTGCTCACAGTGGGCGGGATGCTCTTGTCGGTGCTGTTGATGATCTCCCTGTGCAAGGGCGAGCTCTACCGCCGGCCGACCTTCGTCCCCGGCAGGGGCTCCAGGAAGACATACGGCTCCATTAACCTGCGCATGAGACAGCTCAATGGGGACGGGGGCCAGGGCCTGGTGGAGAACGAAGTGGTCCAGGTCTCAGAGACCAGCCACACCCTGCAGGGGTCTTAAATAAGAGCCCGCCTGATCTAGCTGCTTCAGCTCCAGGGCTGCAAGCCCCCAAGGCCATGGGTTTTAGACTGAGCTCCACACAGGGCCCTGGGGAGAGAGTCTTAGGTGCTGGAAGGGGAGTCGGGGGCCTGGCTCAGGCTCCACTGTGCAGGGCGGCCCCCTGATCTGTTTTGTAGCTTCAGGTTTTGCATAAGGTTTTGTTTGGAGGGTGGCTTCTGCTGCTAAAAATACAGAAGATTGGGAACTGCTGCCCTTGGAGGATGAGGTTTCTTGGCAATTCTCAGCATTGAGAGCAGTTTGAAAGGCTGCCCATCCTCTTCTTCATGCCTCGGGGAATTCCGGGATCTCTGGAGTCCTCACCAGCAAAGGATGGGTGTTAGGTGACTTTGGAGGGATCCCTTTCAGCCCTGACCATCTAAGGTGGGAGGTAGCTTCACCATGAGGGGAGAAGTCAGCACTGGGGTGACAGTCCCCTCTCCAGGCCAGTCCCCCTGACTAAAAGTGAGGGTTGGACTGGACCATCCCTTGGGCCCTCGAGGTCAGCCCTAGCATGGGTGCCCAGTATCTGCTTCTGGCCACTCCTTCGAGGGGAAAAGGGTGTTCGGCAGGAGCTCACCGTTCTCCGTGCCACATTCCGGCCTGGCCTTTGTGGCCGTCAGTGTCAGACAGCCAGCAGTTGGCACTCCTGCTGGAGTTCCCTAAGCCTCCTGGTGATGCCGGCTTAAATCCAAAATTCAAGATTTTGGTCTTGGGATGAAATTTCCTGCAGTGACTAGATCTTAGCACACATTTCACAAAGTCGAGTGCACAGTTTTCAGCAACTCCCGGAACAAGAGGGGTCTTTTACACCGGGAAGGGCGAGGGCTGTGTTGTGCTTCTGTGGACGCGGTGTGGGCCTGCACCCCCACCCTCCCTTCAGAGTGTGTCTCTTGTGCCTGACTTTCTTCTGACGGCAGAAGGAACCATTTTTTTTTAGTTTTGAATTTGTAATGTCCCCCTCGCCCCCATTTTTTGCAGCAAAGTGCAGTTCCAGAATATTTGGGGAGAAATCAGGCACATTTGGGGGGCCTGGAAACTCCAGTGGCATTGATCGTGGTGTGTTCTGTTTCTGTTGGGGAGTTTCCAGGCTCCATCCAGACTCTTTTTAAACTACTGGCAGGGAAAGAAAGTGGGTTCTAGGGGGCAAGGAGATACAGGTGTCTGAGGACTGGGGGACACATCGTCCAGTCTGAATGGCCCTAGAAAGTGTTGAGAGTACAAGCCTTCTAGACCCTAAAGGGGTCATTTCGGTGAGCCCCCCACTCCGTGCAGGTCCTACTCACGCCACCTCAGTGGGCCGCGTGGACCCTGACTGTCCGTTGGGGTTGGAGGGGCGGGTGGGCATGGGGTGTGTAGGCTGGAACAGCCCCGATCCGAGCTGTAACCTGAGCCTTCTGTCTGGTGAGCGAAACATCTGGGCAGTGTAACACCCGGCTTCTAGGACAGATCGAATATCTGCTCCTGCTGGCAGGTTTTGCCAGAAGCACAGGGCTGGGGGAGGGCTGGAGGGGACAAGGGCTGTTCGACTTGGCCTGCCAGGTGCTGTTCCTGAGGTCAAAGGGATGTGGTTTGAAAAGAGCAAAGCTTCAAGATAGTGAGAGTCACAAGTCAGGGCTTCCGCTGCGGTGTCGATTTCTCACGGGCTCTGAACGAGGAGTGGGTGCCGAGAGTGGCATGAGCCGTTCTAGGTAAGCTACAGCGGAATCACACATCCCAAACGATGAGCTGAGGCCCTTCAAATTCATAATGATAATAAAAATATCCATCCAAGCCATCTGGATTACTGTGATGGTGGGGGACTCATTTGAAAACTGAATCTGTTGGGTGGATGCATCTGGGACCATCAATTCCTATAGTTTAAATGCAATGAGTTGTATTTAGTGGCTAAATCAGGAGATCAAGTCCCAGGTTTTCTCTAAGTCAGAGAAGCGTACTCTGCATCCTAACGCAGAAACTCCTTTAGCAAATGGGTACAGTGGACCGAGGCACTCATTACCTTGCCAGTGAATTAAGAAAACTTGGGAGTTGCCAAAAGCATTTCCCCAGGATTGCAGCTGAAATCCCCATCAGTGGATGAGAAACAGTGTGAGGAAGGAGTCAGGGAAGAGAGTGGCGTAGGGTATCGAGAACTTTCTTTGCAGGTCTTTTCTGGGTGTAGGTGTGGGGTGGTCCCACAGGACCCTGTGGTCTCTGGAACCTGCTACACCTCCAGGAACTGCTTTTTCCACCAGACGCACTACTAGGGTCCCCAAATCTTGCTTTTCCTAGTATATTAGAGTAGATATTAACTTGGGAGTTGGGAGAACCCGGGTTTGAATCCAGGCTGTGCTATTTACTGGCTGTGTGACATTAGGCAGGTTACTCCACCTCTCTGGGTGTATTCTTTTTGTTGTGGAGAGGAGTGGAAGCTCAGGCTCAGGGCTGCGGTGCTAGAGGTAAGATAGAGACCTGCATGGTACTAGGTCATTCACAACTACGGCTCCCCTTCCCCCTCAGCTGGAGATACCTGGATTAGGCCCAAAGCCTCAGCTCATCTGTCTGCCTTTCGTCTGTCACACCTGGCATCCTACCCATCAGCAGATCGCAGTTCAGTCTTCGAAGTCTGACCACCGCCCGCCCTCTGCCCCCAGTTCATCCTCCACTCCGCAGCCAGGCAAGTCCTGTGAAAGGGCTAATGGGGCAGGTCACTGTTCTGCTCGGTGCCCTCCGTGGGCTCCCCCTCCCTCCAGGCAGAAGCAAAAATTCCTGCCCTGATCAGAGGGGGTTTTACCGTGCAGGCCCCTCACCTGCCTGGGCCCCTCCCAAGGCCTTGTGTCAAGTTTGTATTTGTAATTTTGATTTTTAAAAAGTGGATGGCCCCCTAAGTTGTATGAATTTCGGATCCCCCCACGCCTGGGTCCACCCCTCACAGTGACCTATAAAACCCTAAGCAATATGGCCCCTGGGCCCCCTGACCTTATTTCCCACCCTTGCCTCTTGGCTCGCTCCACACCAGCCACACTAGTGTCTTTGCCTTCCTCCTTCAGGGCCTTGGTGCCACTGCTTGTGGGCGAGGTGGAGGGGTCTCCCTGATGGCAGAAGATCCCCACTCCCGGCCTTGTTGAGACGTAGCCAGGTTCCAGCTGGTCTTGGGGACAATCTGTGGGGGTAGGAGCTTGTGAGATACACCAGCCTGGTTCTCCCTCACTCACTGCCCTTGAGAGCCCAGGCCTGGACCTCAGCACCCCAGGCTCCATCATCACATCTGCTCACCTCAGAGGTGCCTGTGCTCTCCCAGCTGAGAATACCTGCTGCTTGAGACTCCCCCACCATTGCTCGCTGCCTTGGGAAAAAGCATTCCCTTCTCTGAGATCCCCTTTAAAATGTCCTCTTCCTTGTATGTACACACCTACACATGCATGCACGCACACAGGAGCACACCCCTGTGCATGCGTATGCACTCACAACACACACCTTGTGCATACACACACACACGGCCCTCTGACCTAACCCCGAAGCCAAGGACACATGCTTTTGAAGCAGCTGCAAGTCAAGGCAACCTCTGGGTCATTGATAATGTTTTCTTTCTCCGGAGGCCACAGGTCTTGCAGTTCCCTGGACACTAACCTCATAGCAGCCGTTTCTCCTCTCCACACTGAGCTGGCATCTCTGTATCTTTCCTGCTCCCTCATTTGGGTGGGCGGAGGGGAGAGATGTCCAGGGAGCGTTTTCCACCTGGAACTCTGTGTGGTTCTGGGCTGGGAACTAGGTGAGCAAGGTCCTTCAGGTCACCCCTTCCCTGTGAGCCTTTGGGCAAATCATTCCACCTCTCTGGTCCTTCCCACTCTGCCTTCTCTGGGGATGGAGGGAATTGGGAAATGCAAGCAGAGGGTTTTCAAAGTTAAGAGCATGTTATCCCGTGTCTGGAGAGCTCTGGAGGGGCACGAGGAGGGGAGGAAGGGAGGCATCATGAAGCAGCCACAGGACGTGGATTTCTGTCTGTGGGTTCCATCTGGGAGGAAAGCGGGGTGTCAGTGTTACTGACAAAGTCAAGGAGGTGCCCTCCAGCTGAGCTGGTTGTTTTCTCTGGCAGAGAGTGGACTCCCCTTGGTGTCCCCGAGGAGGGAAATTTCAGCTAGGGGAAGGAGAGGCTTGCCGAGATCTTGCCTGGGCTGGAGTGGCAGGGAGCTCCTTGTCAGTAGAAGTATGTCAGAATTTACTGGCCAGGCACTGGGAATCTCCAGGGATAGAGTGTAGTGGAATCAGGTAGGATTTAGGCAAGAGGCTCCCCTCCAAGCTCCCATTCCCCTCTTTTGACAAAACCCAACGACCCAAAGGCCAGAGCCTGGCTACAGGCAGTAGCACTGTAGCATGCCAGGACATGCTGTATGTTTTTGTCTTGGGCCTGAACACCCTTCCCCACATCACTCTTCTTCCTGGGTGGGGCTGTCCATGAGCAGATGGGAGGGCCCAGGAGAGCTGAATGGTGCAGAGGGCGGCAGGACCATCGATCGCCTTCTCCTCCTAGGAGGCGCGGCACTTCTGAGCTTTCTCCCTACTCAATCTCAGGTCTGGGGGCAGGGCCCTGACAGAGGGATTCCACTGAGGATCATCCATCACGTAACAGTGTAAAGGCGCCAGCTCCAAATCTGATTACCTGGATGCTTGGTGGATGCTGAATGCACCCGAGCCTCTGTTTCCTCATCTATGAAATGGGGGTGCTAAGAAGAGCACCTTCCTCAGAAGGAGTGGTGAGCAGTAAATGAGATGGTACCTGTAAAGCACTTGGCACGTGCCTGGCACTTCGTAATCCCTCAGTAATGCAAGCTGTTCACGGTCACTCGTCCATCCCTTCACACCTAACCTGCATTCTTCCCTGGGCGTGGCACCACGGGACTCAGGGCCCCCACCTGGGAGTTGGTCACAGACCATCTAGGGAAACAGGACAGGTTCTGGTAGGTTGTGTGTATGTTGTGGGGCACAAAGGAGGTAGAGGATTATCTGATTGAATTGGGGTCAGAAAAGGCTTTGTGGAAGGGATGACGTCTAACAGGAATCTTCAACAGCGAAGCAGTATCGGACATGGGGAACTGGGGAGCAGGAAGGGTATTCCAGGCAGAGGAACAGCATAAACAGGCTCAGGGGCATAAGACAACCTGATGTGTGCTGGGGAGAAGCAGGCTGGGAGGAAGGCCCGCGGGTTCTGTGCTGGAGCATCAAGACAAGGCGTGCTGAAAGGCAGGGGCATCGTCGTGGGGGGTTGCATTTCGTCACCTGTAGGCTGGGGACGACTGTCTTCAACTCACAGGGTTGTTATGAGGACTCGAGTTCATGCCAGTACAGCACGTAGCACAGGGCCTGGTACGTGCCGAGGTTCACTGTCGGTCATTATGACTGCTTGCAGATGTGTGTGGCAGGAAGACTCTTCTGATGCCAAATGCACTGTAGGGGTGACACCGGCACTGGGGAGGCCAGTCCATGGGACTGTGGTCGCCAGCTGCAGCTAGAGAACTGACCCCAACTTCCAGGACTCCATCTCGGCAGCCTGTCCCTTCTCAGCCTCCGAGCTGCCAAGGATGAGGTGGCAGCAGCTGCTCTCCTGGGCCAGGGGGAAGGTCAGCGAGTGGAAGGATCTTCAGGCGGGAAAGCTGGCCCCAGGGGAGCGGGGATGGCAGAGGAAGAAGGCAGCTGCCATGCCAACCTCTTTCCAGGTGGTGGGGCATCCGAGCCAATACTGATGTGGGGTCAAGGGCATCCAGAAAAGGCCACCCCTCTCCCTCTCCCAGTTCTTTTCTTCCTCCAGTCTCTCCCTATCCTTCTTTTGTCCTCTCTCTGTGCCCATGTCTCCTTTTACTGAAGCCACTCCTAGGGGTTAGGCACCCACAGGTGAGCTGCTATTGCTGACTCACCAGTAGCCATCTGTCTCTCACCCTGAGAGTCTCCACCCTCCCCCACAAAAAATGAAAGCAGGGGCCCAGGCACAAACTCCTGTAGGTGACATTCACGAATGAAGCAGGTGGCTGTGGACAGCAGGAGCAGGATTAAGGGGCATCGGCTTCAGCTCCGGCTGGCTGCTACTCTGTGATGGATGGGCTCAGGGTTGCCAGAGCTCCTGACTTTTTTTAAAGCAGCTGGACATCTGGACCTTTGTGTGGGTAAAAGGATGGAGAAAGGTATCCACTGCATGAGAATTGTGACAGGCCGAACACTGAGGACAAGGGAGCGTCCAGTGAGATGGTACCTGCTGGGCTCGGACATCCACTCTCCTCCCCCTGCCCAGGGCTTACTAAATCACGCATAGGGATGGGGGTGCCCTCGAGAAGTGGGCTAGCCTCTGCCTCCCAGCTGGAGGCTTGTGTACTCTTCACCTGAGATTCTTCATTCTTTCAACAAAGATTTGAGTGCCAGTTTTGGAGAGATAGCCCGGAAGAGATGAAAAACATAGGGAAGGTATTCTCGAGAGGGCTGAAAGGTGTCTTCTGGAGCTCAGGGGCGGTTGTGCAGGTGGAGACGAGGTCTGTTTCTGACCTGGAGTATTTCTGATGTGGGAGGTGCATGGGAACAGCTGGTGTTAGCTTGAAGGGAAGGGGGTGTTAGCGATCAGGGAGGAGGAAGGCAGTCCTGCACCCCTCCCTGTTCTGAGGTAGGTTCTGGGGCTCCACGTGCTGGTGTGGGGAGGGGAGGGGGCTGGAGCTGTGGGATGGCACAGGTGGCTATGCAGCCCCCCGTGTTACCTCAAGAAGCAGCTGGACTGTGGGCCTCTGGCGGACTGGACAGAGTCCCTGACTACCCAGACTCCTGTCTGAGAGTGTAGGACAAAGCTCCAACCATTCCCCAAATGATGGATGTCTTCTACTGGAGACCCCAGCATCAAAAAAAAAAAAAAAAAAAAAAAAAAAAGAGAAAACCCACCAACCAACCAACTAAACAAACAAAAAGACCCAAAACACAAAACCCCCAGTATGAATCAGAATAAGAGCACCTCCCCTCACCATCCCCATCACCATGGCTAGTGAAAAGACAGTTTATCTTCCTCCCTCCAACCCACCCCACCATAGTGGGGCAAGGGTTCAAGAGGTCAGAGGAGACATCTTAGAACGATGTGAGCAGCAAAGTTTTAAATTGGACTGAGTTTAAAAACCAGAGTGACCAGTTAGGTTGGGCCCTAGCTGCTGAGATGAGAAAGGGGGATTTGACAGAGGTCAGTTGGATAAAAAGACTTCATGTTCCTACGTTCCAATGAACCGGGCATGCGTCACATATTAGGTCATCCATTTTTAAATGAAGTAGTGTCCTTTCTGAGCCAGGCACTCTAAGTCTTTACATCCACCAGCCTATTAAACTTCAGCAACCTTACAGACTAGATGCTATCACGGCTTCCATTTCCCAGATGAGGAAGCTGAGGAACAGGCAGGTTAAGTGACTTGTCCAAGGTCACAGGTGAGAGATGGTAGAGGAGTCAGGACTCAAACTCAACAACACGCCATCATGCATCTCACCCAATTTAACAACATGTGGGCCAGTCAGAGCATGTTTGTGGACAGATCTGGGCTGCGGGCTGCCCCTGGGAGGCCCGTGGTTTAAATATGAGTTGGGAAGCTCTGTGGGGGAGAGGAGGAGGGCGGGTGGGGAGCACTGAACTTGGTCTGGTCCATGGCCCCCTTAGAATCGTGCAGTCTCACAGACAGGCAGGATATCGGTGAGTCAGGCCCATCTTTATCCCCATTTTATGGGTGGGGAAAGTCAAAGGGGGCACAGGGCTTGCCCAAGGTCCCCAGGCTTAGGGCCCCTGCACATCCCTGTCTTCTTCACTGGCTTCTCACTTATGTCCTAGGAACCAAGAAGTCCACAGGATGAAACTGCTCCTGTGGTTCTAATCTGAAGGAGTGGGGAGGACACTGAGGGCCAGGCCTCCTTCTCATAGGGATGTCTGTCCGTCCCAGGAGTGGGATATCCTGGGTTAGGAAGCAACAGACTCCAACCTAACCTGGTCTAAGGGCTGCCTCTGGCCACTCCGAGGAAGGTGGGCGCTGACCAGGGTGCTGAACCTAGATGGTGCCTTCCTCTTAATGCTCAGACTAGCTGAGGGGAGAGGAGGTGGAAGGGAAGGAGACTCATATTGGGGACCAAACTGTTTTAGGCAGTTTATAGTAGGAAAGCCTTGGAGCTAGAAATTCTGTGGTCTGCAGGGCCTTAGGAAGGTCACTTAACTGGTTCTGGGCCTGCTTTTTCATCTGTTCAATGGGGAGAGTGGCTCCTGTCCTACTACAGAGGTGAGCGACATTGGGTGACAGAGCCCTGCACTGAGCCCAAGCCCATTTCTGGAGCCCAGTGAATCTGCTCAGGAGCTCACCCTCACAGGGGGACTTTCGCAGGCTTGTTTCTTCCTCTGTGTAGTGGGTCCCGTGCTGGGTGGTTTCAGATGCCCCTAATCTGGGTGCTCTGGGCATAGGTATGTGGAAGTGCTCTGATACCTGATACACACTTCACAAATGGGACTGAGTTAGAGGGGTCTTAGACCATCTTGGGATTATGCTCCTGTCTCATCCAAGACCTGACTTGGCTCTCCAGCTTCAGGAATGGATTTTGCCCAGGGATCCATGATCCTCACCTGCACAGGGTAGAACAGTTCCATAAAAAGAGCACTGGCTTTAGAACCAGGCTGATCCAGGTTCCCATCACAGTTCTACCGCCCCTAGGGGGCAAGTCCAGCCCCTCAACCAATGCTGCTAACAGTGTTATGTCAGGGATGACTAAGATACTAAGACCAGCAAAAGTCTAGCACACTGAGTACCAGATAAATGCTTGTTTCCATCAGTGAAGGGCAGCCTAAGGTTCCCTTCCTCTTATCCACAAGCCCCCAGGCTCATCTACCCCTGTGGCCCCAGTAATAATAGTAGCTGGTAGTCACTAAGCTCCAACTATCTGTTTGTAAGACACATTACTTAGTGGGACCCAGCAACAATCCTGAAGGTAGAGGTGATGGTCATTTTGCAGATAAGGCCACATGACCAAAGGCAGGGCTGGGAGTCACAGCCATGCCTGCCTGATTCTGAGACCCCTGCTTGGCTTTGAGCAAATTACTGGACCTTTCCAAAGTCTTTTGCTGGTCTAGAAAATGAGGATAGTTGTCTTATTATGGTTATTATTTATATAATGAAGATATAATGTATGCTACTTTACAAGGGTATATGCAGATTTTAAAACACATGAAACACATTTGAATGACTCACAGGGGCAAGGGAATGGAGTGGGTACAGGCGATAAAAGTAGAAACACTTAAAATGTGGGGGTTCCTGCAGCACTAACCATCACAGTGTGCCATGAATCAATCAGACTGACTCAATTCTCTGCACCTGCCATCCAGGTGAAGAAAAAAATGTATCAACAGTTCATACACTGAAGCGTCTTAAACTTTAATATGCACACAAGCCACCTGAGGAACTTGTTAAAATGCAGTTTCCTTTAATAAGCCTTGGGTGTGGCCTGAGATCCCACATTTCTAACAAGTTCCCTGCTGTCGCCGATGGTTTAAGTAGCAAGAATGTAGAAAGTCTTCCCTTCCCTCCTCAGGAGTTCTCAAACTTGCCTGATAATATGAATCACCTGAGGAACTCCTAAAAAATGGATCTAAAGGCCCTTCCCTGAGATCTGGATGCTGGTCTGGGTTTTGCGCGGAACATACAGTGCACTTTGATCCACTGCCACCGACACTGTTTGGCTCGGCTGAGCCGGGGAAGCATGAATGCGGTACTCATCTGTTCCACGGCCTGTGGTGCGGGCAGACACAGGAGGCCAGCTCACCAGACCGCTGTCTCAACGTGCCTTCCTGAATGCAGAGGCGGGAACAGTGAACAAAGACATTTTCCCATTATAGCTGTGGTTAGAGGTGATGTAGGTTCTATCAGATGCATTCAATTGAGCCTTGATTTTTTAAAAAAAATTTTATTTATTTTTAGAGGGGGAGGGAGGGAAAAGAAACATTGGTAGGTTGCCTCTCGCACATGCCCCGACCGGGGACAGAACCTGCAACCCGACACGGGTCCTGACTGGGAATTGAACTGACAACTCTCTGCTTTGTGAGATGATGCCCAACAGAGTCAAATGGTCAGGGCTGAGCCTTGAACTTGAACTGAGTGGGGGTCAAGGTGGCAGTATAGAGGGTGTTCACTTTCTGTTGCAGGTCTAAGCAACTGCTGTGCGGCTCTAGAGTTTCCTGGTCCATAGATCCTGACAGTGATGATGTAATCTTGCTGATCTTTATACCCCAAACTTTTTGTTTAAAAAGCTAAAGCCATTTCCACTTACTGTAGCCGAACCCCAGGACTAACACTTCAGCAGGACCCTCCCCTTACTCTCTCTTCCTTCTGAATCCCCATCACACTGTCTCGTAATACTTACCTTTTACTTTCCGAAGCTCATATGGCACATGGTCTTACATCCCATCTCCTTTATGAGACTGCGTTGTTAGCCTCAGGAGAGGCTGTGCCTTCCGCCTGGTACCTCCTACCCAGCCCTACCAGTAGTGGGATATTCAAACCTCATTATCATTGCTGCTCTGTGCATTCCAGGGTCTGTCCTTTGTCACCTGGGTCTTGTCATCCATCATTGCCCACCATGCTCACAGCCTGCCACTCCTGCCTTTTGACCCATCCTCCAGGTCAGAATCAGGGACAAGCACAGCCGGAGTCACTCAGGTGTGCCTTGTGGTATCTCAAGAACACACAAGGGCTGGGGACTTGACTGCCTGCCTTTGAATCTCTCCTGTGGTGCAAAAAGTCATCCATGGCCGACAAGCACGTGCATTTTATGGCAAAGCTGAGGATACGCATGTGGGGGATCTTTTCTCTCTTTGGCGTGGGACTTGTGTTATTGGAACTGCACCAAATTAGACAAGATTATAAGGTGACAGAAGGTATTAACGGTCCCACAGACTCCAATTTTCCTTCTGTGAAGAGAGGCACAGGTCTGTAATAGAAAGTCGCCATGACAGTAGAAAGGGAGGCTGTCAGGGCAGCTGAGTTCCAAAGAGTGAGGTTGTGTGGCGCCTGCTACCCATTTTCTAACTATGTGTCAACAGGCACCGAGCATCCAGCACAGGAATACACAGTCTCCCTTCTGAGCACAATGCATTCTTGGAGTTGGGATCTCAAGAAACTCATGCCTTTATAGTGGAAGGTGACAGAGAAGCTCATGACTGAGTAGATAAAAGTTATGAGAAACACAGCCAGCTCAAAAACAGGGAGGGAGGCAAGGAAGAGAAGGTGGGGACGTGGGCTGCCAGAGATGGCAGTGTGAATGCTCTGTGACACTTAACCAAAAGGCAGAGTTTGGAATCAGACCTTTACTTTACTCATAAGCCACCAGATAAACAAAGAAATTTCAAACCAAGTCAAAGTGGTGCCATAAATGTCACTAGCCCTAGAAACGTCATGTGAACTTCCCTGTAGACAGGACCTGTCTGATATCACATCCAGCCCAGAACCTTCCCCAAAAGTTCAAACCAACTCCTCTGTGACACACCAGCCATGGGCATCCGGAATGGTAACTCCCAAAGCCATGGTCTGCTCCCAGGGGTGACTGGCTCTGGTCTCTGCCTTGTTTGGCCTAGGTCAGAGTTCTTTAAAAAAAACAGGGCAAAACCACAATGAGATACCACTTCACACCAACTAGGAGGGCAATACACAAGAAGACTAACAAGTATTGGCAAAGATGTGGAGAAACTGGAACCCTCATACTGTGCTGCTGGGAATGTAAAATGGCACGGCTACTTTGGAAAATGGTCTGGCAGTTCCTCAGAAAGTTAGATATCAAGTTAGTTACCATATGATCCAGCAATTCCACTCCTAGGTACATACCCAAAAGAATTAAAAACATATGTCCACACAAAAATTTGTACACAAATGTTCATAGCAACAGTATTCACAGGAGCTAAAAAGTGAAAACAATCCAGCTGTCCCTCAACTGATAAATGGATAAAGAAAATGTGGTATATCCACACAGTGGAATATTATTTGGCCAGAAAAAGGAACGATGTACTGATACATACAACATGAATGAACCTTAAAAACATTAAGTGCAATGAGCCAGATGCAAAAGGCCACATATTGTGTGAATCTACTTATGAGAACTGCCCAGAACAGGCCAGTCTTCAGAGGCAGAAAACGGACTAGAGGTTGCCTAGGGTGGGGAAGAGGGGCGTGGAGAGCGGCTGTTAGTGGATATGGGGCTCCAGTTTGGGGTGGTGAACATGTTCAGAAATCAGAGTGGTGGATGCACAACACTGTGTGTACACTAAAAACCACTTAAACGCACACTTTTAAAAAGGGTGAACTTTATGGGTATGTGAATTGTATCTCAACAAAGTTATTTAAAAAAGAGGACGCGGTTACTAAGTGTTGATATTTATTAAGGCTCCAACCTTTCGGGTTCCAAAGCACACAGGCCTGAACCATTCCCCTGCTGCCTGGTGACCGCCCATGGCTGATGGGAGGGACACAGCCTGATATAAGCACAGACAGCTTGACTTGGAAGTTCCGAAGAGCCCCGGGTAGCAGCTAAGACATCACCTGTGTCCCTCAGTGTCCTTGATGCAAGGAGACCCCCCACACAGAACGGCTGATTCTGCGGATGAATCACTAATGTTTGTCTTCAGAAAACGAATCATGTATAGGGCTAGCCTTTTGACCTTTGCCACTAGAAAATCTAACTGGCAAATTTATTGTTTCAAGTTTTTCTTTGAATAAGTGTCCTAAAAGTTATCTACCCTTTCCCTGCTTGTCTGATGCTCTCTGGTCTGCTGTTCCTTTACATGCTTCCTTTTATAGTAAGGGGTGCTTTCATGAGCAAACTGCCCCAAGTCCTCTCGGTAGCAGATATGATCCAATTGCAAAACAAAAACATCCCACCCATTTGCTGGCCCTTGAGGAAGAAAACTATGATGGAGTAGTGCACTCAGAACTCTGCCCAACCTCTGGGTCTTTCTCCAGAGCAGACGAGTTCTAAAAGATTCAAAGTGGTCTTCGGCTAGATCAGTGCTTGAGATGGGGACTGCCAGAAATGCCCAGCGAGCCCACTCAGGCTAGCCTCCCCACCCAGGCCTGGCCTCCAGCTCAGGCTCACCCTGGGCCTACGCGCCAGTTTATTTTACCCCTAACCCACTCTCAGGCAAGGCAGACAGGGTACAGCACATTGGCAGATACCTCAGGAAGGCTCTGGTAGCTCCCTGTCCACAAATAAATGGTATGTCCTAATTTGGGCAAAGGAACCCCAAGGAGCTGAGAAGTGAAAGGACCCAAACGTGGTTGAAATGCGAGCTGTGAAGCCAAAGGGACCAGTGCTTTGATCTCTTGCCTCTGAGCCTGATGCTCTATGGTGCTCTTTCCACTCCAGCACAAGGTTCATCACTGACCGCGTCTGTCTGGCCTCGGGCTGAAAAGGATCCGGAGAACACCAAAGGTCAGGCAGTCCGGGACAGAGGGCACAGGCTTCCGAGGCGGGGCTCCCTGGCGGTCAAACGCCTTCCTGGGTTGTTTCGTGCTTGACTAGTTCTTCCATCCACCCCAGCCACTGGCTTTCAGGCCGGCCTCCTGCTCCTCCCGAAGCTGAAGACCATGTTCTCTGATACAGCCCATATTCCTGGGCTTCTGGGTCCCATCAGGGATGAGAGGCAGAAGTACAGCCTCTGTTGGTGAGTACCACACAAAGCCTTGAACTTTTCTCCTTTTCCTTTTGCCCCAGTTCCCAGGGCTCGCCATGCTCAGAAGCAGACATCAGATTGCTTTCGAGTAGGAAGGGCACCTCAGATTTCATAGGTGGGGCACAAAGGCCATGGGAGGGGAAGGGACTTAGGGTCACTTAGTAAGTTAGTGGTAAAAATGAGACAGGCCCCCAGGTGTGTCCTGTTTATTCCTATTTATAGGCTGCCATCGCCCCAGCACAGCTGTACTCAGGGGACTGACAGACAGACAGAACTGGAGGATTCTGCCCCTCACGGAAGGATGCAGTCTTTCTGCAATGTGCCTGCCCGTGTGAAAGCCAACCTTGCGGCCTGTGGGGTTTCCAGTCACTCATTTTCATCCACGCAACCATACTGGGACCCATCTTAGTGAAGTCAGGAGCAAACAGCAATTTAGGAAGGGAAGGCGGCTGAGAAGTAAGGATGGACCACAGGTAGGAAAAGAGTCACGGAGCCCCACAAGGAGTCAAACCCCAGAGTCTCATGACTGAAAGGGTCTGTGCAGTAAAAAAAGTGAGAGACGGCAACAGGACTTCTGTATTGACATTTGGCTCTTAATAATAACATCCAAAATGCGTTCTGTTCTTATAGCGCTGCATCAGGTCGAGGATATATGTTGCCGGAGTCTCCCTGGGAAAGCGGGGAGGAGCTGGTGGTGGGAGACAGACACCGATTTCTCTTTGGGACCTACGTGCAGCCAGGTGGAGAGCTGCAACAGGCGCCCTGGCTCTGACAGGGGGGAGCGAGGCGATCCCAGCCAGCCTGCAACCACATGGGCAGAATCCCGTGCCCCCAGCCCGCAAGAACACGCCTGCTGACGGGGCCAGAGATGGCAGCTCCAGGAGAGCGGAGGGAAGGCTGGGATGTTACATTCTTGAGGCCTTCACAGGTACATGTCATCGAAGCCCGGCGGGGGGAGATGGTCTGGGTTGGGTCTGGAACGGAAAGAGGGGCTGGTGAGTTGGAGCGACGGAGGGCCAGGGGCACACAGGCAGACAGGGCCCTGAGCTGAGGGAGCCTGCCCTCCAGAACGGCGTGGTGGTTCGTGGAGTTTAGGAGCATGAGCTCTAGAGCCAGACAGAGCTCTACACTGAGTCCTGATTTGTCTACCTTGGGTAAGTTTCTTCGTCTTTCAGGAACTCGATTTCTGTATCTATAAAAGGTGGACAGTAATATCTGCCCGTGAGTGTTGATGTAAGCATCCAGTGAGTTCCTGACACACTCGAAACTTCCAGGAAGTGAGGAGCTCCTCCTCCTCTGGATCCGCCCTGAGGAGAGCTGGGGGAAGGAAGGCTCTGTGCAGTGGGGAGCTCCTGGAAGCTCCAGGGGGGTCTCAGGCAGGGCCTGGAGGAGGCTCCACTCTTGGCAGTGGGACTGGAGCTACTGGCGGCTCAGCACCTGCTGCCACACGGCTTTGCTCCTGCAGCGCCAAGCTGGCCTGTCACCAGGTCCTACCTCTCAGCATACCTGAGGGAATACCTACCCGGGTGGGCTGGTCCCAATGGGTCCAAAGGGGTCAAAGCGCGCTCCTGGGGGCACAGCGCCTGGAGGAAGCCGGTTTGGGAGGCCCGAGGATGGGTCAATAGGCACTCTTGGAAAGCCGGATCTCAGGGGATCCACAATCATACCCCCTCTCCGATACCTGGGGCAAGAAGGAAAAATGGGTCTGCAGGGGTGGCAGGGAGCTGTTGGAGAAGAGGCAAAGGAGGTGGGGACAGACTAAGAATGCCCGGGGTGTTCCTTCCGGGGGTTCAAGCAGACACGCAGGGACGACCGCCTGAGCAGCGGCAGGAAGTGGGCCAGAACACAGCACACCTCCCTGGCAAGCACGGTTGGGACTTCTGGCTTCCCAGGCTCTGTGAGCTCACAAAATTGAGATTCCTGCCATGTCCTACACCCAAGAAGGACAATTTGATCAAGAACAATTGCCAGAATTTGCCAAGGTCAACGCAGAACCACCACAAGGCTCTGCAAGGCACTACTTGAGGTCTAAGGCCTAATAACAGCACTGAGAAATTTCCTGCTGCTGGCTTCTTTGCTGTCTCCTTGAAGAACCTCAGGGCAACCTGTGGACTGCCTGCGGGTCTCCTGTCTGGCTCCTGACGGCATCTGTCTCTCACGGAGTTCCATGAACCTGACCTCCCGTGCTCAAACTAGGACACATGAGCAGCTGTTCCACTAAACTTTGGGATCACTACTCAAGTTTAACTGCATACTTATGTGACTTTACCACCTAAAAACCAGATGCTCAAGTCGGGTCCCTCTGCAGCAGAGGTTAAGATATAGTCTGAATCGTTTAGAGAAGACAGCGCATAGCTGAGGCTGCAATGACTTTATGGCCCAATCAGAGCTTGATGGGGATTCGAGACCGTCCCTTATCAAGCGAGGTGACTCTGAATAGCCCTGAGCTGCCCAAAGGTCTGTAGCCCACCAGATGCTCTTCAGTCCGCACCTACCTGATAAACCCATGTGGCATCCTGCCACCCAAAGGAGGGTCGCTGCCCTCCACAGAGCACGAGGGAACGGACCAACAGAGGAGCTGCTGCTGGTTTGGCTGAGCCCCTCCCCCATGCTCAGAGCTCACCTGCACTGCTCCAGGCCTGGCGGAGCAGAGCAAGTGGAACGGTTCCTTAGCTGCTCAGCAACAACCTGTCTCCTTCACCCCGAAGGAAGAAGAAAAGCTCTAAAATTAGAAGATGAGCTGGGGCTGCAAAGCCACGAGAGCAAGCTGCTGCCACCTCCCCAGCAGTACTCACCCGAAGGGGTCTAGATCCTCTCCCCCGACAGCAAACGGGCCCAGGGGATCACGCCTGAAACAAACAAGGGACAATTACTGTAAGTCCCATAGCAGCCAGGCGCCTGGGCCCTCAGGGGCCTGACCTGATGCCAGAGGGGTCACGAATGCACTCCCAGGCTTGGGGACAGGGCAAGCCCCTGCATGAGACCATAACACAAAGTGTATTGCAAAGTGGTCCTCGGCACAGACCAACGATGGCTGAACACAGAGTTACAAACCGCAGAGGAGCCCGAGTCTATAGAAAGAAAAAATACTAACAGTGGTAACCTCCCAGTAACTTTCATTTTATTCACATCTTTCCCAAACTCCTAGACTTTGGATAATGAACGAAGATCTTTTAGATCAGAAAATTATTCTAAAGCCAAAACTAAAAGCTCAGATTTAAAAGCTTCCAAGGCTAGAGTGAGAGGGTGCTCTCACGCAGCTAGCACAGTGCTTCTCACCCTTTTTTCCATTATGGTCCCTGCGTGAAATTTTCACACCACCAGCAGTGTGTCTCTGCGTACGCACTGCAGCCCAGCGGAGGCCTGCAACCACGGCGACCTCCCACCGCTGACGATGCATGAGTGAGGTGCATGAACAGAGTCTGTTATGTAATACACACCCACAAAATAGATCTACCTTTCAAAAGGCTTATGCATCCTCCATATTCTTTGATCCAACAGTTTTATGTCTAGGTATCAATCTTAAAGAAAGAACACATTCTTCAAATTAAAATATTACCATGAATTAAGGGCAATGGGTTGGCCTAAACAGGGACCAGTTAGGTACATTATGGCACATCCCTCAATGCAACCAAGGAAACAGTGTTCTTGGAATGCTTAGAAAGATGTGGGGAATGTTTATGCTCACTGTTAACTGTGGGGGGAAAGGGGATTATCAATAGCCTAGGAAATCAACTGTGAAAGTGTGGGTGTGTGTGGATAAGTAAAACTAGAAGGAAGCATACTGAAAATATAAGCAGTGGGGAGTTTCTCCTATTACCTGTTTTTTCTTTTTCTGTAAAGGATCTGGATATAACAAAATAAAAAAGGTTTAGGATTTGAAAAAGTGGTCTCTGGAATCTGCGTGGAGCCCCTGCGAGCAACCCAAGCCTGCCAGTTCTGGGGTGCGGCAGGCTCTTGCCAGACCTCAGGAGAGCCCTGTGAGCAGCCCCTAACCTAAGCTTACATGTAAGAAGCCATTAATTAAAGAACTGGGGAAAAAAATCCAAAAACGGTGCTTCTCCAGTCAGTTCTACCGAATGGGCTGGACAAGATCATTGTGATTTAGTTGGGCAAGGTTTCCAAGGGAAGACTATTATTCCCAAGGCATGGTTCATGGGGCGGGCAGCCCCAGTTTCCGGTGGCCTCCTAACATCCTGCCTCAGTGGACTGACCGGGAGGTGCCAAGGGCAGCAAGCATTTTACCTGTCCCCGCAAACTACCACCTTCAGAGCAGCACACAGAGCGGCTATGAAAATGCCCGGGACAGCAGAGCCTCGACGGCCACTGAAACAGGCAGCCAGCTCTGTTCTTCTCTCCTGGGCCACAGCGTGGTGGGGGAGAAGACCTGGAGAACAACTCTGGCTAGAAAGCCAGCTGCGAGGCCACACCCAACACTTGAAACTACTGCAGCAGATCCTTCGGCTCACACTCAACACATTCTCCCTGTAACACGTGCACACTTCGGTGAGCTCGCTGTGCACATGCGCAGACCCCATTTTAAAATAGTCTGTCCTGGATGTGCTGACTGAGACTAGGGTTTAAAAAAAGAAGGCAATTTTTGCACCTTCTAAAACTGAGCTCCTGCTACTTCATCTGGTAACCAGCTAAAGGATGGAGTGTTGTACATTAACCCATAGGCACGACCTCTTGGCTGGCCCACTGGATAGCACGTCCCAGCTCCAAAAGGGGCCCCTCTAGGGGATGTGAAGTGAACCTGACCACACAGTTTCCTTCTTACATGCTGCCCCGCACCCCGATGAAAACAACACTCCTCTCCCGGACACACAACTCCAGCTGACACCACTCTAATGGCTGAGGTGCTCTGTGAACTGGAAAGACCTCAGGACCAGGATTGAGAGAGGGTCCCTAGACCCTGGGAGGGGAACTGTCTGGCTGGTTGGCAGGGGTCCACCACAAAACCTCTGCATCTCAGTCCTCGCAGATGTAAACTGAAGTGGTAACACTCGCAGGGGCTGCTGTCATGGTGAAAGGCAGTGCTGGCCGTGACCAGATCTGCTGACAGTTCAGAAAGGCCTGGAAGAACAGAAGCCACTGCTACTAACTATGAGCTTGTGTTGTGTCAGGCACTGTGCTAAATTTAAGTTTTTAACAGATTAAATTTTTAAATTTAATTTGATGAATAGGTAATGCATTCACCAGTTTCAAAATTTAAGAGTAAAACAGGATACACAGATTCATAATCTTAGGCTAGCTGTGTTTTGGAATTCAGAATTGTTCATAGTTCAGCAAGCTCAGATGAATGCATCTAATATGTGTTGTGTGACACTCCCGAGCAGCGTGCTACACCCAGTACCCTAATATTTTTGCAAAATGAATGAGTAGTCACAAGTGGGACAAATGAAAACTTAAGGAGCTTCATGCCACTTCAGGTCAGGTTTTGCTACCAAACGAGGTGTGGGACCAACCTTATTTTTCTCGGGAAAAAAGAAACACCTTGGTTCTCAGATCTCTTTTGATTTCAGAATTATAGTTAGAAGACTGTGGACTCATAAGTAAAAAATCTCCTTCCCACCCTTCCGCCACCAGCCTACCAGGTCTTTAGAGATGTCCTTCCAAAGATGCTCTGCCTACGTGAGCAAGTACACATCTCCCCCACCTTTCAGACCAAAACACGCCTAGCTCCTTACGAATGTTCTCCTTTCACCTTTGCAGCAGCCCTCCGAGCACGAGTACGTGAACTTGTTAGTTTGGGAGAAGCAGCTGACAGTATATGTTGCCAATAATAAAATTCAAGCTTTCAAGTGAAAATCAGCAACAAACAAAACAAACAAACAAACTAGCTTGATGGCTTCCCAACAGTGATGCTGATTAGGATCAGTAACATTAATGAATGTGATTTTTTGATATTGTGTAATAAAATGTATTGATGTTTAGCAGATCTGCACATCTTAGTGAACCAGTACTTTCCAAGCAACCGACACATGATCTTAATATAATAATGTATAAAGAATTCACTGATAGGGATTCGGATTCCACATTACATCTAATCTTTAAAGAAACTATCACACGTCAGGCTTTAGAGTAATGCAAAGAATATCCACAATTATTTGAAAAAGTTATTAAACTATTCCTCTCTTTTCCAACAACCTATCTAAGTTAAGGCTTTAACAAAAATAATGTTATCACTTCAGATGAAATACAGAAGCAGAAATGAGAATCTAGTTGTCTTCCATGCCTAATATTAAGGCGATTTGCGATAATGTAAAACAATGTTACTCTTCTATTTTTTTGTTTTGTAAAATATAGTTATTTTCATAAAATTTCTTATTTATGTTAACATATAATAGATTTATTATTATTTTTAAGTTAATGAATATGTATTTAAAAAATTTTGGCTCTAATTTCTAATATGGTAAACACTGACAGATATAACTCAAACAAGAGCTCTTTGGGGTCCTCAATAATTTTTGAGAGTGCAAGAGGATTCCTAAAACCAAAAAGTTTGAGATCTGTCAGCACAGGAAAAAATACAACTCAGAGAAGTACATATACATGTGTGTCTATATACATGGGTATGTATGTATATACATGTGTGGATATATACACACACACAGATTGTTCATAGTATGCAATTTAAAATGAAAAACTGAACAGGCTTGAAATGGCCTCATTGTATGATAAAATATCAGATACTAAAAACACATATTTAGCACTTTAATCAATGAATTATGAAATTTTAAAAAGAAAGTATATAATACATAATATTGGGAACATTCAAAAACATGTAAAGATACAGGCTGGGATTAAAAATGAAATTTGAATGACATAAGAGCTTTATATCTAAGGATTTATTTTTAGCAAAGCTGGTTAAGCATAGGAAAATTGTTTTTTTCAAAACGGGGAACAGGATTTGGGACAGAGTCTCCTGACTGAGGATAGATAGGTGGAGCAAAGGGAAACGGGTTAGAACTGTAATAACAACACAAAAAACTAGGCTTATATTAAAAAATGAACAAACAAACAAACAACTTCCCTTACAGATGGGCTGCGTCCCGGAATTCTTCCCCAGAGCGCCCAGGACGAGGATGCGCCTACTTCCCCCTCCTCAGTTCTCCATCACAATGGGATGTCCTCTCCATCCAGCGTCAAACCAGCATCAACCAGCAGACCCAGCACCTCTTGACAAGCTCTGGACGCACCTCCCCACACACTTGGAGAAGCAATCCTCTTTACGCACTAGGGCAGACATCCCAACACAGGTTTGCATCTGGAGGTTTCCCGTGTGGGACAGGCAAGATGAGGGCGTGGAAGGTGTGGGGTGAGACACAGGACCGTGTCCTGAGGGAAGGGGCAGAGGCTGCTGCTTCCTACTCGGAGCACATGCCAAGCTGTTCAGGGACGGGGTAATTAACACCCTGCAGTACCAGATGGGCCTGCGGCTGCTGCTGTGATGCTCTTTCTCTTCCTTCGCCCTAGAGCCCCACCCCCAAATCAAGCGTTTGAGGGAAAAACAAAAAGGTAAAAGTGTGAGTGCCTGGTTGCCCAGCAACACAGTGGTGGTGGTGGTGGTGAGGGGCTATAATAAAGGAATCAATGTCATTATAGGCATCTGCGCTTCAGAGGAGGGGGGCTGGCAAAGAGAGGGACGGAGGGAGAAGGGGCTACAGAGGGCAGACCTGACAGGCTGTCAACTCTCTAGCGGCTGATGAAAGCCTCCTAAGCATCCGGCCTCCTCTTCCAACCATCCCATCCAATTCAGTGTCCTAGTCCTGGGAGAGGGGCTTGCTCGAGAAAACCTAATGGGGGAGGGGGAGGAAGAAGACAGATTTTTCTCCATAATCAGTGTACGCTCACCACACCATACTTGTACACAAATTGACTACAGGAGCTAAAACTGAAGAGTGCAGTGGGGAACGCGTGAGCCTCTGAGCTGGACCCACTCAGGGCAAACCTGTCTTCACTCTCCCACTCAGATAATTCTGGGAAGTTGTGCTACCTCCCTATCCACTGTGTCCTCCCTTCATTACATGGGTTGCCACCGACCTTCTTGTAGGGCTGTCTGGGAGATGAGCAGCGTAAACGAGAGCACTTGGTTCGGCCATCAATGTTGGAGAGCCAGGAAAGGGCAGTTACTCCTACCCCCATAAACGACCACCAACGCTGATGATGAGAAAGCAACGTCCCTGAAGGGACTGGGTGGGAACACAGTCGCCCACCACACCCACCGTGTCAATGGTCTCACACTGCTGCGGCTCCACTGCATCGAAGACTTTGCTGGGGGGAGGACACTATGTATTGAAAAACAGAAAACCAGGTTGTCTCTGGGGAGACCCTCTACTCATTACGCCTTCAGTCTTGTTCTCCCCTCTGCTGCTACCGGGATGGGACCCACTGAGTATTTGCTGAACATTCACTTTATCCTGAGCAACAAGCTCCACGTGTGACATCCATCATCAAACTCAATCCTAACACGGGACTAGTGATCCTAACGTGCAGATGAGAAAACCAAGGCTCCAAGAGGCTGAATGTGCTGACAGGTAAAGCTATAGGTCAGGGCTTGAACCCAGTTGATCAGCCTCCAAAGCCTGTGTTCCTAACTTCCATCTAACACTGCCTCCTTGACATGGGGGTTGGGTGGGTGGCAGAAAGAAGGGGGACAAGTCCCGCCTGCTAAGAGGGGCATGCAGGAGTGATGAGGCACAGCCTCTGCCTTCCCTGCCTTCCTCTCTGACCCGCCAGGCTCTGCAGCCCAAGGCACCACTGCCGTCATCAGCACACTTGGGTGGTGTCCAGCCACCCACGGAAAGACTCGAGTTCGCATCGGGTATCTTTCAAAATCTAGCCCTAGCTTCCACAGCCGTTACATCCTAGGGCTCCAACAAGAGTTCTTTTTCTACAGACGAACTTCAGGGACAATCCCATGCATCTGGCCTACTGTCCCTCAGCCTGGAAAACCTACCCCCTGAAAGAAATGTTATGAAATAACTCAGACACATTAAAAGGAAAAAAAACGAAAGAAGCTTGAAACACTTCTCTTCCCCATGAAGATCCAGCTCAGGCACCACCTCCTCCAAGAAGCCTTTCCCCGAGAGCCACGAAGGAAGGGTCTCTGTGCTAACCGCTGTTACTGGCAGCTATCCCTTTAATTTACTCAGCTGTCTCCCAAGCCAGAGGAGAGTGTGCGCCTCAGGAGTAGAAATCCAGCCCTAGGGATCCCTAACCCACAGGAAAACATTTGTGAAATAGGAGACTCATCAAAATGTGCAAGGCATAGGTTCAGGGGACGGAGACACAGAGTGGAAAAGCAGAACAAAGGAAGTATGCACTTGAAAAAAGCCAATAATCGTGGGATCAGACAAAAATAACCAAGTGGTAGTGTTGTCATGGACAGGGTGAGCCCCAGGGCTAGGGGGGCAGGGGCCGGCTACTGAAACAAACACAAAGGCAGAAGGGCACAGAGCTGGCTGTGCCTGCAGCAGACCGATGACGGATGGACGGACGGACACCGTTCCCAGCCTCGCTCCCATCTTTTGGGCCTAGAACGTGGCCACATCTCCCCTAAAGCCTTTCTTAGCCCAAAGACCCAGAGACTTCACTTAGCCAAGTTCCCTAAACCGAGGCCCACACCGCTCACTTGGCAATTCTCCACCCTGACAGGTGGCATTGCGTCCTGCCCCTTCCCTGAGTGGGGAAGCCTGCCCTGGGCTTTGCAACCCACTCACCGCCCACCTGACTCCACCTGCAGGAGGCTCTAACCGCCAGGCTGTCCTTCCAGGGCGCTGCCGAGAACAGGCCTTAGGGCTGGAGCACCCTTTCTACCCCTCTCTCTGCCGGGCTAACATCTCCTGTCTAGGGGCCAGTTCCTTCCTGGGACGCCTTCCCTGAACACCGAGTGTGGTTCAGGCTCCTGTTCCTGTCTCCGCGAGCACCCTGCTTGCTGCTCATCCCCCATGAGATGAAATGAGAGCAGCAGCCCAGGCGCTGTCTGTCACCAGCCTTGGTGAAGCACCCAGGGGTAGATCCGGTGTCCCACACACAGTGAGCTCAGGAAATACCACAGGCTTAAGAACCTAAACAGCAACTCAGCATCTGAATTTTTAAGTACTTTTCATTTTAAAATAATTACCCATCAATGTCTGGGTTATTTCTGGATTCTCAAGTCTATGCCCTTGCTTTATATGTCTATCCTAATGCCAGTTCCACACTTTCTTCATTACTGTAGCTTTGTAATAAGTTTTGAAACTGAGAGGTATGAGTCCTCCAATTTTTTTCTCTTTCAAAATTGTTTTAGCTATTCTGGTTCCCTTGCGTTTCCATTATGAATTTTAGGATCAGCTTGCCAATCTTTAAAACAAATCAAAACCCTACCAACCAACAAAAAACTCTAGGATTCTGACTGGCATCACACTGACTATGCAGCTCAATCAGGGGCTACTGACCATCTGCGTCTCTCACCCATGACCCACGCACGCAGTGCGCCTTTCCATTATTCAGATCTTCTGTAATTTCTCTCAGTAATCTTCTGTGGTTCTCAGTACACACATCCTGTACTTCTTTGGTTAAACTTGTTTTTAAATATTTTATTCTTTTGGGTTTTACTACAAATGTGATCACTTTTAATTTCACTGCTGATGCACAGAAATAGGAGTGATTTTTTTTTGTTTATTCGTCTGTCTTCTGTCCTGATGCTCAATTTGTATGTTAGTTTTAAAAAGTTATTTTTAAAAAATGTCCTTAGGATAATCTCTGTACAAGATCCCATGTGACTGGCAAACAGATTGTTTACTTCTTACTTTCTAACCTGGACACCTGGTATTTCTAGAGTGCCTGCCCTGTTATACAGTAAGTACGATGCTGCAGGAAAGCAGCAAGAGCAGGTACCCTTGCTTGTTCCTGATCTTAGGGGACAGCACGCCATCTTTCCCCATTAATCTGGGTGTTAGCTGTGTGCTTTTCGCAGATGCGCTTTACTGGGATGGGAAAGTTCCTTCTATTGCCGAATGCTTTTTACCATGAATGGGTGTTGAATTCTGCAAATGCTTTTCCTGTAATTGAGATGGAGCAGTGGTTTTTGTCCTTTGTTCTATTGACATAGTGCATACACTGATTTATTTTTAGATGTTAAGCTAACCAATTCTGGAATAAATTTTATTTGGTCATGATGTGTGTATTTCATATGTTGCTGGATTTGTTTCTTAGGATTTTGCTGAGGACTTTTGCATCTGTATTTATAAGGGACACTGGTTTATAGTTTTCTCGTGCTGTCTGTGGTTTTGTGTCAGGGTCGTACAGCCTCACGGAATGAAGTGGGAAGTATCTCTTCCTCTTCTGCTTTTTTGAAGGAGTTTGTGAAGGACTGGTATGGTATTAATTTAAAAAATCAGTATTAAGGAAATTTTCAAATGGACCAAAATAGTACAAATAGTGTAATTTAGGAAACTCTTGCATTTTCAACTCAGTTTCAATAATTATCAATATTCTACCATTCCTATTTCACCTGTACTTGCTTCCTAATGTGATTCTTTTGGGTTAAATTATTCTAAAGCACATCCCAGACATGTCACCTCACCCTCAAAGACTTCATTATATGTATGTAAATATATATCTCTAACAGATAAAGGCTGCTTTTTTCCAATATAACCAAAAATTAACTGCTTCACTTAAAATTAGCAGAGATTCCTAACGTTATCTAATACCTGGTCCGTGTTCAAATTTCTCCAGATGTTTCAAAAATGAATGTTAGAATCAGTATGAGTCAAAATCCAGACAGAGCCCACCACTGTATCCAGATGATGGGACTTTCGTTAACAGAGGGACTCTCTCCCTCTTCTCCCCAAGCCATTCATTTATTTGATGGAAAAAACAAGGTCCATTCAGTGTGTAAAAATATTTCGTGTTCGGTTTTTGGCTGGAGCACATGCATCCTCATGTGTCTGGTAACCTGTTCTTCCATCCCTCATACTGCTTTTAAGCTGGGAGCTCGCTCTAGTTCCAGGCAGCTGTGAACTTACCCACAGAGGACACTTAATGTGTGGCTGTCCCACTTTCAGTGTGAAGACTGATCCATGGTTTCAGGTGCCATCAGTCTGATCCACCTGTTATAAAGTGCCCCATCAACCTTTTCCCTGAGAGTTTAGCAACCACTGACAATTTGTGCCTGGGTGTATGACTTCAGGAGAAGCTTGCAACATGGTGACTTTCTAATTCTGTCACTTCCTCTAAGGCTAGGGTTTTTGTTTTTGTTTTTATCTTCACAATTCCAGACTCCAGGTCTATGGTTCCAAAATTAGGATGGCACAGCCTCCAGGTGCCACTATGGAAGCTCTGGGGGTGTTTTTGCTTGTCACAGTTTCTGGACAGTCTTCTTGGCATTAACAGGCAGACGCTGCCTGCTCTGCAATTCCCAGCAGAATTCCACATAACCAAGTATGCCCTGCACCCCACACAACTTCCAGAAGTCTTGTTAGACATTAATGGAGATATAAAGCTTTATAAATTATCTAAGTCCACGCCTATTTTATATGTGAACACAGTATTTTTATATGGTTCTAACAGAAATGTTTCCAGGAATATAGCTGATGTAATTAAGAAACACTGTTTCTTTGCCATCCACTCTTTGCCATTCTCATAAGGGCCGTTGACCATTGCAGAAAAGTCAGTGAGTCGCAGCAGCGCGGGTTGTATACCCAAGCTGCCGGTGCCACACATCTGCACGTGGCCAGCTTTTGTTGCTGTCCAAGTCAAGATAATTCCACACACAGCTGCAAATGTATGACTACGTTTCCACTGAAATCTTACTCAGGAACTACACAATGAGATACACATTACCTTATCATTAATTAATCTCTTTTTATTTTTCATTTGTATTACAGTGAGGACTTTATACCAATTCCTCTTGAAACTGTATATTCAGTAAGTTAGAGTATCTGTGAATTCCATTTTGAGAGAGCAAAGGAGATTTCACAGAATATTTATTTTGAACTGGGCAGTGAGTCTGAGAGAGCTGAGAATTATTATCTACTTAAGGTCTAGAAATCTCCCCCTTGGCTGTTTATTCTTAAATCTTGCCACCCGTATTCTGGTTACAGCACAGACAGAGCACTGTGCTGGGTGTGAGGACCCTGGAGCCCCGGCCCTGGCTCTGTC
The DNA here is from genome assembly GCA_028533065.1 of Trachops cirrhosus. Taxonomy (NCBI): domain Eukaryota; kingdom Metazoa; phylum Chordata; class Mammalia; order Chiroptera; family Phyllostomidae; genus Trachops; species Trachops cirrhosus. The sequence continues at coordinate 72,164,737 of CM052547.1, forward strand.
TCTTTATTGGGCTCATGGCTTAAGGCAGGTCGCCCTGTCTGTCAAATTGGAATGTCAGACCAGATAGCGGTTCCAGCCTTTCCACCATTTTTTAGTATTCTCGACCCTGCCATAGGACCCATATTTCTAAAGACTGCCAAAGAGATCCCCAATTATTACTTATTGTAATAATTAAATCAATTTCCTCTTAAAAGCTAACCAAAGGCATATAATTACCAAACAGAATGAAATAACAACGGCAGTTAACACTTACTGAGTGCTCACTATGGCCCCAAGGGAGCCCTCCCCGCAGCCCCAGCATCACCACCACACGGTGGGGTCCAAGTCGGGAAGCGCCGTCTCAGCCTCAGCCGAGACTAAGGTCTGGCCGGTCCTTCTCTCCTCCCTTGGGGCAGAAATCTCCAGCCCTAAATGCTAGTATCCTCGCCCGCAAAGATCTTGGACACGATTTGGTCATACCCAACACTGTTTTGGGAAAGTTGTGAAGTTGTCACAAGAGGTCAGGGGATTACAACAAAATGAAACAGGCAAGACACTGGGATGACATCCTCGCTGCAAAAGTACTTCTGCATCTCTGCATTTGCCCAAAAAGCCTGTCCAGGGCCCTGCACACACCAAGCTCTAGAATAAATAAGTCAATCACCTGGGCAGCCACCTACAAGTATCACACACAATACCCATGGGCACTGACGCTTGGGCTGACTCAGAGGCTCCTTGTGAACTCCAGAAAGGGGGCAGGCGGCCTTAAGATTCTGGGTAGTTAGGGTGACTAGCAGCAGCGGAAGAACTCACTGCTCTACTGATGTCTCCATTTTCTATCTCCACACACTATGACTGACGATTCTGTTGAACACACGTGGGGGGCAGTGGGGGCGTCGAGTGGCAGGATGGACATGGCTGGATTCCTTCGGCAGAAGCAGGGGCTGCCCACTCGGGGCTCTGTACTCACCAGGAAGGCTGCCGGCTGGTTTGTGGGTGCTGCGGGCGCTGTGGGTAAATCCGGAGTGGGTCCACCTCTTCGGGAGTGGCTGGGGGAAGCTCTCGGTGGAGACTGCTTGCACTAGCCTTGTTCCAGCGCTCATGGATGGGTGTGATGATTCCAGACACAATACGAGACCGAAGCTCCTCACTGTTCTTGTAGGTCCTGCAGGAAGTAGACGAGGTGTCAACTGCTTGCTGCTGGATGACAACCCTGCGTGCAGTATTTCGGTGTCTGCGGCGGCCTCGACAGCTCTTGCCGTTAGGCTTAGACCGTTTGCAAGGGTGGGAACAGGCCGTCCAGCGGGCCTGCGTGAGGGGGGCAACAGCCCGGCGTTGTCTCCGAGGTTTGGGCCTGAGCTTCCTAGGCATCTGAGTTGCCCCTCCTCATTTACCACCCCATTAGAAAGAGGTGAGAGTGTAGGGGCACAGGGCCTGGACTGGCTCCTCCTCTGGACCCACCCTATCCCACCCCACCCTCAACTGTGTGTTCATCATGTGTCATAGGAAGGGTCATGGAAAGGCAAAGCCTCCGTGGGCAGAATGAACTACGTTCCTTTCCAGGTCCAGGAGGGCAGAGCTCTGGGGGCTCAAGGTGTAGCTCTGCCACCAACTCGGGGGCCCTTGGAAGGCTGCTCTGGGCTTCTGTTTCTGCCTGCGAGAGGCAAGCAACGTGAACTTCAGATGAGGTGCTGAGGCCGACTGAGGTAACAGGGAGTGTGGGAAGCCCTTTACATAGTGCTAAAAATCAGGTGTTTTAAAGTGAGCCATATCCTGGGTCAAAAAGCAAACCTCACAGAAAAAGCAATGTAAAAACTGAAATCATACACGTTCTCTGACCACATGGAACCATACTAAATATGAACACAAAAAGGGAATCTCTAAACATGTGGAAAGTAAGAAGCATAAGTCTGGATAATCCATGAATCAAAGAGGAAGTCTTGATAAAAATACGAAACACTGAATAAAAATAAAGATACAACAAATGAAAACATGTGGGATATAGCAAAGCAGTGTTGAGAGGAAACTTCATAGCATTAAATGCTTACATTGGAAAAGAGGAAAAAATAATCAAAATTCTGACCTAAGAGCCTAGAAAAAGAAGAGCAAATGAAACCCAAAGCAGGCAGAAATAAAGAAATTATACAGAACAGAAGTCAATAAAACAGGAAAATAATAGAAAAAATTAATTAAAAAGCTGGTTCTTCCACAAAGCGAGTAAAGTTTATACGTAGCAAGACTGTCAAAAACAGAGAGAGAGGACACAGACGGCCCACATCGAGAACGGAAGGGGGCGGCACAAGAGCTCTGCGGCTGCGCGAGGGCGGGGCGGGAGCACCGGGCACAGATTCGCTCGGCATAGCTTCGGCATAGCTTCGGCATAGCTTCGCTCGGCGACTGAGGCCCAGTCCCCAACAACCACACACTGCGGCAGTGCAGCCGAGTCCAATTACAGTAACTAAACTCGTAACAAGCACTCCAAAAAAGAAATCTCCAGGTCCGGATTATTTCCATGGAGAATTCTACCAAACACTGAAAAAGATTAACATAAAAAAATAACATCAATTTATGGTCACTTCCAGAAAATACACGAGGAGGAAACATTTCCAACTCATTTTCTGAGGCCAGTATTACCCTGATCTCAAAACCAGATAATAAGTACAAAAAAAGAAAACTACTGACCAGTATTACCTATGAATTTGGGTGCAAAAGTGCTCAATAAAATACTAACAAATTGAATTAAAAATATATAAAAAGAATTATACACCACAGGATTTACTGTAAGTATGCAAGGCTAGTTCAATATTCGTTAAGTGTTTGCCACATCAATAAGCTAAGAGAACTCAAATAATTATATCAATTGATGCAAAAAAAGAATTTGATAAAATCTACCATAATGAATCCATTCATGATTTTAAAAAAAAAGCAAAGCTCTCAATAAACTAGGAATAGAGGAGAACTTCCTCAATTTGACAGAGCACCCACTAAAAAGCCTACAGCAAACAATATACTTGGCGAGGACAGACTGAATACACCGACAGGGAACACGGCAGGAACGCTCTCTCCTGCCTCTCCTATTTACTAGCATAATGCTGGAAGCTCTGGCCCCTTCAATGAGGAAAGAAAGAGCACACAGATTAGAACACAAGGGAAAAAACTGCCCCATTTGCAGATGACATGATAGTCTACCTTGAAATTCTCAAGGAATCTACAAAAAACCCCAATACTGCGTTCACTGACTGCCCGATATGCAAGGCAGGGCACACGATCACACACAACATAAACAGATTTCATAAACAGCACCTGAAAATCAAAACTAGCAACAGAACACCATGTATAATTGCCTCTAACCGCCCAAAAGAAATAACAAAAACATGTTCAGATTCTGTATGTTTAAAATTACAAAACGATGATGAAAGAAACCAAATGAAGACCTAAATAAATGGAGACATACCATGTTCACAGTAAAAGTGTCAAGTTTCCCCACTATAGGTTTAATGCAAGTCCTACCAAAATCCCAGCACATTTTTTTAATACATACTTAGTCTAAAGTTTATACAGAAAGACACAGTCCCTAGGATAACTAAAACTATCTTGACAGGAAGTGAATGGGTGGAATCATGCGACTAAATATTAAGGACGACTACGTATCTGCAATAATCAATACTGTGTGGCAGCGGCAGAGGGATAGACACAAAGATCAACGGAAAAACAGAGAACACACAGAAACAGACTCATACAAGTACAAATAACTGATTTCTGACAATGCTGCAAAAGCAATTCAGTGAAAGAACAAAAGGTGTTGAAGCGACTAGACACCCACAGGCAAGAAAATGAACCTCTACCTAAACCTCACATCTCATATAAAAATTAACTTAAAATAAATCACAGACTTTATTGTTTTTAATTTTTTTTTTTAATTCTCACCCTAGGACACTTTTTCATAGCTTTTACAGAAAAGGAAAGGAAGGAGGGAGACAGGGAGAGAAACATCGATCAGTTGCCTGCCTCCTATATGTGCCCCAACCAGGGACTGAACCTGCCCAGACCAGGAATTGAACCAGAGACCTTTTGGTTCACAAGACAATGTTCCAACCGAGCCACACCAGCAAGGGCAAATCCCTTTAATGCAAAACAAAACTATAAAATGTTTAGAAAAAACATATGAGAAACTATTTGGGAATCTAGGGGTAAGCAAAGAGTTTTTACACTTGAGACTAAAAGCAAAAATTGATTAAATATCAAAATTCAAAACTCTTGTTTTGCAAAAGATAATGGAAAGAGAAAGAGAAAATGACAGTCCCAAAGAAAGTATTTCTAAACCATCATCTATCAGAGGCCTTGTAGCTGAAATTTATGTAAGGAACTCTCAAAATTACAACAGTAAAAAAAAATCCAATTAGAAAATGGGCAAAAGACACTTTGCCGAAGAAGATATACAGATGGTACATATACACATGACAAGATTCTCAACATCATCAGCCACTAGGGAAACGCAAACTAAAACCACAAGGAACTGTCAGTACCCAGCTATCAGAATGACTAAAATGAAGAATGGCGACACCACCAAATGTCGGTGGAGGTGCAGAGACACCGCACCACTCAGACACGGGCATGGACATGCAGACTGGCGTGGGCACTCCAGAAAAGCGCTCAACAACTACTTTAAAAACTAAACACGCAATGACCACTGTACTCTTGGGCATTTATTGCAGAGAAGTGAAAATTATGACCACACAAAAGCCTGTACAGAAATGTTCACAGCACCTTTATTCCCAATAGCAAAAAACTGGAAATAACTTGGATACTGTCTAGCTAATGAATGGATACACACCGGGGCACATCCATACATGAAATACAACTGCTCAGCAACATGAAGGAACAGGTGCATGCAGTGACTGAGACGGGTCACAGCCGCACTGTGCTTGCTGAGTGAGAAAAGCCAGTCCCCAGAGCTTGCATCCTGTGTAATTCCACTTACACATTTTTGAAATGACAGAATTTTAGAAATGAAGAATGAATAATGGCTGCCAGGAAGCTGGGGATGGGGAGGGAGAGTGAGGGTGGCTCCTGGTGGTGATGGAATGGTCTGTGTCATAGTACCAATGTCAAATCCTGATTGTACGAGACAGTATAGTTTCACACAATGTTATCACTGAGGTAAAATGTATAAAGGATACAAAGAGTCTCTCTATTATTTCTCACACTGCATGAGTCTACAATTGAAATTAGAAGTTTAATTAAAAATACATTTATTACATAACCATAACATAATCCAAGGTTAGACTGGATCAGTGGTTTCAGATCTTCTTTAGCACAGAAGGGGGCCCAGGAGGGCAAGGGAGAAAGCCAAGTGGATGGGGCACTGGGACCTCCAATTCCTGCTCCCAACTTTTCCACCGGAGCAACTCTACTCCAACCAGTTTAGTATCAATCCTGAGAACACTGTGCTTGGAGGAGGAGTCGCATGGCTACAAAGTGATAATTCCTGCAGCGGCTTCAAGGTGCTAGGGGTCTGTGGTCCACTCATTCCCACAAAGAACAGGTTTCTACTTAGAATGCAGAACTTAGGGACTCTGCTGCTCTCCCAACCAAAGTGGTCGGAGGGGATAAATAAATCCACTCCTCTTTCCTTTCCAATCAGACTAACTGCTGTGTGATGCGCTTGGAAGACCTCTGATCTCCCTATGTAAGACGTTTACCTGTAGAACTCAAGTCTGATTGAAAAACTACCGAGAGGAGTTCTCACACAATTTCTACGTCTCAGCAGAACTGCAATTTTGGTAGTAGCAAAAGACAGCTTGTCATCCTGTCTAATACAGAAAGGGCATGGCAGAAAGAAACAGGTTCACACTCCTTGGCAAATTGCAGTTTGCTTACCAAGGGACACAAATAACTACCCGAAACAGACAAGACATGCCATGACGACATAACAGGGAGGGCCACACGAGGGAAGGGGACTGGAAGCAGGCAGCTCAGAGCTGCTGAGGCAGAAGAGGGAGGTGTGATCAGGAGGTAGGTCCTACCCTAGCTCTCACAGCCTCAGTTGCCATGGAGATGATTCCTAGTGATCAGATCTTTCTCCCTCTGCATGTTTACTGAGAGCTTGGGCCCAGCGCTAAGCACTCTGCACAGACAGCTCATTTTGCTCCCCGAACAACACCCTGAAATAGTACTATCAAAATAGTACTACCGTGTCCCTAGTGTCACAGTGGTCAACAAAACACCTACACACACACCCCGGCAACAAATGCATTTAAAAATAAGTAGATGGAAACATTATTACCGCTTCTCTCTCAGTATTGCTGAGGCAACTAAATGCTCTAATGTGCATGAACAGCATAACACAAGCCTGGGTTCTTCCGCAAGTTCTGTCCATTTCTCTCCCACTGGAATCCCAGAACGGAGAAGTCAAGAGGGAGCCCACACTCCACATGCCCTTCCCTTATCTTCTTAAGGGGTGCGGTGGGGTCACGGTGTGGGCAGCACCCAGAAGAGCAGCTCTGCCAGGGCCAGTCCTGGCCTCACTGCGCCCGAGTCCTTTGTCCACGACATGCAACACAGACCGGGGCCGGCCTCCAAGGAGATCACATGCTAGTGGGGAGATGGACTCGAAGAAGTTCATCATAAAATACCCACTTATTACCACAGTATAATGCATACTCTTTGCCCCAATTTTTGAGGGAAAGATAAGGATACACATTATACATGGGTAGTACCTGAACTACCTTGTATCTGTTGTGTTTCTGTAATTATTTGTCACATAAAATTTCTTATGCCATAATATGTTCAAAAATAAATGCTAAAATTCCTGTATACAAGTATCTAAATATAAATACACAAGAAAACCACAAGTATCTAAATATAAATAAATAAATAATTTAATTAAAAAATTAAAATGAAAGTTTTTTTTCCTGAAAGTTTGGGCCAAAAATGTGGGTGCACATTCTACATGGGAGCACATTCTACATGGCAAAATTCTTAAAAGTTTGTTTCAAAACACCAAACGTGGGGGGCGAGGAAGGCTTCTCTGAGGAGCTGACGTTTGAATGGGAGCTGCAGGAAGAGCAGGGAGGAGGTAGCAGGGAGGTAGCTGGGAAGAGCGAGGGCAGAGGGAAGAGCTCTGAAGAGGGGCAGGCACCACGGCTGAGGCTGAGACGCGGGAAAGAAGCGCAGGATGAGGCTGAAGGGCTGGGGCGCTAGGCTTTAGGCCTCATCAAGGATTTCGTTCTTTATCTTCAGAGAAAGAAAAAGAAAATTAAGGGTTTTGGGTTTTTTTTTAAATTAGAAATGTTTAAAACGGTCTCAGTGTGAGATTTTGAGTGTACGGATCGCGGTGTTAAGCACACTCACAGGACGGTGTGATCAGCAGCACCGTCCACCTTCAGCGCTCTCCTCATCTTCCAAAACTGAACTCGGTGGTAACCACCACCTCCTCCGCCTCCCCTCTCCCAGCCCCTGGCAACGACTGATTCCTTTATTTTCTGTCTGCAGGACTATGACTTCTCCAGGTCCCTTGTGTGAGTGGAATCACACAGCATTTGTTTGCTTGTGACTGGCTTATTTCACTGAGCGTGATTCATGTTGAATCATGTCCTCGAGACGCAAGTTGAAACCTTCCTTCCTTTCTAAACGCTGAGCGGTGTTCCACTGAATGCATACAGCACATCTGTTCACCCACCCATCGGTCCTGGCTGTGCACGGGTACCTGCGCTGCTCCCACCTCTTGGCTGTCACGAATAATGCGTCCATGAACGTGGATGTGCGAGCACCTCTTCAACATTCCGCTGTCCATTCCAGGAGCATGCTCCGAAGTGGAACTGCTGGGTCACAGGCCATTTTTTGAGGAACCACTTTCTGTAGTGGCTGCACCACTTTACATTTCCACCAACAGCGAACAAGGGCTCCAAATTCTCCACATTCTCACTAACACTTATTTTCTGGAAAGAAACCCTTTTTCTAATGGTAGCTATCCTAACGTGTGGAGGATTTCACCAAAGGATTTCAAGTGAGGGTTTTTAACCATGATCAGATCTATGTTTTAAACACACTGGTCCACTGCCGTGTGGGAAACCGACTGGAGGGCGGCAAACAGAAGTGCAGCTGGGACCCTCTCACATGTGGTTGCCTGGAAGAGGGGAGGGGGCAAAGGGGGGTGGAGGTAGGTGCTTTGGGAGTCTGAGGGGAGCGGGTGCAAAATGGTTACTGCTCATCACAGACAACTAGACATAACAGGGTTTCTAGGCAGTTCTGATGACTGTGAACTTAGAGTGAGGTCGGGCTTCCTCCAAAACCCTGAGGAGGTCACAAGGATGGGGAAAAAATCCCTAAAACAGAATAAAGGGGAAATAACAGGGACAAACTATGTATCAAACAGAAAGTTTTATTACAATGGAAAAACAAGCATTAACCTAAATACCTTTTGAATGCAATGCTATTGACTATATACATCCCCAGCGGGACACAGTCAAAGGGAAAAAAGTCCTGGGAAGAAACAGTATTTGAAACTTTACTTAGGGACTTCCAGCCAAGATAGAGGCGTGGACACACTGTGCCTCCTCGCACAACCAAAATTAAGAACAAAAATTTAGAAACAAAAAAACAACCAGAACAGACAGAAAATTGAACTGTACGGAAGTCCTGACAACCATTCATCCAGACTGGTAAGAGGGGCAGAGTCAGTGGCCGGCAGAGAGGGGTTGCAGCAGGAAACTGGCAGAGAGGGGTTGCAGCAGGAAAAAACGGTGACTGGCAGACCCAGGCAAGCAGGGCGCAGGTGGTAGCTAGCAGACCCCAGGCTTGGGGAGGCAACGAGCAGACCCAGAGAGGCGCGCAAGGTAGCTGGCTGTCCGCAGTCACACATTTGCGCACAGATAAACCAGGTGAAAACCGGCAGCAAGACAGACCATGCAACCCAGGGCCCCAGTGCCAGGAAATAAAGCCAAAAAGCACTGATTGAAAACACTTGTGGAGGTTGAGGTGCTGGGAGAGACTCCCAGCCTCATGGGAGAGTTTGTTGGAGAGATCCATGGGGTCCTAGAATGTACACAAGCCCACCCACCCAGGAACCAGCACCAGAAGGGCCCAATTTGCTTGTGGGAAGCCACAGAGGGGACTGAAATCCGACAGAGAGAGGAGCAAGCGCCATTGTTCCCTCTTGGACCCCGCCCCCACATACAGCATCACAAAGCAGCCCCACCCTGGTGAACACCTAAGGCTCCGCCACTCACTACATAACAGGCGCCACCAGACCCCCCCCAAAAAAAAGGTTCAAACGGACCCATCAAAGCCCCAGAACCCAACCTTTTAAGTGACCAAGAGACAGCCAACCTATCAGATGCACAGTTCAAAGCACTGGTGA
>CM052547.1:72174576-72214592 GCA_028533065.1 Trachops cirrhosus
CAAAGCTTTCATTTAGAATGGGAGGGCAGATCAAGTGCTTTTCAGATAAGGTCAAGTTATAGGAGTTCATCATCACCAAGCCCTTATTTTATGAAATGTTAAAGGGACTTATCTAAGAAAAAGAAGATAAAAAATATGAACAGTAAAAGGACAGCAAACTCACAGTTATTAACAACCATATCTAAAACAAAAACAAACTAAGCAAACAACTAGAACAGGAACAGAACCACAGAAATGGAGATCACATGGAGGGTTAGCAACAGGGGAGTGGGAGGAGAGAGGGGGGAAAGGTACAGAGAATAAGTAGCATGGATGGTAGGTAGAAAATAGACAGGGGGAGGGCAAGAATAGTATGGGAAATGTAGAAACTAAAGAACTTATGACACATGGACATGAACTAAAGGGGGGAATGTGGGTGGGAGGGGGTGTGCAGGGGGGAGGGGAGTGAAGGGGGAAATGGGACAACTGTAATAGCATAATGAATAAAATATATTTAAAAAAAGAAAGAAACTTTACTTAGTAGTTTTGTTCTTGGTAGGTACTGATAAAGCAGTTCAGAATCTACTTCCGTGTATTTTAGGTTCAAACAAATACATAAATATATTGATGCCACTGGACATCAGAGTTCTTACCGCAGAAGGGAGATACAAGGATGGACTAAGAGATTAAGAATCCCGTAGGGTTAGATAAAAAATAAAAGTATCAGTTTGAAATTTAAGAAAAACAAACTTTAAGGAAAGAGTCTCCCAGCTCTATTCCCTGACAAGGCCTAGAAGCAGTGACGTCCTTAGTCTTAATGAACACATTCAGGGGCAGATTTTAATTCTGAAATAATATTCCCTATGAGCCATGAGGTTCCTTAGAAAAATGGCTAGTTTCAGAGCAGGGCCAAGGAAAGTGCAAGGTGAGGCTAGGATATCTTTTTGTGCCGGAAAGTGTGAAAATGCTCAGAGCACGAGAACTTGCCAAAAGGACACGAAGTGGCAGTTCGACGGGGTTCCCACTGGTCAGCTCTGGAACAACTGAGCATTCAAAGAATGACGGAAATGGATTATAACGCCAAATAAAAAAGGAATCCATGAGTCATGCTAATATTTTAAAAATTAAAAATAAATGGGATAATAAAATCTTTCTTAGAAATGCTAATAAATGCAGAAAGAAAAATAAACAGCATATTATTGTTTTAAATCATCACAATAATAATTGATTCAGGCAAGAATCATCACTAGCTGTTAAAAGCACTGGGCGAAAGACCATTAGGAAGGGATTACTCAGTCTGCCTGTATAATCCCGCACATCACTTATTAAACACTAAGGAAAACAAACGCGTTTACTATAGAGAAGGCTTGCAGATATGGGCACAGCCAAGGGATCAGACTGAAGTAGACCCACTGTGAGACAGACATCACACGCCTGATGGGAAACGCTGAGAACACGGCCTCGACTACGTAGTGTTCTTGTCGAAAATGTTTAACCTACATCAGAAGATGAGGAAACAGTCCGATAAACCCGACCTTGAGGAGAAAATCTGAACATCCCACACAACGACTGATCTCAAGCCTTCAAAAATACCAATGCCACTAAAAAAAAGTCTACGAAACAGTTCTAGGTTAAAGGTGATTGAAGAGACATGACAATAAATGCACTGTGTGATCTTGGTTGGATAAGGAAAAAAACCCTTAAACCTAAACCCGAAAGGCCAGCTGACTAAAGGGCACTGCTGGAGGGCTGGCTGCAGCGGGCTGACTGTGAGCCGCGCGTCAGATGCTGCTGCTGCGTCAGCGGCACATTTATGTGTGGTAACTGCATTAAGATCACACGGGACAGTGCCCCTGTAAGGACATAAATGTTAAACTATTTAGGGGCCAGGGCTCATAGAGTCTGGAAATAATTCTCAGATGGCTGAAGAACAAAACAGCATATAAAAATTAAGCAAATATGGCAAAATGTTTAAAAAACTGGTAAATCAGGTGATGGGTATGGGGTGCTCACTGTAATATTTTTGCAAACCATTTTTTTCTGTAGGGTTGCAAAGTTCAAAATAAAAATTCAAGAGGATGGGAAGACAAGCAAGAGTAGGAAAAAATATTTACAAGACACATCCTGGAAAAACGACAGTTATCGAAAATATACAAAAAATTCCTAAAACCCAACAATAAGAAAATAAGAAATGGGCCGAAGACCAGAACAATCGCCTCAGACACAGAGGGCAGATAAGCGCATGAAAAGGGGCTCGGCATCGCGTGTCATTAGGGAACTGCAGGTTCCAACACCAGCAAGGCGTCACCGCACACCTGCTAGAACCTGAAGCGCCACCACCGACAGATGCTGACAGGGATGCGGAGCAGCAGCAACTTGCCCTCATGGCTGCGGGATGTCAAACCGTGCAGCCACGCAGGGAGGCAGCCTGGCAGTTTCTGACAAACCTAAACATACTCCAGCACCACCGAGAGTGGCCCCCGAAGGAAACGTTGGAATTATCTGGGTGACACTGTCAGCAGTACTGGTTCATCCACCTTCAGAAGTGCACCACGCTAGTGAGGGACGCGGACAGTGAAGGGGGCTCTGTGTGTGTACTGGGGGGAGGAGAGGGGCAGGAGGCTCATGGGAATTCTGCACTTGCCGCTCAATTTTGCTGTGAACCTAAAACTGCTCTAAAAAGTAGTCCATCCAAAAAAAGTTGGGGTGGAGTGGAGACCTGATTAGGGACACTGCTCTTCCAGGCGTCCACTCTGATGGACTCCACTGGCCCAGCCTCGTCCCTGCTCTGTAGCCATGACTGCACGAGCGGACCCGACTGCATGATTTGATCCCACCTGGCACTGCCCACCTGAGTCTTTGCTTCAAATAAAGTAAAACCAGGAAGAGAACTGAGAAGTGACTGTGCCCAGGAGTGAAAGATCCCTCTGTCGACCTTCCCTAATTCTCTAGCTACCTCCACCCTGTTCCTTACATCGGGCCACGGGTCTCTTTCCCCCCCAGGAAAACTGTCACTTAGAAGTACCTGTGGAAGTCGGTCAGGTGTTCTGAATCGATATAATCATCCAAGTTGAGCGTCAAGTCTGACACTTGCTCTGAGCCATATTCCTAGAAAATAAAAATAAAAAGTGAGAGACTGGGAATACTTCTGGGCCAAAGAAACACATGTGTGCACAAGGAAACAAATACAAGGACTGTGCATAATATAGGAAATACCCTTCCAATGCTTGGGTCCTTCTCTGATTTAGGAATACTGTTGTTTTCAGAGACAGAGCCCGGAAAACCTACTTCCTAGGCTCAGTTACAGGCATGGATGCACAACTTGAACTCAGAGGCGGGCGACACGGGGAAGCGGGTTGAGCGAGAGACGGACATCTCGCTACTGAGGGCTCAGAGCATCAGGGGCTCACGGGAAGCAGCACCGGGGCTGGCAGCAGGGGCCAGTCCCTAGTACCCAGTGTGGTGGCACCAGCAGCAGTTTCCACGGCATGGTTTTGGGGCACCATCCTGGAGCCCAGCTGTGAATCCGTTTTCCAGCCCTTCCAACAATTCAATGAGCTACCCCAATTCTTTAGTAAACCCGATCTGTTTAAGCCAACCTGAGGGGATTTTGTTGTTTGTAACTAAGTCCTCATCTGATACGAGATCTAAGGGTTCATGCAAAGGGAAAGGGATAAACAAGTCACGGTATCATGGAACACCGCACGGTAAATCGGTAAGGTACACCTATGTGCGTCCCCATGTAAAGACTCCCAAAATGTACTGAGGGAGAAGAGCCAGGCGCAGTACGACACAGGCAGTATTGACACTTTCATATGAACACACACGGGCAACTGGATCACAGCCTAACAAAAAGAACACCACTGCCCCTGTGGTGCTGACTGTCCGGTGACAGAGCACAGACATCAACCCAAAGTGTAAACGAGGATGTAACTGTACAGTGTGGTTCCAGGCAGGAGAATAAAATGATGAAAGAGAGAGGAACACTTCCGATTTTTGTGACAAGTGAGAGAGGACAGTCAGGACTGAGCTGTTTGAAGACATGACAAATGAGGGAGCAGTCCTGGCTAAAGAAAGGATGGAGGGTGTGTGTGTGTACGTGTGTGCGTGCGCGTGTGTGGCACCCTCCTTTCCAGCACAGGAAACAAGAAGTGTGAAGGCTCCAAGCTAAGGCAGGAGAGAGCTAAAGAACTAAAGAACTGAAAGTAGCCCGGGCTGGTGTGGCTCACGCAGTTGGAGCGTCATTTGATACACCTGAAGGTTGCAGGTTGGTCCCCGGTCAGGGTGTGTACCAGAGGCAACAGGATCGATGTTTCTCTTCCTCCCTTTCTCCCTCCCTTCCCCTCTCTAAAATCATTAAGCATGTCCTTGGGTGAGGATAAAAAAAAAAAAAAAAAAAAAGAACTAAAAGCAGCCCCCTGTGGCTACAGCGAGTTTCTTCCTCCCGCATTATCACCAAATGGATTTATCTTCATTTACTTAACCATTCCCGTGATGGGAAGTCCCCCCTTTACAAGACCAGGCGGTGAAAATATGTGAGCACAAGCCTTCTATATTTAGGGAAAGTTCCAGAAGTAGGATCACTGGGTAAAGGCCTCACTCACAAACATTTAGGGCTCTGCATCCACATCGTAAATGGGTTTCAAAAACAGGACCCCAACACCCACTCCCATCAGTGGACCACGTCTCGGAGACTCACCAGCACATTGATGATCATGCTGCTCTCCACGGTGACGGCCTTCACGAGGAGCCTCCGGGACCCGTCCTTGGACTCGTACCGGAGAGTGTACAGGTCTTTGTTGCTGTTCCACTCGGCGGGCAGCAGCTCTGATTTCTTGTCACTGGGACCCGGCTGAGAAGACACCAGGGTTGAGGGGAAGGTCACGACCTCAGAACACAGCTATAAAGGACCTTACAGACAATCTAATGCCACCCCCCACTTCCCAGATGAGGTCGTGGGGGTCAGGAGAAATGAAATGCCCGAGGCCCTACAGGAAGTTAGAGGTCTGGGACCGGGGTCTCTGGACTCCTGCTCCTGCTCCTCTCTCATCTCTCACCGCCCCTGTCACACAGCCCTGAGATCTATGAAGAATCGGCGGCCTTGCTTCAATATCAATCTCCTCACCGCCCCCCACCAAGAATAAGGCCAATCGTCTCCAGGGTTACTGCGAAATTCTAAGGTGAAAACAGATTCTGATGCGCCACCCCCCTCCACACTATTGTAGTGGTTTAACAAAAATCACGAACAATTTCACACACATATAGCATATGTACAACATAAAAAGAATTATAAAATGGACGCCTATGTACCTGCCACCAGCTAAAGAGACAGAGGCCCGCCAACACTGCTGACTCCTTGAGCAGAGCCCCAAAGAAGCTCCCCGCCATGGGTATTTAACACCCTGTATTTCTAAAAATTTCTTTACTTTTCCTTACCTAAAAATAAATTGTTTCAGGTGTTTTTGAATTTCACGTAAACTGCATTACTTTTACCGCTTGCCTCCTCATTTGAAAGTTGTTTGAGATTCATCCCCGTCACTGCCTTTAACTGTAGTCAGTTCACTCAATAGCCTCCCAGTGGCGTGTGGCGCACAGCTGCATGGCGTCCCACCGTACGGGGACGCTACCGTTCCCCCTCCACTTGCTGGGAGACACTGGAGTGTGTACAGTCTGTTTAGCCATTATAAAGGCTGCTGTGGGCATTCTTGTACACGTCTCCTAGTACACACGTGGATACATTTCTATACAGTGTGTCTGGGGGAAGAACTTTTCACGTATAAGGTAAAGCGAAACTATTTTCCCAAGAGGCACTGAATTACACTCCCACAGGCAACATGGAAGAGCTCCTGCTGCTCCATGGAGGCGGCAACTCTGCCGTTGCGCACTTCTTCCATTTCTGCCCGCCTGGTGGGCACAAAAATGCATCGCTGAGTCGTGAGGGCTTCCTTTCTCTTCTTCGTTTAGTAACGCTATGACTTTCCTTTTATACACTGAAGTTTGAAACACAGTTCTCAAACTATTTTTACAGAAAGAGCTACCATAGTAACTTCCAGGTAGAGAAATATTTCTTAAAGAAGGCTGACAAAGAAAAACGGTGCTGCATGAGACTCTTCATGATTTAAGGCTTCTCTTCAGCATTAGACACTACACAGTTACTACTGGGGTGAAAGACCTGCCATGGCTACAGGTGAAGAGAATTAATAATTAGCACATAAACGGGATGCTTGGAAAATAGTTGTGAACTCACTTGAAAAACTGGCAAAAGATATGAACAAGCAAAAGAGCCGCTAATAGTTCACAAAGGACTGTTCAACTTGACCAGCACGCAAAGCACAGGCTGAGAGAATGAGATCCCGGGTCACACCCATCAGACGGGTCATTACCCAGACTTCTGTTGTGCCAGCTTTCTGTGGAGGTGTGGGAAGAATAAGAACCTCCAGACACTGCTCGCTGGTGGCCGCTTAAACTCTCCCACCCATGCTGGAGGGCAGTCTGGCAGTATTTAGTGCCATGAGGGGAGCTGACACACCATGACCCAAACCTCCCCTCCTGGAAGAAACCCCGTGCACAGAGGCACAGGGGACAAGACCAACAGGGGACAAGACCAAGAATCTTCATCACCAAGGTGGAGGTGAAATGAAAAATACGCTCACAGAGGAACAAGATATAGCAGTGAGAAGGAACAAATTAGGTGTAATTGTGGCATTAAGATAAAAGTTTAAAAAATATATATGACAAAAGTTAAGAAAAAATGAAATTTATAGCTGGGTGACATGCAAAAATTTAAAAAATGCACAAAAATTTATTTTTTTTCATGGATGCATATTTACACAGCTAAACATGGAGAAGATCTGCATTCGTGAGAATATAGTGGGAGAGAGTGGGACCAAAGACGATGAACAAGGACAAAAGACAAAGGCCAGCAGTGCAGGCCTTAAACACCCACGGACAGCTGCAGACCAAGAGTGGAGAACTGAGGGGCTCTCCTCTTTGGTCACCCCCCGGTTCTCAGGCATCCAATGGGGGAAGGGGAATAAAATCCAAGAGGTTGCAACAGGACGATCTGAAACCTGGCTGGATGACCAGGAAGCTCACAGGCCTGAGGCAGAGAAATGAGAGTGACAAAACCAAAAGTGAAACTGATCAAACCACTCTGCTATCTGAGAAGGAGAAACTCCCTTCATCCCAACTGGGTAAATTTCCTGTAACGTGTTTAGTGTCGTGGATTTAAACTTTACTACGGAAGCCAAGAATCTGATAATACGCCTCTCTTTGTTCTGTTAAGGGCCTTTGAATTTATATCCTCCATGTACAGCAACCCATCAGCATATATAAAAATCAGTCTCCTCATTATCCCATAGCCCCTGGCTTCCAGAGCAAGGCTTAGAACGGTGGGGCCAGGTGAGGCTGATGCCCCTCACTGGAGCGGACCCGATGCTCCCCAGCCCAAGGGCTGCATGATGTGGGGGAAACGGGCGATGGACAGAGTGACTGGCCCTGGTGATATCAGGCCAAACGTGGCACTAAACTGTCCTCTAAGCCCTGACATCGAATATCAGGCCTTCCAGAAAGCTGCAATTGGAAGACAGCCAAAGTGCAGCAGTGGCGTTTAACCCCCTTGGATGAAAACCGTAAAGAAGGAGGTTGACGGGGGCTGAGAATTGCCCAAAGTCACTGTAAGCCAGGTGCAGAGCCGGACTGGCATTCTACGGCTGGAGAAGATTCTTCTCCAGCCAGGTCCACCAGACTGGCCCCAGGAAAGTAACTACAATTGTCCCCTTAGGCAAACTCCTGGGCCTGGAAGCATTCTTTAGTGGTCTCGAGTTCATCCCAGTGCCTCTGGGCTAAAATGCACCCAAAGAAACTTCAACAGATCATTCCAGACATTTTCTCTCTTGCCTCCTAATCCTAAGATTCCCACAACAGAAAACAAATTCTCTAACTGAAGTCTGTGGCCATCACTAGCCCCCCACCACCTAAACCACTTGACACAGCCATAAAGCTCTTACGTGGTGTGTGCGCACTTCAAGAAAGAAATCCAAACTCACACGTTGGCTTTTTACTGAAGCCAATGAATGCACTGCTTTCCTAATCAAGTTTTATGTACACACTTCCCCGGTACCAAAGGAGACAAAACCAAAGAGACAAGGAGGTAATGTAGCTTTTCACTTAACGGTCATTATATTATATAATCAATTACACACACACTTTTGGGACCTTCCTCTGACTTTTATCGCCCCAGAAGGGTGGGGAGCAGGAGGTGGCTGGAGAGGCAACACACACATCCTCTGAGCCTGGCAGACACCACAGGTCTCTGCTGAGTCTTCTGGTCCCAGGCCAGAAAATTAAACCGTCTCCTGAATAAATGAATAGGAAAGATGCTTCTCCGAAGGGCTTCCACTCCGAATGAAAGCAGACTCAGCAGAAGTGAGAGGAGGACAAGTGCAACTGGAGCTCCAATGACCTTACAATAAAAAGGCAAAGAGCAACAAAAATACTCTCTAGTGTGCGATACAAACACCCATCCCCCCAAAGGGCATGCACAATTCAGCTCAGGGGCAGCCATCCAAACGGGGCAAAGGCTTTCAAAACCCTCATTCCCCGTCTCCCCTGTCCTGAGTGGAGACAGCACCATTCTCTGCATGAACTCAGCACATGGCACCACGAACAGAGTGGAACTAGATGGACCTTTGGGAATTAGTTAAGGATCTTCTATTTATTTTTTTAAACCAGTATCCAAATGAGATCGTATTCTATCTGCACATTTCACCTGGACATTTTTGGGTCTAGAGTATACGGCAGGGGGATGATGCTGGCTGACATGAGGCAATAACCTATATGAACTAATGTCCCTAAGCCGTCAGTGGCTCAGAGTGCCGACAGGACGTGAGAGAGGGTGAGTGGTGGAAGTAAATCTGCAGAGTTGACGTGTATCTTGGGAATGGGGAGAAGAGAACAGAAACTGCTATGGGGAGAGAGGCTCTGACGGTGTGTCTGAGTAGCAGTAGCTGCTGGAAGTCAGTAAGGAGAGCGACGTACGTGAGGAGGGCGAGAGAAAAGGGCAATCATGTTAGATCTGAAGGACATGGCAAGGGGTCAGGGGAGCTAAGGCCAATGGGGGAACTCCAAGGTCAGGTCCAAGTCTTTACTCCCCTTCCCCATCCCACTGTCCTCCCGCACCACCCTTCACACCAGATTCCTGAGAGAACATCCCAGGAAAGACAGAAATGAAATGATTGGGGCAACTGAATAAGCTGTTACCAATTAGAATGCAGGAGTGGGGCAGGTGAGGAGACGTCAGGTTCTGTTGGGGAGACTAGCCACGGAAAGGGGAGCCTGACACTTGTGAGTGAGGACTCTGTCTGTACCTTGTCCCAAGGTCCGAAATGATGAAAGGCAAAGTAAGTGGGATGAAGTGCAGAGTGAACAGACAGGCCAGAAAGATGCATGTGGGAGGGAGAAACGGTTCCTGCTTCATGCGTGTGTGCGCGTGTGTGCGTGTGTGAGACTGGCTGTTCTTTTCCAGCCTGAGAGTCCTAGAGTCCACACGAGGGATGAAGTGTGTGTGAGCCTAGAGGTGGCGACAGAGGATGCTAAATGTGCATCAGGGGTCCCAGTGAGAAACATGAGGTCTGGAGGGGAAAGACCCAGACACCTGTGACCGTTCTTGTGCTTCGGATTCCTGTTTGTGGGAGTAAAATGTGTGAGGGGCGTGGTGGTCGTGGTCTCTAGTTCTAAGAGACAGAGGAATTGGGCGGCCAGGAATGTGGGAAGGACCTGGCTCTAAGTGCTCAGGATGCATAAACCATCTCTGAGGAAGGACCCTTACAGCTATGTGCAGAAGAGGAAACGTTTAAGACTCTGGATGTACATCTGAGAAACTGAAACTTGAGAACTGAAGCAGTTAGAAATGAGAGTAAGGTTGAAAATCTCACTGCTAGCTGCAAGGGGCGAGGCGCCCTGTTCCCCACAGCCGGTCTAGGTCCTGAGAGGGAGAAAAGGGAGGGCAGGCTTGGAGTTCTGAGTGTGTGTCTGTGCGAAGCGTGGCAGGGAAGCTGTTCCCTCTGGCACAGTAGAAGGCGAAGGAAGGGGCAGGAAGGGGCCAGGCCCAGTTCTCACAGGAGGCGGATGTGCAGGATGAGAGTCACAGGGGAGCAGCCAGGAGGACAGGGGAACGCTACCGCAAAGAATCAGTGAGGGAGGCCGGGTCCAGAAGTTCTGCGGCTCCCGGCGGATGACAACAAGGCTCCCAGAGGCAGAGCCGGAGGACGGGAGAGCAGGAGGGCTGCTCCTGTAGGGGCAGCTGTGGGGAGGAAAGCTTACCTGGCCCTTACACCCAGGGCGTACGTGTGTATGTGTGGGAGGTGCTTGCTTCCCAGAGCCTGAGCTGGGGATGACAGCGGAGTGGTTGCAAAGGATGAGGGGTGTCTGAGTTCCCTGGGCCCATGCTGGGGAGTGAAGAAAGGGCCCCTGACTGGGGCTGAGCAGGTCAAAGCTCACCCTATATACTCGTGCTTGGGTCCAGTTATCACGTGGAGGCTCGGGACAGTGTGCGGGCAGTACTGGGTGGGAAGGAGCTTACTCGGCACTTCAGGTAGGTAGGTGGGGAGTATGCAGGGAGTGCTACACCCGCCTCAGTGCCAGGTCCACACGTATAACCCTGACCTCGGAGACTGCCAGGCTGTGCTGAAAGCAAGTTTCTGACCATGGGTTTTCAAGTATGTGCCAGAGAGGGGCTTGGGCTCAGGTGGGATAGCGGAGCATCTCCCCAATCCGCAGACCATGGTGTCATGAACCCCAGGTCCCAGAGGTGGGAGAAGGAAAGGTTAGGTGCTCTTGACCAGGGCTTCGGTCCTACGGGTTTGGGCAAAACAAACCTTAGCCCTTCCACCCTAGCTCCGAGTCGACTCCTTGGCGTACCTGGTCGCCGACACCCAAGCCGTAGTAGCCGTGCGTCACCACCTCCCAGTGCAGGAAGCAGATGAGCGCGTCTTGCGCACAGGTGATCGCGGGCGCCACAGACGCGAACAGTACCTCCAAGCCCGCCATGCGCGCCCCCGGCTTCTGCAGGCAGGGGAAGGAAATGAGAAAGTGCGTTGAACCGACTCGGCCCTCGGAGTACTGATGACCCCGCACCGATAATCCGCTCGTCCTAGGCGCCTCTCCACCCACGGTTAAAATGGAGACGCCCGGGGGAAGGGGGTGAGGCCACCGGAAGTAGCTCTGAAGAGCGGCGCAGCTGCGGGAACGCGCCCGGGCGGGAAACCAGAGCGCGCACTTCAAGGTTCCTGCCGGCACAGCAGGGGCAGGGAGGGGCGGGGCAGGGCGGGGCAGGGCGGGGCAGGGCGGGGCGGAGGCTGGAGGGAGGGGAGGGGCTCCGGGGACGCGGCCCTTCGAAGCTGGAATTTCGATCTTCCCTAGCGGCTAGCAGGACCAGTACTGTAGATGAGGGTGTTGCGCTCTCGAGGAGAGGCCACCTTGTTCTGAACCACAGACTTCCCAACCCCAGAATGGGGTGGGCATATGCTAGTGGGGGAGGATGTAATGAAATATGACTAAATATATATTCATAATAATTGGCTCTTATTCAGTTCTTGCTACGTACACATTATTCGAAATGCTTTTCTACTTGTATTCATTTATTTAATCTTCATGACACCAACCATAATGATAGCCCCATTTTATAGGTGGGTAAACAGAGGCACAGAGTGTTAAATCTGACTAAGATGACACACCCAGTGTCATCTGCCTGGCTCCTAGGATAGCATTTACTAAATATTTATTGTGTGCTAGATCCTGTGCCAAAATCTTGATGTCACCGTAACGACAATTCTGTGAGGTATGTTTCATTGGCACCTTCGTTTTGCAGATGACAAAACCAGCTCAGAGAATTGAGGCCACTTCTCCCAGGAAGATACAGCTGCCTGCTGCTAAGCTTGAGTTCCTGATCCACTACCAAATTTCAACAGTTTTCTTGCCTGTCTCCTTCATGATTTTTACCACCTGTTATTTCTTCAACAGTTTTCTTAAAATCCAGTTCCCCATCCCAGTCAGCACTCTGCTGCAATCCATCACCATCTCTCATTTAATTGCCTGCACCAGCCTCTGAACTGCTCTACTCCATCTCTGCCTCCCTAACGTCCGTGCTACATTCTGCAACTATAGGTTGTTTTAGATCACACACCTGGTCGCATCCTCCTCTGTGCAAACCCTCCCAGGGCTCCCATCACACTCAAAGGAAAAGTAAAGTCCTTCCCATGGTCTGCAGGAACCTGCATGTGGTCTGCAAACCCCCACCCTTACCTCCCTCTGACATCATGTCCTCTAATTCTTCCCTCATCATCTATATTCTTGCCCGAAATAACCTTGACTCCATCTTCTTTCACACTCACATCTGATCCAACAGCAAAGCTGTTCAAAATATATTCTGAGTCTGGCTGCCTCCACCCTGGCCTGATCCTCTAGCATCTCATACTTGGATGACTGCAGTAGCTTCCTACCTAGTCTCTCTCCTTCACATGTTCTGTTCTCCAGGCCTTTGCAGGTAAAGCTGTCGCTGCCTGGGGTGGTCTTTCCCCAAATATCTGTATGGTTCATTCCTTCCTTTTAAGTGACTCCTTCCCTCACTTCCTACTAGCCTCAGCAGAGGGCCTCTCTGGCACTCATCTGAAACAACCTCCTCCACTCTTTAACCCTTGACCCTGCTTTCTTTCTTGCAAAGCATCGATCATAACCTGATGCTGCATTAGGTATTTGTTTGCTTGTTTATTTAATGGCTGTCTTCCCACTAGACTGTGAAAGGGAGCAGGGATCATGTTTGTCTTGTGTATGGTTATGCCTGAGTACCTTCCCAGCTCAATTTATACTTGTTGAATGAATGCATGCATGCATGCATGAATTATTGGCCTGGACTCAACCCAGTCCAGCTAGTCCCACTCACCCCTTTGCAGTCCACCACTCACTTTGTTAGCTAGACCTGTATCTCTCCAAATTTTGTGTTCTCGAGGTTCCCTTGGGATGCCCAGATTCTTGAACCCCATCTGCAACGATTCTACATGAGCAGGTCTGAGATGGAATGCAGGTATGTTGCCCACACTCTGGGTGATGCTACAGCTGAGGCTGTGGAACTTCTGAGACAAACTGCCTGTGGCATAAAGCTCTTTGCTCGTTCCATCAAGAAGCTCTGCACTTTCGGGCAACCCTGATTTTGCTCGCTCTGTCTCTTCTGCTTGCAATGTCCTTCACCAGTTATGTAAAATTCCACTGATTCATTCATTCAAGCACTCACTAAACCTCCATAGGCTGGGTTACCATAGATGGTTATGCAGGCTGTGCACTGCACAAAGGTGCCCACCCAGTGGCAGCCCCATCCCTAAGTGCCTACACTGTGATGCTGGCCCAGATGAACAAGCCATAGTTCCTGCCACTATGGAGCTCACTGTGGGATATGAGTTGTCCCAGTTGAGAGCAAAGGAACTGGGATGTTTTTTCACTCACTCCCTGTCTGCCACATGCTGAGGGCTACTTCTGGGGGCACGAAAAGCCCTCAAGCAGAGAATTGCAGAGTTTAGAGAAAGCAGCGGTTGGTGCTTAGCAGTGAGTGCCGAGGAGTGAGTGGGACACTGTGGCATCTGCTCTGCCCTCCCCGCACTGAGGGTGAGCCCTGTCTTTGAAAGCCCCTGGCCCAGCAGCCATCATGCAATGGGCACTAGCATGTGTCTACTGAAAGGATAAGCTAGCTCTGTGTATTGTACTGGGCTGTGAGTCCCCTGAGGGCCAGGACTGTGTTCTGTCTACCCTGGTCCGCAGGGTCTGCAGGGTTCTCCTTGGATGGGAACAAATGCGAGGTTTCTGTGGGGCTGGAGGCTGTCCATGTCTGCCTCCAATTCATCCAGCACTTTCTGTGGGTGGACTTACCTCCTTCAGTAAGGGTCTCAGTTGTCCCTGTGAGGCCTATGTGCGATGGAGAAGGGAAACATGTAGATGGTGCCTACCTGGCTAGGCACCAGCTGCCTGGGCAGTGCAGAGCCCATGGCCTAGGATGATGGAAAGAACATGGCAGATGGTTAGCCACAGTTTACGGTTGTCGAGTGAGAGCAATGTGAATGTTCCGAGCTCCCTGGAAACTGTCTCTGTGGAAACTGTATAGAGGTGAGCTAAGGGGCAGGGCCCAGATGGGCACTGAGATAGAATCATTCACCACTGGAATCCTTCTGTTTCTTTTGCCTAGCATCAGTCCACCACCTCACCTCTTCCAGGAAGTTCTCCATGACTAACTCTGTTCAATACTAACTGGAACCCAAGACTTCTCATTCCCCTTGTCAGTGGGGCACCCAGTATATTTGTCACCTGGAGAAAAGAACTCTATTTTTTAAAAATATATTATAACTTGGGTGGGGCAGGTCATAAAAAAAATATATATATATTATAACTTTAATATCACTCTATTAGGTTTTTTAAAGGATTTTTTATTGGTGTAAAATACAAATAATTAAAAATTTAACTGTCTCACCATTTAAAAGTGTGCTAGTGTGCACTGTAGTTCAGCAGCAGTAAGTACATTCACACTGTTGTGCAGCCACCGCCACCGTCCATCTCAGAACTGTCTTCGTCTTGCAAAGCCGAATCTGTGCCCATTAACAGTAACTCCCCCCTCCCTCCTCCCAGGCCCTGGCGGCCATCATTCTACTTTCTGTCTGCAAGGATTTGACTACTCTAGGAACCTCATGTAAGTGGAATCCCACTGGATATATCTTTGTGACTGGCTTATTTCATGTGCAGTAATGTCTTCAAGGTTCATCTGTGTCACAGCATGCATCAGAATAAGCCTTAGTCATATTTCATTGCCTGAATCTATAGCTGCCACATCATCATCTACACAATGGAATATATATCACATATATCGTATATCATATACATCACATTTTGCTTATCTATTCATCTGTTGATGGACACTGGGGGGACGGGCTATTTTGAGGTTCTAACAGACAGATTGGACAGTGAGCATTATCTCATTTAATTCCCACAATTCTTTAGGGTAGAAACTATTATAAAGTTTCATAGAACCATTTTGCTCTTTAAAGTAGGTACTGGTATAACACATAACAAAAGCAAATTAAAAAAAAACCCATTTTGTGTACCATTTTCGCCAAGTTTCTTCAAAGTTAAAAATATTTAATAGCTACATTAGACCCCACGTTTAAAACAGACTTTGAGTGAGTGTGCACCATGATCGGGGATTAAGGTAGGACAGAAACTGTGAATAATAGTTTGTCAGCAAATAGTTTAGGAAATGGATGTGCAACCAGTTTGCACAAAGCCCTGCTCTTTCACCTTGGCGGTAAGTTTTATTAAGGGTTTGAAATAAAAAATAAATTAGAAGCCCCATTTTTAAAATAAAAAAGTAAGGCGCAGCAAGGCTGCACAATTGCTCCTAAGTGATGCAGTCAGCGCCGTCCCAGACCAGGTGCCTACAAGCTACAGCGCCACGTGGCCGTGCCTGTGGTGGCATCGCGAGGGTTTGCAAGGCACCCAGGGTTTGTGTTCCGAGGTCTACACAGAAAAAGGTGAGGGAGCTGTGACTGCTTTTTTCGGGCGTGGGCTGGAGGCAGGAAAGGCTGGGAATCGGGAAAGGGGCCAGGCTGGGGAGAGAGAAACGATTCGAGTGAGGGAGGCCCCTCCAACCCAGGGACATATGGAGGGTCCATGCAGACAAGGGAAGCCACAAGAGGGCGCACGGGCCCACCCAAATGCCCACCGAGGCAGCCACGCAGGGTGAGGTGCGTTACCCTTTTATCCAGACTACCAGGAGGTTCGGGGAGCCCTGGACTCAGGGGCCCGCAGCAGGCTCTGTCTTCAGTCCGGTCACAGTCTTCATGCGTGGAAATACCTGCTTTTAGCTCTGGGCATTGTTGACCCCCAGGAGAAGAGAGTCCTCAGGGAACCCAAGTCGCAGGGTGCACAGACGGTCAGCTCTGCTCCATTCTCCTTCCCTCATCCCCGACGTCCCTCAGCAGACATCTTGTATCCATCCTTTCAGAGACTTGATTCTGATCCTTCCCCCTGCCGCCAACACCAGTCGTGTCCAGCTCCAGCCCAAACTTGCCCTGCCTTGGTCAGGCAGGTGGGAAGTGCAACCGGTCTTACCTAGAGGCCAGAAGCTTTGCCTGATGCTTCCCTAAAGGGAACGTGAGCTTCATGAGCATAGAGATCCGTGTCTGTTTGACCCATTGCCGTGCCTCTAGCTCCTAGAGCAGAGCCTGGCATACACAGTAGGTGCCCAACAAATAGTTGTTGAGTTAATGAATAAATTAGCAAATGTACAGAGTGGAAAAGTGTCTAGGTTTTGGAGTCAAGCAACCTGGGTTTACATCTCGGCCTCATTGCTTACCCTCTGTGCAACTTTGGGCAAGTCACCTAAATTGTCAAATAGGGATTATAATGGTGTTTCCCCAGGGGCTGTTGGGAGGAATCCTGGAGGTGATGCCACTACAGTGTCTCCCATAGTGCCTGACACATGCCAGGGGCTGCTAAGTGGTGGTTCATTATTTGAGATAATGAGACCTTAGAAAGCAGCTGCTATTTATTAAGGATTTACCATGTGTCTGGCACTTGGCTTTGATTACCTAATTCAATTTTCTTCACTACTTCATGGGAGATTAAGTAGCGCAGAGAGGTTAAGTAACTTGGCCAGGGTCACACAGTGGAGAAGAACAAACTTGGGTTTAAGTCCAGGTCTTGGAGACTGAAGCATGCAAGGTCAGGCTTTCTGGGTTCAAGTTCTGACTCCATCAGTTGCAAATAGTATGACCTTGGACACATTTCTCAGTGGAGGTATCTAGGAAGGTAAAAAAGTGAGCCACCACATTGGGCTGGGCTGTTCCTCAGGATTTGGAGGAATTAAGGACACCACCAACTGTAACACTGCAGCCTTGTTCCCTTGAGATTGAGCAACCTGCCAAGGACTCTGGAATCCGCTCTTTAACCAGAGCGTCACCTGGCTTCCCCATCACACACCAGACATTTCCAAATGCATTCCTTGGACTCCACCTGCAGCTGGGTTCGCAATCTAGTCAAGGAGGCAGAACACACACACACACACACACACACACACACACACACACACCCTCCAGAAAGAGAGAGTGTTGGCTTTAGCTGTATAACCTTGGCTAAATGGTTTTGCCTTGCTGGGCCCTAATTTCCTACCTGTATGAGGATTATCTAGAAAACACACATAGAAAGGCTGAGTCCTGAGCCCTAGAGGTGAGCAAGGGGCAGTGGAAGGGTCGATTTCCAGGACTATTGGCATTGGAATCAGGCATTGATTTCTAAGGCTCTGTTAAAAGATAACTTGCATTAACAGGTAAAATCACGACTCCCTTACAATCTAAAAACAATCGTGTGTAAAAGATTTTATTTTAGCTGTCAAACAGTGAGAGAAGCTGACAGATGGTTCAAAGGAAAAGTCGAAAAAGTGCAAATGTATACAGAGTAAGGGAATCGAATATAAATGGAGGCAGTTGGTTTTTCCACAGGGAAGTGGAGTCAATCATTTCAGACAAGACAGAGTCTGCATATCCGTGTCAGTTATCTACAGCCTCCAAAGAGACACATACAGCTCAAAGACAAGGAGCAGGACTAGAAGCAGCAGAAGGTTGTACTATAATTTTCTCTGTAGCCCATGTTGGCCTGACGCTTCCAGAATTCTCATTCTGGGGAAGTGCGGTACTTCTCGACTTCTCTGGGTTTCAGTTTCCTTGTCTGTAAAATGGGGTCACTGTTTGTATTGCCTCCCAGGGTTGTTGTGGAGGTGAAATGAGCTGGTGGAGTGCCTGGGATGGGGCCTCGCTCATAGCAAGCTGTTCTCTCTTTTTAGGGTTCAGACTGCCCTTAGGGGGAGGAGCCACCACATGCAGAGGGACCGTGTTTTAGTGTGTGTTGCCTCATTTCATCCTCCTCACAACCTGATACAGCAGAGACTGTTATAACCTTAGATTAGGAAACCGAGGCTCACACAGGTGCTGGCACTTGTCCAAAGCTGCTCGGAAAGTAAGTGCAAACTGGGTTAAGACCCAGGTCAGTCTGGTCTTACAAGCCATGTGATTTTGTTGACTGCCTGTGTGACCTTGGGCAGTTCTTCCCTCACTGGCCTTGGTCTGCCTATCTCTCCAGGAGGGCTAGATCATCTGACCTCTCAATGATACATCCATTTCTTCCACTCTGCGGGGCACTCCATGGCTGCCAAGCTGGCCAAGCCAGAGCACCTCTGGGAATGGCCTGGTGGGCAGGTGGTGTGGGTGTGGCAGGTCAGGGTGGCCAGCCGCCAGGGCTGTGGCAGGGATGAGGTCCAGCATCCGGCACACAAACCTCATAGCTGCCCATCTTGTTCACATGGCTGGCGGAAAGGGCCAACCCTGGTTGGCCTTAAACAAGGAAAACGGAAGAGACATTTCCCAACCCCCAGGTTGGTGAGGATGGGAAGGTGGAGCAGAGGCCAGCTGCATCCGAATCAGGGTTTTCCCTGTGTCTTATCTAAGGCCCAGCTGTCATCCTAAACACAGTTGTCATCACAGAGCACCCCTGTGCCCACTGCCACAGGAAGGCAGTGTGTCCTGCTTGGAGTCAGGGCTTCCAATGCACCCAGCCCTATGCCAAGTACTTTGGTGAGGGCTCCTCCATGGAGGAGCTCTTGTCTTCAAAAGGTTCAGCTGTCAAGTCTTCATCAAGGGCTGTAATGTTTAGGAATTCTTGGTTTGCAAAGGAAGGACAACTCAACTCAAACTGATTTTGGCATAAAAGCAATGTATTGACTCAGTCTGTCCTATGAGAAGCAGTGAAGTGGGGAAGGGGGAAGGGAGTAGAAGTGAGGCAGGCATATGCTAATTAGGGAGGCCAGGGAAGGTCTCACCGGCAAAGAGCATTTGAGCGAAGACCTGAAGGAAATGAGAAAGTGATCCAGGTGGGTGACTGGACAGTTAGAACAGCAAGTGCAAATGCCCTGAGGGGAGAGTGTGCCTGGCATGTGCGTCTGGAGCTCAGGGAGGGAGGAGGGAGGAGGGAGGTGGAAGAGGAGGTCAGAGGGTTCGCCTAAAGCCAAATATTAGGAAAAGAATTGGAAAAAAAGTTTTAAAGGAAAACTCTTTACCTCGTGACCTAACAGGAGAGTCGTGTTCTTGCAGGCTTCGGTGGGGAAGGGGACTGAGGTGGGGAGGAGGAGTGCTGGGAGAAGACGATGAAGCAGGGACTACCCCTTCCAAGCCCGGCCTCCTTTGGCTTAGAAAGCCCCAACTGGGAGCTAGAAGGGGAATGAATGGCCTGGACTCCAGGGCCAGAGAGCCTATAAGGAACTCTGTCATCAGTGGGATTCCCAGAAGCCCAAAGCTTCCTCTGGAGTCACCTAAGGTCCTCCGGCAACTGGGCTGGGCCAGAGAAGTCGGTGACAGCTTCTGCCCACCAAGGATGAGCTCTGGGTGCAAAGGGAGCTCTCTGCAGCAGGAGTGCTCAGCCTGGCCCCCATTCAGGGGGCACAACTTCAAGGAAGAGTGTCAGGTGAGTACTCCAGACTCTGGGAAGACCTAACATCTTGGGAGAAAATAGGAGATAGTCAACTGCTTCATTTTACATATGGGAAAACCGAGGCAGAAGAACTGGAGCACCTAGGGTTACCCAACGGACATAGACAGCAGCAAAACTAGGACCTGAATTGCATTTCCTGGCTCTAAAGCCAGTTCTCCTTTCTCAGTCCTGGGGGTGCAAAAGAGCCCAGGGAACATGCAAGATCTAGAGTTAAACTCTCCACCAGCTGATGGCTGTGTGGCCTGGGTAAGTCGCTTCACCTCTCTGTGCCTCAGATTCCTCATTGGTAAAATGGAGGCACTGATAATAACAATACCTGTTCTCATAGGGCTGTGATGAAAATTGAATAAGGCGATATCTGCTAAAGGTTTAGAAAAGTAAAAGTGGTGAAGTAGAACTTCCAAAAATTCTTTCTTCCATAAAAACTGTGACAAAATGCACAAAAAATTGTCAGAATATAAGCTATTCAGAATCCTTGAAATTAAAAGTTTGCAGCAATCAAGGGAGTATTTATTTAAGGCAAAGGGCTAATCTTGGTAAGAATAGTAACCCTTGTGGCATTTTAACTTGCCCTATTCCCATTGCCCCCCACCCAACTCTGTTGTAGACTTGACATCCAGCAGCCCAGCAGCCACCAGAGAAGATGGGATAGAGTTAAATCTCCTTCAAAGTCTCATTCCCAGAGAACGGTCATTTTTGGTCTGTCTGCTGGTTTCCTAGAAAGACCCCACTTGCAAGGCTGTCTTTATTTGACCCAGCTAGGAGCTCACCCAGTGCAACAAACCCCTTATTCCTGGGGGTATTTGCTAAAAACATTTAGAGGCAATTGTTTAACTTTGGGTTTCCCTGAGGTGGTGGACAGCATTTGTGGAAAACGATAGACTAATCAGAAGACTTAAAAGGAAAAGCTGGACAATGAGATGTCCACAGGGGTTTTGAATAGCTCTGGGAATCTAGACGGCCATGTGCCTGTGTATGGCTGTGTGCATGGCTAGGGCCTGCAAATGCACAGGAAAAACTGCGAAGGTCCTAAGTTCTCACCTCGGATGAACCTTAGGCTCTGCAGAAGCAGGAAGTGAAGGCTAAGGCAGAGTTATCAGCTGCTTGACTGAGCGTTGTGAGTGTGCCCCAGCCTACATAGAGAGCCCCTCAGCAAAGACTGGGAAACTTACAAGTTTCAGGCATTTAAGGAAATATCTTTCCAACAATTAGCTGATGGCTAAGGTAACAGAAGAGAGATTTCACTGGAGAGAATCACTGGAACAGAATTGAGAGTCCAGAAATCCATATATTTATGGATAATTGGTTTTTGACAGAGGTGCCAAGATAACTCAATGGGGGAAAGAATAGTCATTTCAGCAGATGGTGTTGTGATCGTTGAATATTCTTATGCAAAAGAATGAAAGTGGACTTCTAGCTCACTCTATATCCATAAACCACTAAAAATGGACCAAAGACTTACATCTAAGAGCTTGCATAGCACTATAAAACTCTTACAATGAAACTTAGGAATAAGTTTAATTATGCAAAAATTTCATAGATAATAACACCTAAAGCACAAGCAAACAAAAATATTAACTTTGAGATTGAAAGAACACTATCAACAAAGTGAAAAGACAACTCACAAAATGGGAGAAAATATTTCCAAATCACAGTGTTCAGAACATATATAGGACTTTTACAACTAAATAATAACAATAAAACAAATAGCCCAATTAAAAAATACACAAAGTATTTTTTCCAAAGAAAATATACAAATTCCCGGAAAGTACATGAAAATATGCTGAACATCATCAGTCCTTAGGATAATGCAAATCAAAACCAGTGAGATAGTGCTTCTCACTCACTAGGATGGATAACGTTTTTTTTAAAAAAGGTGGACAATAACAATTGTTGGCAAGAATGTGAAGAAATTGGAACTCTCATATGATGCTGGTTGAAATGTGGAATGATACAGCCCCATGGGAACATGATTTGGCAATTCTTCAAAAAGTTAAATGTAGAACTATCATATAGCTCATAAAGTCCCGTCCATGGTGCATACTATAAAAGCTGCAAACATATTCACGCAAAAATGCGTACATGAATGTCTGTAGCAGTGTGATTCATAATAAACAAAAGTGGGAACAAGCCAAATGTCCACCAACTGATAAATGGATAAGAAAACATGTTATACCCGGACAACAGAATGTGATTCAGACATCGAAGGGCATGACGTACTGATGGATGCTACGACATGGATGAACCTTGAAAACAGGATGCTACGTAAAAGAAGCCATATGGAAAAGGTGGTATATTATATTATTCTGTTTATATGAAATGTCAGAATAGTCAAATCCTTAGAAACAGAAAGTAGATAAGCGGTTGCCAGGGGCTGGGAAGAGGGGGATGCAGAGTGACTGATGATGGACATGGGGTTCCTTTCTGTTTTCTTTTTATCCCATCTACCTAGACAGGAAGGTCAGGGAAGAAAGATAAGTCAGGGGAAAAGAGGTAGAGAGAGGAAGCAAGACCCCCAGGAGCTTCTTACACATACCACACACACACACACACACACACACACACACACACACACACATCACATTGTACTACAAGGAGGTCTGCTATGAAATATTCAGAGAGGCAAAGAGAACAATTGGAGAAACCAGAGACTCTGCCTTGTTTGTGCATCAGGATACATTGTAAACTCATGCACACACCCTCTCATTCCATCCTCGTAACCAGCTTACTACGTAGGCACTATTATCACCCTCATTTTTCACCTGTGGAACCTGAGTTACAGAGATGTGCCTGCTCGAGGTCATAGCTTGGCTGTAGAATGCTGTTCTTATCTGTGAAGCTGCCCTGTTTGCAAAGCACTGAATGTAGCCCCTCATAGGTTAGAAGATATTATTATTGTTATTGTTTTCTCAGTCCTTCCTCCTAAATGAATTGTAGAGGATGCTACAATTAGAAATCCGGGGATTCTTGAATTCTAGGAAGTCTTAACTTGCCACCAATGAACTAGAAGCCCTTGAGTGACAGTGACAATAACCTTGCTGATCACCAGGCTCTTCCAGCCCACTATCATATCTGGTACTTGCAGGGGGTCCTCAGAAGAGATGAGGTGGGAGGGTTGTCAGCACTATCCTGCCTTGTAGACAAGGAAACTGAGGGACTCAAGCTGCTTGCCACAGGTTACTTAGCAGGCCAGTTAGAAGATTTGTGATGTCATCACTGCTCCTGCCTGGGCCTGGTGTGAATTTTCTAGAGAAAGAGAGAGAGAGAGAGAGAGAGACTCAGGGAGACTGAGAGAAAGAAGGAGGAAGAAATGGAGAGGAGGAAGAGATAAGAGTGTTAAAGGAGTGGCTTAGATTTCAGTGTTTCTTCTTTTAAGATCATAATGAAAAAGGGTTCAAACCAGATGTCATCCTGGTGACTGGCAGTAGCTGAGAGTGGAACTGTGGTGTGATAATACTACATTAGTGATGTATCTGTCAACTGTCCCAGTCATTGGAGTAAAGCAGTTGGCATTTGCAGAAACTGTGTCCCCATGCTGAGTGCGGTGTTTGAAAGGGCCTCAGACTCCAACCGGGTTTACAGATTCTTCCAGGAAAGGCCTATTCTTCATACGTGGCCCAGCCATCTCCCACTCGCACCTCTGGGGAGAAGCTCACTCATAGGGCAAGACCGGGACCCAGTCACTCACTTGGCGACACATTTGAGGCAGGATGGGGAGGCAGCGGCCAGAAGAGCCAGGCTCAGTAGGGGCCCATGGAGTGGGGCCCAAACAGCCCACAGGATCACAGGCCACACTGTTATTACTTTTTAATTAAAATGGCGTCTTTCCCCCTTATTACAAAAGCCATGTCTGTTTATTTTAGCAAAACTAGACAGGCCAGACCAGGAAAAAGAAAAAATTAAAAACGACCCATGACCCAGAGAGAGCCACTATTAATGCCTGGTATATTCAGCAGTCATAAACTAAATGCACAGGGGCCAGGCAGTTATTATAAGTATGAATTAGATGGTATTAAAATTAATATAAATGTGTGAATTAATTTATATGAGAATTATGTAAATATGTGAATTGCGACATTAAAAAATATCAGAACTGTTTGAATCTGTGCAGTAATAGTTAGCTAGTATAGACACTTAAAAGTCAAAGAGACTTTAAATAATCACTTAGGCTCCAAGGGCCACCAGTTTGAAACACCTGCTGTGTATCTTTCCAGATCTATCTATGGATGCACCTATCCATCTATGTATCTAAAATACACATGTATGTACATGTATAAATATGTGTATGTATAAAAAGGTACAAACACACACACACACCTGTATACAGATAAACACATACATATGCATATACGTCACGTGGAATTTTATGTGGATATGCAATATGATATTCAGATAAATGTGGAAGCTCTTGGGTTGAAGGGAGATTGGGGGCTAGTACCTCCGCCTCTTCTTGCCAACTTCTCACCCAGCAGCAGCCTCTGGAGAACTCTGGGCAACACAGGAGTCTGGTTTGAAAACCAGTCATCTATTCCACTGGTCCCTAGTCTTTAGCATTTTGTGGACCAGTCAATTCTACCTTCCAAAAATTAGTGATTTAGGGCGCCCTACTAATCTAGGGTTGCCAACTTTCTATTCGTCAAGTGTGGCAGGCATGCCTAGCTGCCCTCTCAATACTTATTTCCTACCACTCTGCCCCTTTCTTTCTTGGTTTTATTTGAGGGGCCATGCACTCTATCCCAGGTAATAAATCATCATTAGTAAACTCAACATGGTAATCTCATTTCCTTTTGCCAGATTGTTGTTTACCTAGACTCCCTTGCAGCTAAGAGTGGCCCTGTGATGTAATTCAGCTAATGTGACACAGAGGAAGTCTGCTGAAGGCTTCTGAGAAAGCTTTTGCTTCCCTGTAAAAGGCAAAATGTCATTGGAACCATCTCATTCCCCCTCTTCCTACCTTAAACATGAATATAATGATAAAAGTAGTGACAGCCTTCTTAGGACAATGAGGGAAAAAGCAAAAGAATCACAGAGACTCCTCCCTGCCTAGCATTGGTGAGCACTAAAACTTTCCCAATGGTCACTATCTCCAGACCTCTTTCAATGTGAAGGAAGAGGCCCCTACTCACTTATTCCACTGTTAATAAGTTTTTGTTAGGTGCAGCTTGGAAAGAAGTAAAAAGTTAGCCATTATTGTCAAGCCAAAGAAGTAAAATAGAGATAACATTACAGAAAAAAAAAGTTTTATGAACATCTTGCTGTTGTCTTTATTTTTCTGATTTTGCCATCAACTAGCAAAAACTTTTCACTGAGCAGCCTCGGCCGGGGGACAAACACCTGGGAACTGTCAGTCTTTTCTGCGGCAACTCGAATGAGCACAGAAGAGCCCTCAGCAGGGCTCCAGTCATTCGATAGACCAGACTCCTGTTGTCAGGCACAGATTGTTTCCGGCCACTTCCTACACAGCATCGCAGTGAACATCCTTGAAGCTAAATCGTTGTCTTCGTCTTTACTGATTTTCTTAAGATAAATTCCTAGAAGCAGAATGTGAAGGTAGAAGAATATGTGTTTTCAGCTTTAGCTCATATGGCCCGACTGTCTTCCACAAAGAAAACATCAAGTTATACGGTCACCTTCCCACAGGCATTTCACACAACTTGGGTTGAGGACACAAGTCATTCCGAGATCCTTTCCAAACAGTGCTTGGGGCCAAGGTGATTTGAGTTGGCCAGCCTCTGCCCCTACACCAGGAGTCCTGATTTACACACCTGTGCCACTTCCAGTCCTCCTAAGATCAGAGCCACTTGCATATTTACAAGTGGTCACTGCCCATCTTACAATCTGCCCTTCCCCATTTTCCCAGAGCTTGGGGAATAAAGTTAGGGCTGGTCAGCTTCAGACACAGGCTGTACCATCAGGGCCTGCTGACACCCCCAGTCTCATTACCGACCTTTCTCTGGTACATCCAGTCATATCATGAGCTTTGTACTTCTGGGCCTTTGTACATGATCTTCCCATTACTGGGAAGGCCTTTCCTCTCTTCCTAACTAACTGCTGCTCATCTTTCAAAATGCAGCTCAAACATCACTGCCACCAGGAAGCCTCCTTGATCTCCCCAGTCTGGGCAAGAGCCCCACCCCACCTCTACAGGCTTTTCCTATAATACCCTGGTCACACTGTGTGGCAACTGCCTGTCTACCTGTCTTATTCCCCACCGGACTCAAAGGTTCTCGAAGGAGAGAGAGCCAGGGAGAAAGAACTCCCTTTGAGGAAACCCCTGTCCTCCTGCTCTCCACACATATAAACTCTGCCCATACTCCCAGCCCTGAAACAAAGATCTCACAGCCCCCACCCA
The DNA here is from genome assembly GCA_028533065.1 of Trachops cirrhosus. Taxonomy (NCBI): domain Eukaryota; kingdom Metazoa; phylum Chordata; class Mammalia; order Chiroptera; family Phyllostomidae; genus Trachops; species Trachops cirrhosus. The sequence continues at coordinate 72,200,483 of CM052547.1, forward strand.
GGAAATCTTACCTGGTGGCCTCAGAACCCATCAGCCCCCTGAGGACCCGGCTCACTTGGCCTTGCCCTGAGGAGACAATTGCCAGAGAGCAGGGCCTAGAATCATGCCTGGGCTTTGTCACTGCCTCAGTCCCCTTGGGCTGCTATAACAAAATGCCATAGACTGGGGGCTTCAACAACAAACACTTATTTCTCATAGCTCTACAGCCTGGGAAGTCCAAGATCAAGGAGCTGGCAGATTCAGTGTCTGGTGAGGGCCCTCTCCTTGGTTTGCGAACAGCTGCCTTTTTGCTGGGTCCTCATATGGTGGAAAGAGAGAGGACCCTGCTTTCTTCCTCTCCCTACAAGGACACTAATCCCACCATGGGGTCCCCACTCTCATAATCTCATCTAAACCTAATTACCTCCCAAAGTCTCCACCTCCTAATACCGTTATGGTAGAGGGAGAGCTTTAACATAGCAATTTTGGAGGGACACAGACATTCAACCCATAGGACCACTGACAACCTACATGACAAGAGGCACATTCCTCCCCTCTCTGAGCCTGATCCCTCCTTTTGTACAAGACATTGCAAAGGAAATCCTCAACCAGCCAGTAAATTCTAAAGGGGGCGTTTATGGTTTGTGAGTTCATCTTTGCAGCATCCATTCCCCTTTCTTCTGGAAAATGCCCTAGTGTCCTTCCTTCAGTTCAGGGCTGGGGATGGAGCATTGGACTTAGGTATTCCCTCACCACAGTGATTGGCTCGGGCATGTGGGCACTGAGAACCAATTAGAGTGAATCCCCAAACTGCTGCCGAGCTTTCTGGAAGACCGTCCTGATTTGTGTACCTCTGGAATCAAAGGCTGGAGCTAGCTAGGTTGATGGAGAACGGGATCCACAGAGACAGACACAGAGAGAGGCCAGATTCTGATGACATTGTCAAAACCCTATATCTAGCTCATTTGATTCTCTCTTCCCTCCCCTTCCCTCTTGTTTCTCCTTCTCTCCCCTATTTCTCCATCCTCCGTCCCTCTCCCCCACACCCCCAGCTCCCGAGCATCCTGGTCCCTCTGCTGCCCTACCTGCCCCATGTGCAGACGTTTCAGGCTCAGGTCTGTACTGGCCGGGCTGTAATCTTGACCCCAGCAGGGGTGGGAGCCGGGTCCTCAGAAGGATTGTGAGGAACGGGCTGCAGAGGGCACATGCAAAGGGTAGAGACTGGGTGACAGGCAGTGTTCCTAGAAGCCTCCTCGGGGCATTTGTTTGGTCTAGGCTCATGGCCCAGTTGGTGTTAGCAGCTTTGTTAACAGCTGAGCAACCACACCAGCTCCGCACAGCACAGGGGGATGTCTTGCTCTTTATCTCTCCCATCTGCTCATTATCGGGACAGTTTAAAGTCCGCACTTAGACGGTGCAGGGAGAACTCAGGGGAGAGGTTTCTATTTCTATTCTATGATTTTAATATCATTCTTGTAATGTTAATTGGAAGGAAGCGCCAGAGACATCTATGCCATCACCTGGGTCCATACAGCTCCTCATCCAAGTCTGGCTCATCATCTCTTCCCAGGACCGTTGCCTTTTGATGCTTGCCCTGCTGGTAGCTTCTAATCTGGCCTCCAAATCACCAACAGTGTGCTTTGTCTGCAATGGAAAGTGTCCATTCAGGTCACTTCACAATTCAGGGAGGGGGTTAGCTCTATACTGCTGCGTAACAAACCACAAACCAAATGGGCTTTGTAAACTATTGTCCTCAGAGGTTTGTTAACTATGGTCCTCAGGCTAAATCTGACCCACTGCTTGTTTTTGTAAAATAAAGTTTTATTGGAACACAGTCATGCCTATTTATGTACGATCTATGGCTACTTTTGCAGTTAAATAGTTATAACAGAGACTATGTGGTCTGCAAAGACTAAAATATTTTTACTTTCTGGCCCTTTATAGAAAATGCTTGCCAACCCCTGGATCAACACACTAATAATAATCTATTATCTCTCATGGTTTCTGTGGGTCAGGAATTTGAGCACAGCCCGGCCAGTGGTTCTGGCTCATGAACCAGGCACTGGCCGGGGCTGCGCTCATCTGAAGGCTTGACTTGGGGCTGAAGGATGCTCAGTCAGGAAGGCTCATTATTGTGCCTGCTGGCTATGGGCTGGGGCCTCAGTTCCTCTTTACATGGGCCTCAACACGGGATAGCTCAAGTGTCCTCATGTCACAGTGGCTGCTGTCCCCAGAGTGAATGATTCAAGAGAACAAGGGAGAATCTAGTGCCTTTATAAGCCAGACTCAGAAGCTATATATTGTCATTTCTGCCACATTCAACTGATCACACTCACTATCCCTGATTCAATACAGGAAAGGCGGGAGCTATTGGGAGCCTGGACTTGGCCACGGCTGCCACATGAGGTGTGTGTTCAGGCTCTTGCGGTCCTGTAGGTCTGTCCAGTCTGCCATTTGACAGCCAGTCCTCGGCACCACCACCCCCACACCCACCACAGACAAGCCCTGAGACTCCATAGGACAGCTTAGCTACCATGTCCAGGGGAAAGATATCCAGCGCTTTTTTGGTGGCTATGGCTGCCTCCTCCAAATAGACCTCAAGAATGGACCCTGCTTCTTGGAGTTCATGGACTCCCAAGACACCGATGATGCCCTGTACAAGCTGAATGGCAAGGATCTCTGCGGCGAGCGCGTGATCAGCTCCTGAAGTCGCTGATGGTGGAGCTGGATACAGCAGTCCAAGAACTTCGGGAAGAGACAAATATGGACCACATATTCGTACAGAATTCAGGCTTATGGTAGAAAATCTTTCCAGTCATTGTAGTTGGCAAGATTTAAAGGATTTCATGACACAAACAGGTGAAGAAACCTAAGCAGATGCTCACAAAGTACTCACAAATAAAGAAATACAATTGAATTTCATGCGTACTCTGACATGAAGCATGCTTTGGATACACTGGGTGGCACAGAAGTTTATGGCAGAAATAGTAGGCTCATTGGAGATAACGCATGAATTAGCCACAGGCGGTCTTACTCTAGAAGCAGATCAAGGTCAGAGTCTAGAAGCCATAGTAGACCATGAGATATCTCTAAAAGTCAACCCTTGATCTAGGTCTCAGAGCAAAGGTTGTTCACATTCTTGGTCAAAGGCTGGAAATCTAGGTGAAAAAGCTAATCAAAGCCCCACTCTGATAGAGGCTCGAATTCGCATTCTGGAAACAGGTCTAAGGATGAGTATGAGAAATCTCAAAGCAGGTCTCATTCTCCATCCCGGTCCCCTGAAGAAAATGCAAAAGGTGCTATAAAGTTAACATCTAGATGGAGGAGCCGGTCTTTATCCAATTCGCCCCTACCTGCTCCACCCTCAAAGGCCCATTCTATATCCCCTCTGCCAAAAAGAACTTCAAGATCCTATTCTAGATCCTGTTTGAAGAAAGGTCACAGTCCACACAGAGTTCCAGAGATTAATGCAGAACTCTACTTTCTTTGCACGCTATTACAGAACACTTTCCCACTTGCTTAGGCAGTTACTTTTCCATATTCGTACTTGGCTTCTTCTGCAACAGGAACCTCCTGAAAACAAAGGCACATAGGAATTTGATTCGTGGCCAAATTCGATGAAAAAGATGAGGTTCTAAAGAGGTGGTGGCATGAAGACCTCTCTTCTTTGTGGAGTTAAGATAACTGATTTTATAGCTTCTGAGCTAAAATAACTTTTGTAAAGATAAAGCTCATTTAGATTTTTTAAAGTGTTTCAGCAGGATCTGCTGCAGAGGTTTTGTTGCTTTGTTTGCCTACTTTTAAATGGACTGTTTCAAGGTTTGGATACTTAAGATTTTACAGGGAGCACCCATTTTTCAATTATGTTGGCTTTTCATAAAGGTTGAGTTATATAAGTTTTCAATGAAAGTTTGCTACCAAGATGATTGCCTTATTGACCGGGTCACTACTAATTCCTCTACATATTGATGTCTGCTATTTGTGAAAACAATGTAAATTCTACTAAGTATAAACCAAGGCAAGCCTCAGGCCAGCAATAAATTCTGCAATTTAGATAACATTATTTTGTGCTGTTAATCAAATTGGTGGAAATCGTCATATCTGTCCCCTTAACAAATTAAGTTAGAACTAGAAGATACAGCTCTGGATGGTGTGGCTCAGTGGGCTGAGCGCCAGCCTGCGAACTGAAGGGCTGCGGGCTGATTCCCAGTCACGGCACAGGCCTGGGTTGTGGGCCAGGTCCCCAGTAGGGGGCGCATGAGAGGCAACCACACCCTGCTGTTTCTCTCCCTCTCTTTCTCCCTTCCTTCCCCTTCTCTAAAAATAAATAAATAAATAAATAAATAAATAAATAAATAAATAAATAAATAAAATAAAAGATTTTGTAGTCATATACGTGAAAGGAGGGCACAAGAGAATATCGGGGGTGGGATCACTGAGGCCATCTTGGAGGCTGGCTACCATATGGAGGATAGAAACTCATGCTCCCATGAGCATCTTGATCTACAGATGTTTTTTCTTAGGCTTGTGCCACGCTTTAAGTCAATATTTTTAAATTGGGAGATTTCACAAAATATCTAACATATTTAAATGATCCCACGTCTTCACACAGGTTACAGCGGGATGGTGGTGAACAACAGCCGCCATCTTTTCATGGGACAGGATTCTTTGCAGTTCACCACACCCCCACCATCTTTCATGGACCCCTGACAGGGAAACTGAATGTCGGTGACCATTAATAATTATCCTTGGGCTGTTTCCTTATCGGAGAGAACTCCGTCTCTGCTACTCATCTGTATTAAATGAGGGCAAAGCAAAGACACACGGAGAGGGCCTCCCGTTTTAAGAACAATCAAGGAGAGAAGACTATTTCTGTATATTTGATATGCACATAAAGTATTCATATTTTCAACAAGTACAACTACCACAGTTTGTAAATGTTGCTGCCTGGCTGGAGGAGACCAACCTCCTTAGTTTGGCATTGAAGACCTTTTGTAATCTGGCCCTTCCCTACCTTAAAGACAATATGGCATAGAGATGAAGAATGTAGACACTGGGATCAGATTATATGGGTTCAAACACCAGTTGTGAACTCAATTTTCTCATCTTAAAAATGGAGATAACAACAGTACCTATCACTGAGGGTTTTGTGACTACCTTTCCAGCTCTATTTCCAGCCCTGCTGGCACTCGCCTACCTGAACACTCCAGATTGTTTTCGTCCTCTGTGCCTTTGCACATTCTGCTTCTTCTGTCTACGATCCACATGTCCTGCTTCTCTGCTGCAAGGCTTAGTCCTGTTACCCCCTGAGGTCTTCCTGAACACTATTCACCAAACACATCTGGTTCTCCTGGGCATAAAACATGGGACACTGCTTCCTAGTCTCCTTGTGGTTGGGTTGGGGCTATGTGACAAGATCTGGTCAACAGTTTGTGGGGTACAAGTAACACACATCCCTTTAAGGCTGGAACATTTCACAGCAGGTTCAGGCTCTCCGGAATTCCGTCTTCCCTCTGCCACAGTAACTGAACCCTGGTGTAAGCAGAGTCACAGCCAAGCCACGTTAGATGTGTTGAGCAAAAATCCACCTTTGGTTTAAGTCAGAGTTGTTACAACAGCATTGCATAGCCTTGATTGACTCCTATCCTTAACAGAGCTTCCTTAAACTTTCCTTAAACAGAGCTGGTAAAGATCTGTGGGTTAACATGGCAACCAGGAAAAACTCTGTATTAAATAACTGGCTTGCGTATAGCATGGTGTTCACTTGTGCTGTTCTTTCCTAAGAGTGGCTTTCCCTAACTACCCACTGTAAAGATGTTCCCTCCCTTCTTCTTTGAATGAACACCCAGTTTAATTAGTTGTTAGTGCTTTATTCTCAACAGCAATTATTTTTATTTATTTACTTGTTTATTGTCTACTTCTTCCACTAAACAATAAGTTTACAGCCCTGAGGCTAGTTCGGTTTCTGGCACAGAGATGAGTGAGTGATTGGATGAATGGTCAATGAAAACTGTACACCCAGTGCTCTTAGCATTGATGCCTGGCATACAGCACGTCAGCTAGAATGAATGGCCTCTGGTACAACTCAACAATCCATCCGCCCTTGAACACATCCCGAAGTGCTCTCTCTCAGGCCCCGGCTGGAGGGGCAGCAGACAGCCCAGTAAGGGCCTCTGCTGCCGCCTTTATGTTTGCCCCTGCCACAAAATCTCCTGTGACTGTTTAAAGTCAGGAAGCAAAATCAAAGAGCCCTAGATTCAAAGGACACTAATTACCTTTCAAAGAGTTCCCCTTGGCTTTAGCCACACGATTCCCGTCAGAGGCCGTGGGAGTCTGTGGTTCCTGTGTCAGGCTTTGAAATTGGTAGGGATTAATGGGACTTGATTAAACCACAAATGTCAGGAAGTGTGGAGAGCAGCTCGGAATGCTCCCACCTCCACCCATCTTGGGAGGGGGAACAGTCACGGACCTACCCTCCTCCACTAGGCTTGAGCTTCTGATAAAGGAGCTAAGGGGGAAGGCATCTTCCCCTACACTCCAGGGTGCCACGTTCATGCTTATGATGAGGCTCACTTACATGGAAGTGACTAATGTGCCAGCTAGTGAGAACTTAGTTTTGCACTTTGTTAGGACAGGTGTAATAAGAACACTGCCCACTAATTTTTCATGCCACGACATCTGAACAGCAACCTCCTCAACTCCACAACAGCAGGCTTGTGCTAACGTAATTGATAATAATGACGTTAATAGGTACCAGTTCACTGAGCACCTACTTTCATATTAGGTACTGAGCTCATTGCCTTATATGGTTGACTTCATTCATCCTCATAACCTTTCTGGGGGGAGATAAGAGCACTCATTAGCTCCATTCATAAATGAAGAAACTGAGGCTCAGAGAGGTGCATCCACTTGCCCAAGGTCACACAGTATGGAAGTGACTGACCAGCAGTTGGCCCCTGGCCTTTCTTACTCAGAACCATAACTGCTCTACTCTGTTCACATCTTGTGGTATATTCTGAGGGCCCATCCTTCTGATATTCCAGGAGGAACGATTCTGTGAAAAGCAAATGGAAAGATAAAAGGAATGGATAGACATGTTGGAGAAATCCGTACCAGCTGTGGTGGAGGCTCATTTAATTTGCATACCAACCCTCAGTCTGACTCCTGAACCATTTTATTAATCCTCCAACTACTGAGGAAGAAGCAGGTAACCCCTCCTGTCAGGAAGCTTTTCAGCTATGAGTAGCTAGAACTCAGCTCAGTGAGAAGACACTGGATTCGCTCACCCTACATCATCCCAACCTTCTTTGCCTGCCTTCCAATATAAAGGTTGGGAAAACCAAATACCCACTTTCCCAGCTGCCCTTGCTGCCAGCGGTGCTCATGTGGCCAGTCCTGGCCCATGAGACCTACGTGGAAGCCTCCGCTTTCCTCAGTAAGAGGGACAGAGATTGCCTGAAGCAGTCTTCCCCACTTCTTCCTCGTGTCTGGAACCCGATGTGACCCCTGATCTGTTTCAGTCATCCTGTATTTGGAGGGAAAGACCAAGAGAGTCACGGACACTGCCGAGCCATCAAAGCAATGCTGGCCGCTGCCTGCCTCTAGAATTTTTGAAAGTGAGAAGAATAAAACTGCTGTTTATTTAAGAGCCTATTAACTCAATTTTCTTTCACTTGTAATCAGAAGCATCTTAATGAGTATAGTCTTTCATCCTACATCTCTGATTAAGAATATAGACATTTCCCAGAAGCCCCCTACCTACAGATTCCCTTCACATCTCTGTCCAGAATTTTGTCCAATGTCTTTCTAAGCTAATAGCTGGTCAGGGGGGAGGAACCAATGTGGTCTGCTTAGCCCAGTGTTTCTAAAGCTTGAAGTGCATCAGTAACTCCTAAACCTGTGTGTCAGGGCTGCTGTGGGTGCAAGTGAGAGAAAGGTCAGAGTGGTTCTCACAAGTGGAAGGCAAGACATGACTGAAGACAGGGGCTGTCATTGCGGCAGTCTCCTCTATCCCTCAGTCCAGCTGTTCTCTCTGTTGGCTCCATTCTCAAGGAGGCATTCCCCATATGACAGTAAAGATGGTTGCCAGAGGCCCCAGGTGTATGTGATTCTCACAGTTGGCAGCCCTAGAGAAAACACCGAGACTGTCCCTCCCTTAGCATCCATGTTAATCCCTGAGAAGGACTCTGACTGGTCAGCCTAGCCTTGTGCCCACCCCTTATAGGACCACATGACTAACAGCCCCACTAGAATCATAGTGGAGTTAGAGGCAGGAGGGAGAGATCCTGAAAGGAAAACATTGGTGGGCGGTAGTGATGCTAGGTGGCCAGAATGGGAGATGTCAAGTATCAGGCAGTGCCCACTGCCCCTCACTGCTGAATGTGCTGGGGGACAGGAGGCCTGCATTCCTGTTTGGCTTTGCCAGTAGTACTTCTGGTGTATTGTAATTTCTGGGACTCTTACTTTGCTTAGATGGCAAACAGGAAGCGCAGTCACATTGGGTGGGAATCAAGTGAGGAAATGCATGGAAAAGAAGATCTGCAAAATAAGACACCCTGTAAGGAATTGGTTGCATCATCACTGGCCTTCATAGTAGTCACCCCTCAGCTCAAGAACCTTGAATGTCTCCCTATTACCTGACTCATCAAATTAAGGATTCTTTGTGGGCCTTGCAAGTCTGTTCATAGTGTGACCCACACTGGCCCACCTCATTCCTCCCTAACCCACATCCTCCACTCTAAGCAGGCTGATCTCTTGCCCCACACACATGTATTGGTCAGAGCCAATTCCATGGTTCCACCTGGTATGAACACACCCCCTTGCCTGAGCGACCCTGGGCAAGTTAGGTACTTTCTGTGAAACCCAGTTTATTCTTAAATGGAACTCTTAAATGGAAAATATTGCTTCACAAGGTCATTGTGAGTGTTATATAAAAGAACAGATAAAAAGAGGCCAAGAGTACAATGCTTTGCATGGTCTGGGCTCACTTGTCCCTTGCACACCCTTTTCTGTGCAGTCCCCTCAGGATTGCCTTTGATAGGGTGATCAGTAGGGACAGCGTTTCCCTCTGGGAGCACCTGGGCCCACCAGAGGCACTGATGTCAGATTGCAGAAAAAGAGTGGGCTCAGCCTTCTATGTCCAAGAACTTAAGAAAGATCCTCCTAGGGAGGAAGAAGAAGGGAAAATGCTTGGGGCTCTGGGTCCATGAGGACGTGGATGCCTCAGTCATGCTGAGGATGTACTCTGGGGTCAGGCTTGGCTTGGGATGGGCCTAAGTCTGTGGACAGGGGAAAGGATGGCAGTGAGCCGGCACCATGGTGGTGCGTGGATGGAGGTCTGCACCAGCGATCCTACCTGGCGGCGTGGTCTGAGGAAGTCCTCCCAGGCATACGCCCCTCTGCCTCTCCACACACATACCTCTGCTCTGGGGATGTCAGTGCTAGTCTTCACTTCACTGTGTGAGCTGGGTCGTCACTCACTTCTGTCTGTCAGAGATGCTGCCAGCAACATCCTGGCCAAATGCAGCCTGCAGCCCTGTTTGGCATGGTCACAGAGTGAATGGCGTTTTTTGTAAATGGCTGTAAACTCTTTGGCACTCCTCCCATCAAGAGGTGGGGACTGTGTGCCCCTTCCCTTAAATCTTGGTGGGTCTGTGACTGCTTTGACCAGTAGAGTATGGTGGCAGCGACACTATGAGACTAAACGGTAAATCATGAAAGGCCATTCTTGAGTGTTCCCTCTCTGGATTTTCAGTGCTCCCTCTCTGGATATGCAGTGTTGGTCTCTGGGTATTCTGTCCCAGAAACCAGCTGCATGGTGTGAGCAGCCCAGGCCACATGGAGAAGCCACATGCATGCACTCCAGTGGACAGTCCCAGCTGAGCCCAGCCTTTGAGTCATCCCAGCCCAGGCACCAGATATGTGAGCAGAGAAGCCTCCAGATGATTCTAGCCCCAGTCATTTGAGCCCTCCCAGCTGAAGCCCCAGGCTCTGTGGAGCAGAGTCAAGCGGTCCCCACTGTGCCCTGTTCAGACTTCTGACACAGAGAATCCATGGGCATAATAAACGGTTGCTTTACGTCACTACATTTGGAGTGGTTTGTTACATGGAAATATTAATGAGAAAATAGTGCTTTAAAATTTTTGATTCTGTTGCCAACATTTAAAATTGGCAAATTTTGCGTACGAATTTGGATTTCTGGCTTTTAATGAGAAATCAGAAAGTCTGGTACAATGGCATCCCTGTTTGGCAAAAATTGGTCACAGCTGCCCACTTGAAAAGGGACATGAATGTCCTGTCTGCCTTGTCCTCCATCTGCCCATCTTCACTTGTTTAGGTCATCTGCCTGGTCTCCTTGGGCATGAAGGCATGCTGGCCCTGAGCTAGAACCATCCTGTAGCCTCAGGGTCACCCAAAGCTTCATGATGGCCTAGACATCCCTGGCCTCTGAGGGTGCCCCTTTTTTGTCCCTGGAGCTACATAAATCCACCAAACTAAGCAGGGTTCTACCCTTTTCTCTGCTCAGAAAAGCACTTATATGAAATTAAAACCAGGCAAGGTTGGGGGTGGCGATGGCTGTGTCTGGAGCTTGCTTGTCCTGTAAACAATTTCCTGGTGATAATCTTTCCAATTATCCCTCCAAGCTGGAACTGCTGTGTGAAATCAAGCTGGGTGCCCTCGGCTTATCCTGTACATCTTGGAGTCATTAAGATCAAACTTTCTATGTCAGGGTGAGCTGTCCTGAGCCACAAAGGCCAAGATGTCTATGATCCTTGACACGGACACAGAGAATCCCAGTGTTATAGAAACTTGGAAACTGATACAGGGTAAATTATAGAATTTTACCCTCAGTAAGACTTAAAAATCGATCTAAGCACCAAGCATGGATAAGTCAGGTGCAAATATAACTTAGTTTTTCTTATATAAACTTATTTATTAGCCTCCATTCATACAGATAGCTGAGGCTTGATTAATTAGTTAATTCATTCAACAAATGTTTATATCAAGGGCTTCTAAGTACCAGGTATTTTCTTTTTTTAAGTGGTAAAAGTATAACCTTGACATGTCAGATACAAATCTTTGTGAATATGGAGTATAATTTGCATTCCAGTGGAAGAGACAGATGAAAAACAAATAAAGAAATATATGATAGGATGTCTTAAGTGGTGATAAGAGAGCCGAAGAAAAATCAAGCAGTGGGGAAAAAATATGTAGTGATGGAGAAGGTGGTTATTTCATCCAGGGTGGTCAGAGGATGGGCCCCACGAGGCAACTTTTATGCAGATACTTGGAAAATGTGAGGGAATGGGGCCCATGAAGACCCAGAGAAGAAGGGTGCATCTGGGCGGGGGAACAGGAAGTGCAAAGGCCCTGAGGCTGGGCTGGAGTGCGCTTTGCCTATTGTGGGAGAAACAGCAGGAAGACCTGGATGGCTAGGCAGAGTGGGACAGGGGAGGAGCAGTAGAGATCGAGGTTGACATCTCAGTCAGTTTTATATTCTTCTTTCCTACTGGGTTATGTCTAAATCCTGAGGGGCTCACATAATCCCAGGATGGAAGGGAGCAGCTAGTCCTCCATGTTATGCATCTAGTCCTGCAGCCATGCTGGCAGCTCCCGATGTGCCCACCTGATTCCGATGTCCAGTTGGGACACTTGGCTTTTGATGCCCTACCTGTGCCCCCTGCATGTGCCTGGCTTACCGCAATTCTCTGATCTGTGGGAATCTATGGGAGGCTACCTGCCTGCCCAGGCAACTCTCCGGCAGAATTTTTCAGCTATGTCCTGTGCCAAGAAGGAAGGATCTGGCTGGGACTCAGCCAATACCTTTCTTTCTTCACCTTGACATCTCCATGAAAGGATGAAGGGCAAAGCTGGAGAGTGGAAGCAGGGCTCAATCTGGTTTGTGTGAGGTCTAAAGCTTACACCATTTTGGGTGACCCTCTTTAAGAAAAAGAAAAAAAACATGTGAATACACATTTAGATATGAGTGTAAATATTTATTTAGAATGAGGGAAGAAAATGAAAATAAATCACAAATCCTAAAAAGCTAACAAATACCATAAAATACAGAATCGAAAAAATAACATACTATTTTTATTAACTATATGACATCCCCTATAATACATTTCCACTGCATTTTGGCTGCAGATTGTACATCAGAAGCCATGAAGATAAGAAGCAAGTAAAACAATGTATTCAAAGTACTAAAAAAAAGAACGGTCAACTCAGAATTCTATACCTAGCAGAAATAACCTTCAGGAATGAAGGCGAAGTAAACACATTTTTTGGTGAAAGGAAATTCAGAGAATTCATAGCCAGTAAACTTGCTTTAAGAGACTTGCTACAGGAAGTTCTTCAAACATAAGAGAATGGTAGGGAACTTGAAAGATCAGGAATAGAAGAAGAGCAACATACATGGTAACAATGGATTATAAAATGGAAAATATCTTGGTAAAAATAAAGGATCATTCGTTTTCTTTTGGGTCTTTAAAATATTTTGACAACTAAAAGTGAAACTTTGAACACTGTCTGTTGCAAACTTTAATGTATGTAAACATGCAAGACAACTGTAACATAAAGGAGGAGGGTGAGCACATGTGTACGATGGTAAAGTTTCTATATTTCACTTGAATTGGTGAAATATTGATTCTAAATGGATTCTCACAAGCTAAGTATGCATACTGTAATCAATAGAGCAACTTCTAAACATAACTATGCCAAGAGATATAGTAAAAAACACAATAGGTAAATTAAAGTGGAACACTAAAACATGTCCAAATAACAAAAAAATAGAGGGGGGGAGAAAACAAAGAATAAAATGGTAGACTTAAATCCAAACATATCAATATGTACATTAAATGTAAATGGTATAAGCATACCAATCAAAAGTCAGAAATAGCCAAAATGGATTTTAAAAAATAACCCAACTGTATGCTGTCCACAGGAAATCCACTTTAAATCTGATGAAGTAGGCAGGTAAAAATTGAAAGGATGAGCCCTGACTCGTGTGGCTCCGTGGGTTGGGCATCGCCCCGCAAACCGAAATGTCGCCGGTTTGGTTCCCGGTCAGGGCAGCATACGAGAGGCAACAGATCAATGTTCATTTCCATCTCTTTCTCCCTCCCTCCCCTTCTCTCTAAACAAACAAACAAGCAAACAAACAAACAAAAAAAAACTAAATAAAATCTTTTAAAAACTTAAAAGGATGAAAAATAGTACATCACACAAGTACTAATCATAAGAAAGCCACATTTATCAGTGACTATATTAATACCAAAGTGAATTTCAGGGCCAAGAAATTTACTACAGATAGAGAGAAACATTAAATAATACGTGAGTCTATTCATTAAGAAGACAAAACAATCCTAAAGTGTTTATACACCTAACCCCGCTTTAAAATACAAGCAGCAAACTGAAAGAACTGAAAGATAAAATAGACGAATCCACAATGATTGCTGAAGCCTTTAATACTGTTCTCTCAGTAATCAATAGAGTAGTAGACATAAAATCAGCAAGGATACGAAACTGAGCAACACCTTCGAACGACTATCTAATTGGCATACACAGAATGCTCTACCCAACAACAGCACGAGGTACATTTGTTTCATGGAACTTTCACTAAAATAGACTTTATCCTTCACAAGGAAATAACACAAAGAGTATAAAAAGTAAAGTGAAAGGTTCTTTGCTATTACTGTAAGAGGTGCTAGCACATACAGTCTTTGACTCTTGGAAACAAATCCAGAGAATCATAGAAATATAAACACAGATCCTTTGGAAATGTAGTTACACTGACTAGTTGTTGAGTTCTAGAAGTATATAACAAAAAATACTAGACTCCTGAATACAGGTGTTTCAAAAGCGTTTAATGTTAGAATAAACTGCCTAATAGATTTCTAGAATCTTGGAAATATGGAATGTTAGATACTTAAGGACATCTAATCCCATGGTTTCAAAACTGAGGTCCCAGAAGATGGTACTATTTCCTAAAAGAAATCGTACCTTAATAAATGCAATTTGCTTAAGACATCAAAACCTTTCAGAATTTGGAACTTGTAGAAGAGAAATAAAGAGTCCCGCAGGGTGAAAGTGCTGGAAAGCTCTGATGTAGCCAAAGTCATTATTTTACAAA
>CM052547.1:72215092-72234770 GCA_028533065.1 Trachops cirrhosus
TTCTATCAATTAGCTTATGGTAAAATTGGTTTTGTTATATGCCACTTCACTTAAAGTCACAGAACCTATTGACAATGTTAAGTAAGGACTTAATGTAAATATACTTTAAGATATTTATTTGCATAAAGAAAAAAGTCCAAAGAAAAATATGGAGTCAATAAAAGCCCAGATGTTGGCGGGTCTGGCCAAACCATACCACAGCGATACAGCACCTCAGCACTGTGGCAGACGGCACAGCTGGACAGTTCAGCTGGGTGCTGAGCTCAGGGGAGTGCGGATTCTTTCAAATAAACATTACCAGGGTTATGGGTCTGCCTAGAATGGACCTGCCAAAGTTGCCTTCTAGAATTCATACTTCAAGGCTGATTCATATTACGTGATGGCTCTGGACTGTGATTTGGAACAAGGAAGGTCCGGCTGTCCCCATTTCTCTGTGTGACCTTGGCTGGATCTCTTGTCTTTTCTGGGTTTGACTCAATGGGCCATTCTCTGTAGCTAAGAAAAGTAAGGCAAGCGAGAGTAATTTGCAGCATGAGCTTGTATGGGCTCCAGCTCCATTAGAAAAGGAAGCTGCTTATGTTTGTCCACTCTGCCTCACCAGTTTCATCTGGAGATTTCTCCCCATCTGGTCTAGCAACAGGCTGATCAGGGACCCTCAAAACTGCTTTGGAGGAACACAGACCATATGTTATCACTCTCCATGGGAACGTGTTTCCCCTACAAAATCTTGGCGAGATGTAGGCTTGGGTTTGCATTTTTCTGGGGTCTCAAGGGACCTTGAAACCTATGGATTCTCTCCCAAAGAGAAACTGGAGAAATGCAGTGTTATGGGTTAAATCCCAACCCCCCACCAAATTCATATGCTGAAGTCCTAACCCTAAGTACTTCAGAATGTGACCTTATTTGGAAATAGGGTCACTGCAGATATAATTAGTTAAGATGAGGTCATACTGGAGAAGGGTGGGCCCTTAATCTAAGGAACTGTTGTGTTTATAAAAAGAGGGCAATTTGGATACAGACACGCTCACAGGTAGAACACCATGTGGAGGTTGGAGCTTGCTGCCATAATTCAAGGAGCTGCCAGAATCTAGGACAGGTTGGAACAGCTCTTTCCTACTGCCTTTGAAGAGGGTGTGGTCCCACTGACACCTAGCTTTCCGACTTCTGGTTTCCAGAACTAGGAGATAATATGTTTCTCTTGTTCCAAGCTACCTAGTTTGTGGTACGTTGTTGTAACAGTGGTAGGAAATTAATACACCCTGAGTCCTCATAGTTCAGGGGTGATAAACTCAAGAGCCTGTGGGGTCAAGCAGGTGAATAATTAAGTGAAGCCAGCCAGAACAGGGCTGTGGTGAGCCAGAGCACGCACACACCCACTGGATGGAGCCACCCCATGCAGTCCGGGCCACTGTCGCCAGGTCGCAGTGTGTGGGCCCCGCGAAAGCAGAGCTTGCCATTTTCCCAGAGGATTCAGAAATCTGAACTTGTATTTGCAGTCTTGCTATTGCTAAATGTTGACAACCATTTGAAAACATTTAATATTCTGTTTTCAAAAAAAAAAATACTGCCAGCAGCATTAACTACCCTACCACCACCCCTGCCCATTTTTTCATTTTTGCCTTATACTCTTTTTTAAAAATTCTCACCTGAGGATATGTTTATTGATTTTAGAGAGAGAGAGTGAGAGAGAGAGAAAAACACTGATGTGAGAGAGAAACATCTTTCAGTTGCCTCCTGTACTTGCCCCAACCAGATGAGGATCCAACCTGCAACCTAAGTACATGCCCTGACTGGGGATCGAACCCACAACCTCTTAGCACATGAGACGATGCTTCAACCAACTGAACCACCTGGCCAGGGCTACCTTACAGTCTTAAGTGAAAGACTCGGTTTTGAATTTGATTCAATATACATTTTTTAAAAATATTTGGAAAATTCTGGAAAGATAGCAGCACAGTTTGGGATCTTCCTAAACCCCCACATAAAACCAGGCTTAGCAGATAGATAGCAAACCAAAACCCACGGACAACAGTTGCAGCAAAAGTAAGCAACAAAGTGTTTCCTTTAACCCTAAGTGTAAGCACACTGTGGGGAAGCATCAGAGTTTGTGGGCTGGTACGTCTGCACCAGAAGAAGCCAAGGTAAGCAACACATGTCTGACAGATGTGGAAAATAAGGTGAACCCCAACACTGACAGGTCCTCAAAACTGAGCAGGATAAACACGACATAGATGAAGGGAAAAGAAGGTCCTGCTTACAGCGGGGGAGGGGAATAGAATCAGAACATCTCAGAAAGCAAGCCATCGTATTTTTTGGACATTACACAAAAATAGCAAAAAAGGGAGCTCTAAGAATTTTGAAAAGCTCACCTGCATTGTGGGGTTATACTAAATGCCTCCCTCTTAAAATGTCCAGGTAAACTAATTTAACATAAAAACGAGCCTCAGAAAAGTATCAAGGTCAAATCCCATACAAAATTATTATTTTTTTAAAAAAGAATCTAGATAGTAATTTCCCTACAGATAATAAAAGCACTCCAGAGAAACACATTCATAAAGTAGACTAGAACTGCAATGTACTCTTTGCAATCGAGCCAAAATACATTTCGGGAAAATTCAGAAATTATATTTAGAAATAAAAGGAACAACATTTAAAAAACTAAAGTCTAGATTATGAGGAACAGAGTGAATCAACACAATAAATAATACCTTATGAAAAAGAGAAGGTAAAAAGGAGGAAGTTTTTAAATAAAAAGAAATTTTAAAAAACCAAAAAATTTTGAGAAAAAATAACACGTTGTTAGACAAAGAAGACACATCATATGGATAATAGGAGTGCCTAACAAGGAAAATCAAAGGAAGAAAGCCAACAGAATAAGTACTAAAAACTACAATTCAGAAAATGTTCTTGAATCAAAAACAAAACTGAAACCACACACTGAAGGAGAACACTGCATACCTGACAGTATTGACCTTGACTGACCAAGACACAGTCCAGTAAAACTGCTATACTTCAGAGCAAATAAACGGAAGTTGGGTGGCCAGGCCAAAAACGTCCTTTCATAAAGAAAGACCATTGGATTGTCATCAGATTCTTTGGGAAGCAATGCTTTGTGGTGAAGAAAACGGAGGCACATATTTAAGATACTCGAGGAAAGAAAACGATAACCAAGGGCTTTGTATCCATCAAAACTGGCTTTCAAATACAAAGGGCACAAACTGTTAACGACATACAAACATTCAGGGAATATTGTTTCCATCAGCATCTCTGAAAAATCTACCCGAAATGAGCTTCAGACTACAAAAAGGATAAAGAGATGTCAAAATAAGGCCGGTGGTGAGTGTTAACATGCACTCCCTTGCAGAAGAACTAAGACTAGGTGATGGCTGAACGGAAGAGCATGTAGTATTAAAGGCTTTATTACCTGATTGCGTAAACCTAAAAATGGGGACTTAAAAACACAAAAAAATGCTCAATCTGTACTCAGTAATTATAATTAATGGTGATAGTATTACTATTATTAATTTAAGACTGTTGTAAGCATAGCATGGGACCAAGCCAATGACTAATTACAGCTTATTTCTATCACCCCCTGTGCCATTAAGAACTAGAATTCCCAATACATAAGCAAAAATGCAAATATATTGAAAAGAAGTTTAATGAACAACCTAAGTTCTTAGTTAGAATTGAAAATGCCAGTATGAACTCAGGAGTTATTTTGTGCACATATATTGTCGCTCCCTGTCCACTGACAAGGACTGGAGGTAAGGACCCAGCCAGCCAGTGAACAGCTCTAGCATTCAGACGGTGGTCCTGAAATACCATTTAATAGGAACAAAGACATCTTGGAGAAATGGCTACTCTGGGTATGAGGCAGAAAACGAAGGCCTGGAAGAAAAGCCTGGAATATTTCGTCACACTGCATAGTAGTTTTACTCAAATCAAAGACCAATGGAGACGTGTTAGAAGGACTCAGGAGCCAACTTGAAGCGGTTACTGCTGGTCAAAGGTGAGGCAATTTAAGTATAAATCATAAGTGCAAAGGCCCTGTGGCAGGAGCATATTTAGCGTGTTTCAAATATGTTTCTTAGAACCACCCAGTAGGCCTCCCTGGATATTATTATATCTGGAGCCCCAGTGATTCATTTGGTTCCAATTTTGGTGATTTGTAGCACTTGGTGCTGAGGCAGGACTGCCTCTGGAGTTGTTAACGCCTTGTAAATCTGTCCCTTATAAGCAGCACCATGTGCATATGCTTTGATACAGCTATAATTGTGGTTTTGGGTTTAATTAGAGGAAGCCCCCGTGGGGGATTAACTATATGCTAGCAAGGGCAGTGAGACACCCTCCTGCAGAGTGCTCGTAGCTAGGGGTATGCCCCCGCTGCTAGCACAGGCTGGTCCCCGGGGCTCACCTGGGAAGTTCAGGGCTGCAGAGGTAGCGAGGGCAGCTGAGCAATCCCCATCGAGTTGAGGTGGCCGCCAGTCCTTCCTTCCAGCATGAATGCCTTAGGTTGGCAGAAGCTGTGTGGTAGGGGATATCAGAACTGCTTGTCACATTTAATGGGGATATGGAGACTTAGAGTTCCTCAAGGTAAATGCTATTCAAAGCTTTCATGAAACATATTGAACACTTGCTCAGGGCCAAGTCTGGGCACCCATCAGAGTTAAAAGAGTAATCAAGCCGTGGTCGCTTCTTTCAAAGAACTTACAGGCATTTGCCCATTTTGATTCTGCAGCTGGCATGTTCCCGTTTCTCTAGAAGCAGCAGCTCTGAGCTGCCGAGCTGGAGACAGGATCTGATATTTGATCTGAACTATTTCTTGGGTGGAAGCACAGAAGGTGTAGTGGGTAGTTTAGAACTTTCTCCTTTCTCCCCTATTCCTCTCTTCTCCCTCCTCTTTTTTCCCCTCCCTCCCTCCTTCCCTAAATATCTTTTGAACACCACTGCCTCTCATTTACTCTCCCAAGTACAGAGGCTCCCTGTGAATAAGACAGACACAGTTCCTGCCCTCAGGGAGCTCACGGTCTAGTGGGAAAGCCAATGAACCAGTAAATATACAAATCAAAGAACTGCAGACTCACAGGTGCTGAGAAGGATACAGATTGTGGTGATAAAGAATAGTACGTGGGTCAGGGTTATTCTTCCCGGAGAGATAACACAAAAACAGACCTAAAGGACCAGACGTGGCTGGCCAAGCAGAGACCCAGGGAAATAGAAGAGCAGGTGAATGGAACAGCAAATGCAAGAAATAACTGACGTGGTTAGGGACAGAAGGAGGACTGCTTTGGTTGGAGCCCAAAAGCCAGGGAGAGAGTGAAATAGCTCAGTCTGGGAAGCGGGCAGGAGCTGAGATTTTATGCCCAAGGTGAGGAGAAATTTCCAGCACTTTAAGTAGGAGTGCACCATGGTTTGGTTTATGATGTTCAGAGAGCATTCCGGCTACTCTGTAGAGTACATGGGTGTGGGAGTAGACAAGGTGAGGATGCTGCAGAGACCCCCAGGTAAGAGTTGAGGGTATCCTGCCCCAGTTGTCAGCAGTGTAGGTGGAGAGAAGAACAGAACTGGGGGACAGGTTCTGGAGGTAGAATTGACAGGCCATAATGAAGGGTTGCAAATGGGACCCGAAGGGGAGAGAGAAATCGAGGATAATGCTAAGGTTTTTTTGCCTGAACAACAAGAGGGATGTACAGCAGGTCTCTGAATAACATCATTTCATTCAGCGTTGTTTTGTTATAATGTTGATGAGATGTCGTAGGAACCTAACTCTTGTTTCTATCAATTAGCATACAGTAAAATTGGTTTCATTGTACGTCATTTTGTTTAAAGTCACAAAACCTATCCAGGATGTTAAGTGAGACTTACTGTAGTTTCTTTGTGCTGAGATGGGGAGGGTAAAGAATAGCATGTTTGGAAGTAGTATGGTCCCCTTTGGATGTGTTAATGCTGAGGTGCTTGCGAATCGCCCAAGTGAGTAATTGGGTATAATTGGGTACCCTGGGCAGAAACTCAGAAGACAAGTCTGTAAAGGGAAATAAATCTAGGAGTCATGAGCATTTGGGTGGTTAGGAGAGGTAAGCCAGTGGCTCTCAACTTTGGGTGCACAGTGCAATAATCTGGGGAGGTTTATAAACTCCAGGTGTCCAAGATATAATGCAAATCATTAAAATCAGAATCTCTGGGGGATGGGACCCGGGCATCAGTATTTCTAGGCTCCCCCTGGTGATTACAATACGCAGTCAAAGCTGAGAACCGAAGCTCCAAACGCTGGTTGAGATAGTGAGTAGCTCTCCAGGTGCGGTCTCAGGACCAGCATCATCACCATCACCTGCAACTTGTTAGAACTACAAACGTTCAGGTTTCATCCAGGATTTATGGCATCAGACACTATGGGGGTGACCACCTCCACAGTGATCTATATGTTAACAACTCCTCCAGTGATGCTGCTACACGCTGAGATTGGAGAAGCTCTGGGAGACATGGTAGGGAGAGGAAAGGAAAAGAGCTCAGCTGTGAGTCCCAAGTCAGTCTGCATTTAGAAACCAGCTGGAGGAGGAGCAGACAAGGCTGCAAAATTTTGGAAGGCAAAACAGGATCATGTAGCAAGGTGGGAGCAGTCTCCTGATCAGACAGAATAACATGAATGCTAAGGGGGATTCGAAGAAATATGAGGCCAGGGAAATGAGCGTGGAGGTCCTGGGTGGCCTGGCAGAGGCTGTCTCAGCCCGACTGGGCAGTCACCGGAGGAGAGGGGCTGGCAGGGACGGCGCTCCTATGACCTAGGGACCTGCTCTGGGCTCAGTCAGCATTTCCTTTTCTCTCTGTCTTTGAAAAGTCTGCTGTTAAACAAATGCAAAATATTATTGTCCTCTGCCAGTATTTTTTCTCTTAAGAGGTCATGAGTGACAGTAAAGATGGTTGCATGATCTGCTTGTGGCCTTCGGAGTGCTTCCAGCAAACTCAAGTGTTTGCCAAAACTCTGTGGGATGGAAAGGAGCACCGAGTCAGTCACTCAAGAGCCAAATGTCACCCCCTTTGCTCGTCCTCACCAGGGAGGCTGAATATAAAAACCTAACACTGGTGTTCCCATTCTCCTTACCTTCTAGAGTGGCCATGCGGCTCATGTCTGCCCGGCAAGATGTAAGGGGCAGCCTCTGGGAGGGTTCTGGGAAAGATATTTTGTGTCCTAATAAAAGAGACAGACATGTGAGAAGAGTTTCTAAAATGCCGCCCTTCCCTTCAAAGTTTTCTTCTGGCTAATGGAGCTACAGTTTGTCCTTGTGTTTGCGCTAGGCATCTGCCATTTGTCACTAAATGATGACTGGCTTATGCAATAAGTAGAAACTTTTGTTAAGTTCTCTTGCATGGCCAGTGGTCCAGAGCTTTATTGTGGGGAGTTAGAGGTAACCTAGGCCTCCAGCGCCAGGGGAATAGGCGGGTAAAGCGTGGAGGATGCCCACTGTGGCAGACACTCCAGGAGTTAGAAGCAACAGTTGCACATGCATGGAGGCAAATCTTAAAACTGTTGAGTGAGAAGGGCAAGACACGATATTACATCCATGCAGAAAGCAACATTGCATATTCTCAAGGACACGTGTATATTTAAAGATATATACCACATGCGTCCAAGGGGGTCCTGAGGTGCAGAAGGATGAGAGTTGACGTGGGCCATGAAAGGGACAAATGATAAAACAGGGGAGGGGTTTCACTCTGACCAGTAACAAAAGTGTGACTGGAGCTAAGGCTTTCTGCATGTGACTTCTATTTAGAGGGAAAAGAAAGGGCACATCCCTTGTGGGGACTAAAGGGCAGCTCTGTGTGGCTGGAGGGCGGAGGGTGGGAGGAAAGTTGAAGAGGAAGAAACTTGAAATTTGAACCCTTCATGGCTTCTATCATGGAGGGCTCTGAAGCTGATGGTGCTGAGCGATGTCTGGAGACCATGAGGAGCTTTGGGCAGTTTTGGAGCTGCAGAATGATGACGTCTGAGTGAGGCTCTTGGAAGGTCACCCTCAGTGGTGAAGAGTTGGACCAGGGTAGAAGGCAGTGGAGGAATGCTCTTAAAGTTGTACCTACTAAAAAATGATATCTGACCGTGTTTTAAAATGGACATGGACAACTGTGTGGTGATTGCTGGGGGGAGGGAGGTGTTAGGGGACTAAATGGTAATGGAAAAATGCAATAAAGATTAAATAAAAAATAAAAATAAAATGTCTCTTTGGGAAATGCCAACTGGAGGATTTTGGGTCCCTTGACACTTTGCTCACACAATTGTCTCAAAATCCAAAGCAGCACGAATGCCTAGTAACTCCAGATGGTAATGACTGCTCGGAGGCTCTGCGCAAGGTGTGTTGTGTGCATTTCTCATCCAGGCCTTACGCACCCAGGGGTGGACATCCTGGTCTCCATCTCTGTGATACGGGAAAAGAGGCTCAGCACCCACCCTCCTCACTGCTAGAGCAGGCTGACACTCAACCCACCTCCTTCCTATTTATTTTCTGTTTTCCAGTTTAATTTCAGGTATATTTTTTCTATTTAAAGTTATTTGCTGACAATAGAATGCAGTATTTGAAGAGAGAAAAATACAGTGTCTCCTTAATGAGGAGCAGGGGTCACTCCCTTAGGGAGAGAAGGAAGAAACAACTCCAGGCAGACACAGGAAGATGAGGAGAAGGGCTGGGGCAGGGATGAGGAAGACCGTTTAGGGGGAAGGAAACTGTTGGCTGTTCGCACCACTCAAGCGGGAGTGTCCAAATGACCTCTCTCTGTGGACTCAGGTTTCTCATCTGCAAGGTGAGACAAAAAGTGAGAAGGAAGTTTGATTCCTGCAGAGTTCCAGGGACCTGCCCTGTCAGCTTACAAAGCCCCAGGTCCCAGCACAGAGACACTGGGGCATTAGGACCCAGACCAGCCAGGTATTGTATTCCTTTTCAAGTACCCCAGGTCAGTCAGGTGTGTGCCAAGCTGACTTTCCAGGTTTCTGAAAAGCTATAAAATTTTCATTGTATCCTCTTTTTCCTTTTAAAAATGAATTTTATCCTCTTCTTCCACTGAAGACTTGATTATAAATGTGTTTCTTTGCTTCTAAGACACCTTTCCCCATAGACTTTGTTCTAAAATCTGGAGAAATCTTACAATTTCATGTGGTAGGATTTCCTTCTTTCCTCTAAAGCAATGCTATTCAGCTGACAGTACATCTCATAGATCATAGAGAAACATGGCATAATATTCTTCCAAGCTGAGAGTTTGGGGGCAAGAATCACAAAGGAGACAACAAAGCCACCCATCATCTCATTCTCACAGGGACCATTTCCAACATTTTGTAACATTTCTTTCTAGTCTGTTGTTTTTGTTGTACCAAGTCTTTCTTTTACCACAAATGAGGAATTCTTGAGCACTTGTTGTATATCCCCTACTTAGGGACTTAGAAGTACAATAAGAATTCTAGCCACTCTGTGGAGGAGAGACTGTTCCATGACGTGACCTGGGCCAGAATGGAGTTTGCTTTCTGCAAACCCCTCTTAGAGGCTGATCGTAATTGATGTTCATTGTGACGTCGCTCAGCACCCCTGTGCTGCCTCCTGCTGTGTGCTGGTTCCTGGTGCAGGTCGTTGTCCTGACCTGCTCAGGCATGGGAAATAATTTCCATACCGGGTAGCCTTCACGTAGCCTTCACATAGTAGCACCCGTGACTATTTCCCCCCTGCCTCCCCTTTATTCGGGAATCATTTCATCTTGCAGCCTCCCAAGACATGTCTCGTATGTAAATTTCTCTTAGTAAACTATGTCAGTCGCCAGAGCAGAGTGGCCTGCGTCTTGCATGGGTCTCTCTCTGCCCTCTGCTTATGGAGGTAGAATTTCAGTCTCCTGTTTTCCCCTGGGTCTGCGTGTACTAACACCCTGTGCTGGCGCTTTAGGCACATGACTGCTTCATTCTCAGGAACAGCCTTAAAAGCTGGGGCACAGTGTTTTTACTGAACATGGGAAGAAACAGAATCTGAGGAGGTGAAGGACTTGTCCAAGGGTCATGGTTAGTGGCTGGCTGAGCTGGGGTTTGACCCCCAGCAGATGGGCATGATGCTGCCTCTCAGGGCAGAGGCCACTCTGGCCCAGGGAGGGAGGGCTCATGGATTATGGGTCAGGACTGTGGGGCAGGGGCCTCCTGGAGAACCATGTGGGGGTCACATTAGCAAAACATGGCTCTGCAGCTGGGACTTGGATTCACATCCAGCCCTGGTTCTTACAGATCATTTAAAGACTCTGGGCCTCAATTTCCTCATCTGTGAAGGCGGGATAAATGGTACCTCCCTCAAAGGGGTATGGAAAGGATGAGAAATTAGACATGCAAAGTGCCTGGGTCAGAAGAATACTTAATATAGAGAAGCTAGAACTGCCTGGGGTATCAGAAGAAATGTCAGAAGTCTTTCTGACAAGTCAGTGTCCATACAAGTAATCTGAGACAGGGTAGCTATTTTAGGCAAGTTCTATTTGGGACATTTTGATTAAATTCTAGGTAATATATTGTGTTTCTATTATTAACTGACTCATATTTTTTTTGTAAAAATCAATTAGTTTGGTTTACAATTAAGGAAAAGCAAAAACAGTCTCCAAGTTTGAGGTCTGGAAAAAATCGTTATCTCCTCTGGCTTGGTATTTCACATATTTAGTTCAAGTTCACTCGGAACTTCTTTCTTCAATGCCAGAGATGAGGCACAGGTCTACACTTTTTAGAGCTCCCAGGCAATTCTGGTGAACAGCCAGAGTGGGGTTGGGCCCACCTGAGTCGCCCATGCATGAACCACTTACCTTTACCTAAGCCCCTGATGCCCACAGCCTAGCTGTGGGGATGGGTGGGTGGGGCAGGACACAGCAAAGCCACCAATCCCTGGTGCCCAGGTTCAAGGCCAAGAGAAAGAGAAAGATCTATGTGAAGCTGTGTGGGAGGGGGTGAGCAGAAATGGAGCACCTGGAGCAGGCCAGTACCAGGGTGGGTAAGGGCTGAGATCAGGATGCCTGGGTTAGAATCCCAGCTGCTCCACCTTCCTGCTGCTTGTCCTCAGGAGAGATTCCCAGTCTCTCAGCCTCTCCATTCCCTGTCTGCTAGGCAGGTTGTTGTGTAGATTAAATGAGTGTATGCAGGTAGGGGCCTGGCTCCGTGCCTGGCAGAGAGCAAGGCTCACCAATGTTAACTATTGTTATCATGGTCTTCTTGATTCCTCAGTACAACGCTGACAGTTTGGTGCTATTGTTTCTGCCATTTTACAAATGAGGAAACTGAGGTTCAGAGAAGTTAAGTGGCTTGCCCAAAGTTACACAGCTGGTAAATGGTATAGCTAGAGTTTGAACTTGTATCTACTACAAAATTCATGCCCTTTCCCTTTCTGGCCTGGACAAAACAGACAAAGCAGAAACTGAGACTTCGGGTTTGTGTGTGATAGTGCTGGAAACTGATCAGCTCAGCCCTGATGTCTGTGTTTATTGGGGATGGAAGAGAACACCCACCCTTTGCTTATGACTCAGGCTGAACCGCCGGACCGGACCCCAAGGAGACAGGGCTCTGGAGGCTCCGAGACTGAGGGTTTTTGACAACTGGGCCTTGTTCGGGATTAGTTATGTTGGAAAAGTGGAGGGGGCATAGGAGAAACGGTCTCACTTCCAGGCATATGGGAGCCGGCTGTCAGCTAATATGGAAAATGATTAAGACAGTTTAATTTTCTTATTTTTATATATACTAATAATGAAGCAGGAGGAATTTGGAGGAGGAGGTCTACAAGGAGAGGGGAAAGCATTGCAGATGTTGGAATCACACACAGAGATGGCTCTGGTCCCGGTAGGCCTGCAGCCCTTGCAGCCAGGAGGGGAGGGTGGGAGGGAGAGCTGGTGGCGTCTGACTGAGTGGCCCTCAGCAACGTGGGAATCTCCACCGTCTGTTCAGAAGCAATAGTGCACCTGGCCTGGGGCTGGGCAGGAAAGCTGGGTTCCTCTCTGGGCTGGTTCTAGTCCCCAAGTCCTGGCACAACACACATGCCAGGCAGGGTGCGAGGAGGTCAGTGGAGAACTTGGCTTTGGATGGCTAAGACCCTAGGGCCACGGGGCCATCAGTGGATGGGGAGAGGCCCAGAAGGGCTTCCTAGAGCAGGTTGAAATAGGGCTGGCAGGATGAAGAGGCTGGTAGGGGTGGGGAGGACCAACATTGATTGAGCACTTGCTGTGTACATAGAACTAAAAATTAGAATAGAAATGCATTCATTCAACAGATATTCCTTGAGCATCTACTATGTGTGAGGCACTGCTCTCAATGCTGGGGATAAAGCAGGGAATAAGACAAAATCTCTGCCCTCATGGTGCTCACATTCAGGTGGAGGACAGGGACAGTGGTCACACCAGCAGATAAATACCATGCTGGGGGAGTGGTGATACATGTAAGAGAAAGGGAAGAAAGTCCCCTGCCATTTACTGAGCACCTATTGTGTGCCGAGCCATGCTTTGGTCAGGGACGCTGTAGCCCTTGCTCCTTCTTTAATACTAGATCAGGTTTGCTCACCACTTAGTGCTTGACACTGTTCTAAGTGCTTAAAAGGATGAAGTCATGTGATCCTGACAAACCAGGAAGGAGTTGTTATTACCGTCATTCTCATTTTACAGATGAAGAAACCGGGGTGAAAGAGCTCATGGAGGATCATGGATTTGAACCCAGGCAGGCTCTAAGCCCTGCACACTTAACCTCAGTGAGGTTGTTGGCATGCACATCTCCATCTGGCTTCTCCGTGGGGCCTGGGCTGCCTCATAACATGGCAGCTGGGTTCCCATGGTGTGTTCCAAGACCAAGAGCCAGGGAGGAGCTGTATTGTCTTTTCTAACCCAGCCTTGGAAGCCACACAGTGTCGTATCTGCTGCATTCTATTCATCAGTCACAAGTCCTGGCCAGTTTCTGGGGGAGGTGAAATACACTCCCCCTCTTGGTGGAAGAGAGTGGCAATGTTCTTGAAAAGCATGTGGGGATGGAAATAGAGTTGTGGCCATTTTTGGAAAATACGATCTGTCACCCTCAGCCACTTGACAGAGAGGGAAAATGGAACTGTCTCCCCCTTCCCATGAACGGAACCCAGTGGTCACGCTCCCAGCCAGGGGCCCAGAAGTCTGGCCAGTCTCTCCCATCCTTTGCCCTGGGAGAACCCCTCCTGCCCCCCAGCCCAGGGCTCTGCAAAAGTGAGCCTTTCAATGCTCAGCTGGTGGTAATTCCAGCTACGGTGGAGGGCGGGTTGACTCCTGACTCCATTTCCAGCTACATACTTCTCCTTTGGGACAGTGGGTGGATGGCCTTGGGAGAGTCCATTCTTTCTCAGCTTCTAGGCTCACACCTCCCCGTAGGTCATTATAAAGGAGAGAGCCCAGGGGCCTGGCCCCATCCCCACCTCAGCCACACCTCTGACAGCCAGGCTGATCTAATTGGCTGAGCCCCAATGCCGGGGCGGTGCGGCGCATCTCTGGTCCAGTTAGCCACAGGGGAGGGATCAGGTTGTGAGCTAAGCAGAGTTACCAGGGGTGGAAGGTTCTTAGGGAAGGGAGGTTGTGACCTGAAAAGACACCCCCAAAGAATCTACTAATATCAATTGACTCCTGTATTAAATTGTGTTTAGTGGTTTGTGGATCATTTTGTTTCCCTTGGCCTCCACAACCAACCCATCGGCAAGCCCTTTGAAATATACTCTGAATTAATTCACTTTACTTCCTCTCTACTGACCTCGGCCTCGTCTAGGCCACCATGACCACCTGCCAGCACGACTGCACCACTCTCTCTGGTCCCATGCCCACTCTTGCCTCCCTCCAGCTCATCTCTGCAGAGCAGCCAGAGGGATCATTTCAAAATGTGAACTAAATGGAATTTCTCCCTGCTTACAGCCCCACACTCACAGGTGCTTCCCCTAAAGTCTGGATTCCTGCCTGAGGCCACTGCCCGTGTGTCTCACCTCTTGTGCCATTCATTCTGGCCACACTGGTATCCTTTCTGCTCCCCCCATATGCCAAGCTCACTCCCACCTTCAAACTGTTGCACTTGCCACTTCATCTGCCTGCCGTGCCTTAACCCAGTTTGTCATGTGTCTTTCGGGTCTCGGTGCAGACATCATGGTATGCCTTAGTTTAGGCCAAAGTGCTGCAACAAAAAGACCCTGGAATGTGTGATGGCTCAAACACACTTGTTTATTTCTCGCTTATGTAATGGATGTTCCGGTGCAATGGGTGGCTGTCCTCCATGCGGCAAGGCAGGGATCCAGGCTCTTCCATCCTGGGGCTTTGCTGTCACTTGCATTCAGCCAGGACAACAGGAAAGAGAACATGGAGGAAACCCACCCACTTCTGAAAGCCTAGGTTCAGAAGTGACACTCGCCACTGCTCAGGCAGCCACTTGTCAGCTCCAAACACATACATGTAAGGGGGGCACGGATTTGATAGACAAATAAATACCTCGGCCATGACCACCTTCTCAGAAAGGCCCTCCCCAGCCATCTCATCCAAAGAGTGTTCCTTCCATCCATGTTCATCTAGTATCCCAATTTGATTTTCTTCATAGTACATTTTCCTTATCCATTTGTTTATTGTCTCTTTCCCCATCTACAGGGTAAGCTCTGTAAAGCTGGAAACATTGGTTAACTAGTTAGTGTCATATTCCTAGCACCTAGATCAGTGTTTGGCCTATAAGAGATATTTAATAAATACATGCAAAATCAATGGAAGGACAAACAGTTTCTATTTTAACCATGGGGACACAGAGAAGACCAGATATTTCATGAACAGAACATGCTTGGTCAGTGGCTTGACATACAGTAGGAGCCCTATTCATGCTAATTCTCCTCCCTCTCCAGCGTCGATCTTGAGGTTGTAGATTCAGGGAAAGGCTAGGCTGTGGTCTGTGAGTAGGGAGGCCTGGATTTGAGTCTGGCTCTGTCCTGACTTCTGTGTGTGTCCCTTGTCTCTCCTGTAGGAACCTCAGTCTCCCAGTCTGCAAGAGGGGGGTGGAACATGTTGGGCCAAACAAATTTCCACATTCCCCGTGGCCCAAGAATAGATGGCCACCCCCAAGTACATCTGTACCTTCTTTTTCCAACTGCTGACCTTTGGGAGAAAGTTCCCCTCCCTTTCTTTCTCCCCCTCTGCGGGTTAATAAGGCTTAATGAGGGGCCTGGGTGGGCCTAGCTCCTCAGTGGCCATCAGCTCATACTTCCACGCAAGGGCGGGGTGGGGGAGCATGGCTAATAACAGGGTCCTGGTGGGGGGTGACCTGACAACCTTAGCTGGCCTTTATGGGCCTCTATTAACAGACCACACAGGGAAATGTCTTCCCAGGGCCCATGATTTTCAATTTTCCACTAGAAAAGGCAGCTAGGAGGAGGTAGCCAGGAGGCCAGAGACATTTGCCTGTGCTTCTGTCAACAGTATTCTGTCTGTCCTCCCATCTACTCTTCCACTTATTCATTCACTTAGCCACCTAAGCATTCAAGTATCTGCCCACCTTTCCATACATTCATTCTTCTACCTAACCACCTACCAATTTACTCTTTCACCCAGCCAATAATCCACCATCCACCCAACAACCCTCCACCTATCCTTCCATCTTTCCACCTCTCCATCCATCTAGTCACCATCCAGTCACTCCCTTACCCATTCTCCCCTTCACTCACCCTTACGTTCACTCACCCTAACATTCACTGCCCTCCACACCCACACACCCATCTGTCCTTCCTATACGGGTTTATCCAAGATCTATCTGGCACCAGTTTTGTGCCTAGGACTAAAATAGACATGAATAAACCATTCATTTCATTCCTTTTAGCTTTGGTTATAAGATAAAAAGTAATAATGAAGAGCATTGCTTTGTTGGCTATGAGTCTTCGGTTTGAATCTGAGCTCTGCCTTCATTAACTTTGTAACCTTAGACAATTTCATGCCAATATTACAATTGTCTTTATTTTTGAGCACCTAATATCTGCAGATCTGATGCTAAACACTTTATAGGTGTTGGCTCATTCAATTTGTCTACCAGTTCTTTGAGATAGCCCCCATGCTTCTCATTTTATAGACATGGACATCTGGTTGCATCAGGCTATGAAAATTGACAATGCACAATTTTTGGAGGCATCTTTTACATCATAATCTATGGTAGCAATGCCAGAACTGGAATTCAGATCTAGCTGGCTCCAAACTCAGCAATCTTTCTAGAACACTGCTGTCCCTTGGCAGCGAAGTGGACTTTTCTCTTGGTAACTTGAGCGTGAGCCCATGAGTTTAAGTACAGGATGTCCCTTTTCCAAACTCTGGCCTTTGTTTCTTTGAGTGGAGTGAGGGGAGAAGAGAAGAAAGGGAATCAAATGTGCTGGTTTCGTGATGTGCTAGAAATTGAGTTTTTGAGAGGTGGCAAGAGCTGTGAGTGGGGAAATTGAGTGCTGGGAAGACCCACAGAATCCAAGGCTTAAAGCTCCTCCAATGACCATGATGACAGATGCAGGACATACTCAGAGCACTTCCTCTGAGCCCAGGCCAAAAGGTGCCCCCATTTCCACAACCCAACAATGGGGATGAATTACAGCTCCAACCTTTCAGGATGGCTGAAAAGATTAAGAAAGTTAGGACACCCTAAGGACTTAGAACTGTGCCTGCCATGAATAAAATGCTCAGTAAATGTTACTTACCATTATTCAGAATAACCCCACAAGGCCCTGTGAGCATGGAGCATTTTCTTTCTCTAGGCCTGGCTAGTCCGAGGTCAGACGTGCAGGCCATGGCTGCTGCCTCACAGCTCTTATGTCTCTCCAGATGGTCCCAGATGAGTTTGCTCCCAGTGTGGTTTTACTTCAAGCCAGTGCTGCCAAGTGTCAGCTGTCAGGCTGTCTGAAAGTGTCCAGGAAGGCCTCCTGGAAATGCCGCCCTCATCCTAATTACATGGCACCAAGCCTGAGTTCTAGCAGATGTCTCCTGGAAAGCAGGATGCTGGAGCACTTCAGAGTTTGGGTTCTGTTGCCAGACAATGATGGGTTCAAAGCCTGCCTTTGCCCATTGAAAACTGTGAGCGTGACTTTGCTTCTCTGAGGCTGTTTCCTCACCTGTAAATTAGCAAAGTGAACAATAGCTACCTCATGTAAAGTAAGCTCTGATGGTAAACATTGGTTGCTTACCTCCTCAGAATCCATTCTCCTTCTTATTTCCCCTTGTTTCAACTCCTTCCTGCTCTTCAGTCAGTATAATCAGGCCCGGCCAATCAGGCACCCCTTGGCCACAGGGAGTGTTCCAGGCAGATGCTGCTGAGGCTGCCATCTTGCCTCCACAGAGATCCTAGACATGAAGCCAACTCTGAAGGACACTGAGCAGAAACATGGAGACAAACCCACTTCAATGACTCCATTTGAGCCCTTAGACCCTGCCACACCTGAAGCTCCATCCTGGGCTTTTCAGTCCACGAAATCTCCTTTTCTCATGAGTAGTTTTCCTGAAACCAAGAGTCAGCTGATACAAACGCAGTGAATGTTAGCGGTAAGGGTAGTGCGCCCACCCCTTACACATGGGCAGTGTGCCGAAGACAGGACCTTTTTTCCCTCAGGTCTCATTTGTTTTTGTGCCACCCACATGGGCAGGCCTGGTTCCCCGGATTCAGGGCTCTGATGGGGTCCAAACTCTTTTGCTTTGGAGAGTTTTGTTTTGATGGTACCTGTAATGAGGGGCTTTGCAAGTCCCTTTGTGAAGACTTGTACCATCTGCTCCATGAGAATTTAGGGACCGTTCCCAGAGATGACATTCCTGTTTCCAATTATCTGACTCCAAGCCCTGACTTCTACCAGACGCTGCCTTCAGGGGCTAATGAGTGGGTGATGTGGGGGCAGAGAGCTACCACCTGTGCTGGGTATGGGCCTGCATTCATCCCACCGTATCTCTGCTCAGGTGTTCAACTGGCTTGGCATTTAAGAGTTGCAGAGCTGGGATTTGAACATCTGAGCTCTCCAAATGGAAGCTTCAGTTGTGAGGGGAACAAGAAGTGACAGCACATGGTAAGTAAGACAGAGCTGCAGTCTCAGTAAGAATTCCCAGAGGGAGCAGAGCTGGGGCAGCCAATGAGAATGATCAAGACTTGGAGATGCCAAGGAGAAAGGAGGGGGAGACAACACAGCACAGAGTGTGGAGGTGGCAACCTCAGTGGGATTTTTGGGTAATGGTGCCCATAGAGGGTCCAGGTCACCCAACCCTATGGGGTTCATTTTCCATCTCTTATCACTCCATCCCTGTGTCCCCTGCAGGATTAGGCATCGCCCTCTCTTCTGGAATGTTGCTCTAGAATCCTCTCTGGTCTCCCTGCCTCCTGTATGGACCTTCCAATCCACCCTCTGCCTGCAGCCGTCCATTCATCCACCCGTCCAACCATTCATGCATGCATGCATGTACTCACTCAGCAAATATGTCTGGAGGGGGAGTGAACATCAGCACACAACTGGCTTAATTATTTATTCATTTACTTATTCTTTCTTAATGGGTTTGTTTATCTGCTCAGCAAACATTTCTCGAGGGCCTCCTCCATGCCCCGCACTCTGTCAGGAGCTAAGACCTGATGTCAAGATGGTCAGGCCCCCCGCCCTGGAGGAGCTCATGGGCTCATGGGGAGAATGGGTGAGAACCATCCAGCCAACAAATAAAAATAAATAGATGGTGATGAAGTCTGTGAAGGGAGCAAACAAGGGGTTCAGAGATGATGTCAGACAAATCCTTCTTTCTATGGGGTGGTCAGGAAAGGCCTCCCAGAAGAGATAACAATCAAATGGAGGAGAATGAAAGAAATAGCCATGAGAAGAATGAAGAGAAGGGTAGTTCAGGCCAAGGGATCATCACGTGCAAAAGCCCTGAGGTGGGAAGGAATTCAGCATGTGGAGAAACTGGAAAGAGGCCAGCGGGTAAAGTGAAGCAAGGCAGGGGCTAGGAGTAGAGGACAGGGCTCAGCATTCAGGGCCTTGTAGGCCATGGAGAAGAACTTGGTTTTCACCCAGAGTGTGATGGGAAACCCTTGGGAGGTTTCAAGTGGGAGAACGAGAAGATCCCTCAGCTGACAGGGGCAATAGGGCAACAGGAGGTCAGAGGGGCGGTTGCTGTTGCTGTAGGCATCAGGACAAGAGATACTGAACATTTGTCCCCTTCCCCTATTCATGATCTATTTCATCCCTCTGCTTGCACACACCTTGTGATGGGGACTCTGCCTTGGAATATAATCGCTGCCATTGTTGGGTGTTTGAGCTGAAGGAACATGATCCCTTTGGTGAGTGATTCCCAAACATTTTGGTCTCAGGACCCCCTTACACCCTTAACAGTTACTGAGGACCCCAAAGAGTTTTTGTTCATGTGGATTATCTCCAGAGCCAGGACTGGGGTGAGTTATAAGAGCATAAAATTTACAAGGGTGCCCAAAATCTCTGTAATCAAGATGAACTTTTTAATGTGATATTTTGAAAATCCATATTGGAGACTGTGGCAAAAAGAAAAATCGATAATATTGATCTTTATTTAAAATTTTTGAGGGACACTTCCGGCCAAGATGGAGGCATAGGTAGACGCACTGTGCCTCCTCGCACAACCAAGATAGGGACAACAACAATATAGAAACAAAATAACAACCAGAACTGACAGAAAATTGAAGTATATGGAAGTC
>CM052547.1:72235270-72445334 GCA_028533065.1 Trachops cirrhosus
CGGATGAAGGGGTAGTTAGGAGGGATAACTGTAGCATTAGGGCTGGCTCTTTGGGCAGACTGAAATCTCAGCCTGGGCCACCTCCACCCTGCAGCCTATGACAATAGGGACAGTCCCCCAGGAGCAGCGGGAGTATTTCTTTGCCCTCTCGTGCATCGAAGAAAGCGGGGGGTGGGGGGCCTCTGGCTGCCATCAGGTAAGGCAGACCATGCCCCTCCCTGGGCCTGAGACCCAAATGAGCTTTGGAAAGCAATCCTACTTGGAGGTGCTAGAGAAACAAGAATTTTTTTGACGTTTTTTATTTTTACTGAGAAATGAGAATTTTTAAGAATTAGTTTTATCGTCATGGGTCAAGAGCTATAGGGCTAAGTTTAAATCATTCAGTTGTTTAAAAAAATAAACTTCCAAATTTAAGAAAAGAATATCAAAATTCAATAAAAAGGAAGCACTGCCCGCCACTCCCAATTAAGACATTTTAGAAGTACAACGAGTTTGCCAAGGACAGGCACTTACCGGATACACACATTAAAGTATGTGTCCCCGAAAATTAATTACAACGGGAAAAGTGGCAGCCTTACCGTTGGAGAAACTGGACACCACTTGAACCGAGTGATCGAAGTTTGCACTAATGAAGGGGCAAGCTGCCATCACGTGGCTCCCGATGCACGGCATCGGCAAGGACACAGCATCGCTTCAAGGCATGCCTGCCAAAAAGGCGTAACCTGGTCTAATCCTGAGGGACCGTTGCAGAAACCCAAACTGAAGGATGTGACATTTTATAAAACAACATATTTATACTCTTAAACAAAGCCAGTGTCGTGAAAGAAAAATCATGTTGTCGCCCTTAATCAGGTGCTGTTCCAGATTAAAGGCGACTAAACAGACGCAACACCTAACGCGATGTGGCCCTGGACCGCATCCTGCCCTGGAAAAAGATTCCATAAAGGCCCTTCTTGGACCCTTTGAAGAACTGGAATACAGACTGCACTAGGCGAGACGCCCCGGGGGGCTGGCCCGTGGGGAGCAGGCGTTCTGTTGAAACGGTCAGACAGGCAGGCCGTTTGGCGGTACCTTCCAGGTTACAAACACACGTCCCCTCTGCCCGCTGATCCCACTTCCAGGAGTTTACTCTGCGTGCACACATGTTTGCAAAATGACGTCTGCGTGAGGACAGGCGCTGCTACCTCGCAGCGATCGCAGAAGGCGGGAAACAACCTAAACACCCATCGGTGGGGCGCCAGCGACACGGGACGGCACACCTGAATCATGGAATTTCTGCTGCTGTGAAAAAATAGAGGCAGTGCCCCAAGTACTGGTGGCGAATGATGTCCAAGTGGCGTTGCGAGAGTGAAGTGCAGAACACTGTGTGCTGAGCTATCGTTTGGTAAAGAAAACGGGGAGAGAGAAAGTGCATGCATAGGCTTATAAACGCATGACTGTTCTGAGCAAAAACACGGGGCAGGGAGCCAGACACGGAGCTGCTTCCCGGAAGGGAGATTGGGTGGCTGCAGGACGGCTGGGAGGGAGAGTTACTTTCCCCAGTACACATGCTTGTGCTGTTTGTGTTTGTACAACATACATTTATTACCTATTCCAAAAAGAAGAAAGGAGAAAGAGGAGGAGGAAGTAAGAAGGGGAGGAAGAGGAGTAGAAAGAAGGAGAGAAAGGAGAAGGAAGAGAGGAGAGAGAGGGAGGGAGGGAGAAAAGAGGGAGGAAGGAGGGACATAAGAAGAGAGGAAGAAAAAAGAAGTCTTTAAAAATATTTCAAAAATTATTGTCAGCTTATACCTGCTGTCCTGGCACACGGTTGGAAATGCGTAAAAGGAATCAGAGACGACAGATGAAGGGGGCAGTTCAGTCTGTCTTCCACTGGCCAAAGGCGGAGACTGAGCCCCTTCATCCCCAGAGGACCGTGCAGAGGGACCTGGAAGGTTTGGGAGGAGCACCCAGGCCTCTTGACACCCCGCTACCCACCAGAGCCACCTCCCCCCGCACTGTCCTGTTCTCTCCCACATCACACCCACCGGGCCTCCCAGCGTATGGATTGCTGTGCAGCCACACGTGTCTCACTTAGCACGTGTTCATCATTTTCTTGGCTGCACCACCAAACTATAAAATACTGTTTCAGATTCTGAAGCCGGACAGACTGGAGTTCACCCCCACACCAAATCATGTCTCCTCTCTGGGTGGTGCAAGCCTGAGCTGATCCTGCAAACGCTTGGCAAGGGGGACTCACACCATGGAAGCTGTGCTATCATGGAAAATGAGCACCATCTGCCAAACCCCCAACTCCCATAAAAGACTCGGCCAAAGAGCAAAGAAACCCCATAAAACAGGTCCCAGGACTCCAGCCGCCTGCTGGGGGGCGAGGCGTGTGAAACGACAGCCTGCGACCCGCTCGGCAATCCTCGTCCTCTCCCCTTACCTTGGGACACTCCCTGGTGTACTTGCTGAAGGCAAATGGTCCACGCGCACTGTCCGTGTTCATTTGTTTTAGCAAATTCTAATTATCCAAGGCACATATGCCGAATACAAGGGATACCTTGTCTTCAAAAAAAGTTGAAATGTATAGACATGTATCAATTAAAAAGGAAAAATAATGAAACATAGACAGAACGTTGCACAAAAACCAGCCAAACACGAAATTTGTATCCATCTTAAGTTCCCATTTATATAAAGTTGGAAAATTGGCAAAACGAATCTTAGGTTATAAAGGTTGCATTGCTTAGAAGGATAGTGATAATCACCCTCGAGAGGATAACTAGCAGCACTACTGGTGGGCTGACCTTCTCTTTCTCCACCTGAGTGCCAGTCACAAGGGCACATACAGTTTGTAAAAATGTATCAATTTCTACACCTATCCGTGTGCATTTTAAATGAATACTTCGCCCTGTGACTGGCTATTTTCTTTTATAACATGTTTTACAGATCCAACCACATCGGTATCATGGATCTGTTCTTGCTCTTCTCAAGAAGCATACAGGGAGTACTCTGTAGCAAGGATGTACCCTAACTGACTTAGTGCAGCGCTGTTGGGCTTTAGATTATTTCCAACCCTTCCCATTTAAACGATGCAGCAAGGAACATTCTTCTACACGTTTCTTTGAGAATTTGTTCCTGTTGAGCAGAGAGCTAGAGGAGGAATTTCTGAATCAGTGAATGTGCATTTAAAATTCTAATGGATGTTGCCAAATCACCTACCAAAAAATGTCGCACGTTTTTATAGGCTGTCCATTCATTCGCTCACTCACTCATACACTTGAAGAATATTCACTGAGCGCCTACTCTGTGCCAAGTGCAGTGTTTTAGGTGCTAGGGATTCGACAGTGAGCAGGAGATAGTCCTTGTCCTCATGGAGTGCCCAGTGTGGCTATGAAAACAGCCCCAAACAAGCAAAGACATGGACATATACCATGTCAGGTGGAGAGAAGTGCTCAAAGAGAATACAGCCCACTTAGTTCTCCACACCACCACCACCAGTGGCACCACCCATTCTTTCGATTTCTTTTCTTTTTCTTTTTTTGCTGATTTTTTAGCTCTTTCTTCTGTTGTGAATTCTAATGTGTATAGTGTCTTTATTCTCCATTGCCCATTTTTCATGAAGTGTTTTTATTTCCTTATTGACATGTGCGAGCTCTTGATTTATTATGGACTTTAATCCTCTGACTTCGTATGTTGCAACTATTTTCTCCAGCACATTAACTTGTCTACTCTCTTTATGCATGGTATTTCACAAAGTCCTGTGATGGAGAACCACAGGAAATGTATTTCAGACTTTCATTCCAGGAAAAGTTGGGCTTCTTCTCAGAAACTGGTTTGGGGTTTTTCCTCCTATGAGTGCATGTATCTTACTCTCTTTTCTTGCTTTGGCTGTAAGGAAGCTCAGAACAAATCCTTCTCTTCATCCCTCGCAATGGTCCAGACCTCCCAGCAGGCATCCAGTAACTTGATCCTCACCATTGAGTTCACATTCTTTTCCCTTTTCACAATTTTCTTGTCCATTTCGTTCCCTATTCTCTGGTTTTATAGCATCTGTATGCTGCCTAAAACCATTTTTGCTACAATGCGGGCCATACATAAATGACTTTATTCCCTGCTCGTAGCAGCCCATTTCACAGGTGATGAAACTGAGGCCCATAGAGGGGCAATAACTTGAGCTAGGGCTGCAGTGAGTGAGTGAGTCAGCAAGGAAGACAGACTCACTCACACTCAGCCAGTTCCTGCCTGCTGTGCTCCTTCCCTGCTCTGCCTTTTTCTAAACAGGAAGCCTGTCTCTAATTTGCTGACTGTATTAATCATAATTATTTCAGTTGCCTATGACAAAAATCCTGTTATACAAGCAAAGGGAATTTATTGGTTCACATAAAGGGCAAACCAATGGGCTGAAGTTATGGCTGGATCCAAGCCTCCCTGCACATTTAGCTTTGCTTCTCATCTCTCTGCTTGGTAGCATCATTCTTTCCTGCTTTAGACAACTTCACTCCATGTGGCATAAATATGGCACCAGCAGCCCCAAGACTACATCCTGATAGCCTGAAGAGGGGGACTGTCCTCTACAGACCCAATGGAAAGGAAAGAGGGGCTGCACCTGGAAAGCCTGCCTCTTGTAGCCAGGGTAACAGGCATCTTGATTGACAGCTCCATCCAGGCTCCTGGAATCAGGGTGGAGTTCTCCAGAGACAGAGGAAAGGGGAAAAGAAAGTGTGGTAGGCAAACAAACTCTGTGCTGACCAATACCAATTTCCCCAGGGAAACAGAGATCTCCCCTTTGCAGGAGGAAGAGATGCTCACCCCAAGAACAAATCATCCAATGAGTGACTGGTCTTCTTTCATGGAAACTCATCTTTTCCCCTCTTGCTCTTGAGCCCTTGTGGCTTTGAGGGCTGATCTCCCACCATCACCTCCAACCACAGCATCCTCCAGGTCAGCCCTGACTGTACACCCTGGCTTTGCTGTCTACCTGCTGAGTGCCCCCATTCTACCACCTAACCAAATCCTAGCACTTCTTTTCTAGGGATCCTTCCTTGAAGCCCAAACCCAGGAGATGGCTTTCTCTCTGAACTTCCCACCCCATCCAAAGACACTTTCTACAGCAACGACTATGTACTTGGCCCAATGGGGAGAGACAAAGACATGCCAGGGTAAGAAGGTGCCTCAGATTTGACCTGAAATGCCATTTCAGAGAGGTGGCTGGTTTCTGGAAGGCAAACTATAGTTCATGCTGGAGAGAGCAAACAGCACTCCTACCGTGGTCCTTGACGTTGTTTAGGAGGCTAAGAGAGAAGAGAAATGGGTGGAGAAGGCAGTGAATACATGGTGTTTTTTACATATATCATCTATTAGGCTCCCCAAATCTCTGCCAGGTGAATGTGAATGTATAGACAAGGAAACTGGTGCTCAGAGGTAAAGTGCTTCACCCAAGATCACGTGACCAGTGAATGACTTGAAGAACTCAGATTTGAAGTGTCCAACTGTCCTGTCCCCTTCCCTCTACTCATTCCCTAATAAGTGCCCCCAATTATTAAATGATGACTCACACCACAAAAAGGTCTCCTAGTTAAATTTGAAAATAAGAAAAGCATTTGGAATGAACTCTGAGGAGAATTACTTCCATACCAAGAATTTGTTCCCCAGCTATGTAGCAGCTGGGTTTTTTTTTCTTTCATTTCTTGATGTTCCCAATGAGTGGAATGTAGGAAGCGAAGACGACAAGTTTCCACCCTTCACTTCTTTCCTAGGCTGCCTCAAACCCTTCATAAACTAGGGACATAGAAATTAATTGATCAATCAAGTAAGAAATCTGTTGATGAATTAATAAATTTCCACTTTTACCAGATGTGCTTGTTTGGGGCAGTTATTGACCCAGAGTGGACACAGCGAAGTCCTAGGCTCCATCCCCCAAAACACAGTGACAACCAGTGGAGAAAGTTGGCTTGTTTTACAGCCAGCAGTCTGAGAACACATCTGTTGCTGAGCTCCAAGTCAAGCCACTTGAGAAGAAAAATATGGGCTCTTCCCCTCTCCTACCATGTAGAGTTGGGGTAAAAGAAGCTGAGCTTGAATATCCCAGCTGGATACCCTCCAAGCTGTGTGACCTGAAGACAAAGTCCTCAGAGCCTCTGTTTACCCACCAGTAGAATGGCGGGTTGTGCCAGGTGATCTCAAAGGTCCCTCCAGAACTGGCCATGAATCTATATGCGTCTCTCATGCTGAGTCTAGCACCCAGTAGGAACACAAACAATTTTTGAAACAAATTTTTTGAAAGATTTTAATTGAGTAGAGTGAAAAGGTAGAATGTGGGTGAAACTGGTGCCACCTCACAACCTCTCTGAGCCTGGACTCCTCTTCCGTCAAATGGAGCTGACGAGGCCAGCTTTAGAAAGTGGTGAAGATGGAATGGGCTAAGGTATGTGAACAGTGCTGGGTAAGGGTTGGCCCCTCTCCTTCTTTACCCAGCGAAGGACAGACTCGTCTCCTATGGAAACCCATGTACAGATCTCAGCCTCCTAAGCCCCTAACCCTGGCACCAGCTTCAGTTGCAGTTGTGAGAGCCACTGGGCTGGGCGACCAGAAGAGGCGAGATCAGGAAGTTCTGCTGCTCAGAGCTCAGTGGCTCCTTCCCTGGCAGATGAGAAATCACTGTACTATTCGGGCAACTGTTGACTAACTGACTTGAAATAAAATCCAGTTACAGTAATCAACAAGGCCTGATCTCACCTAGCCCTAGCTGGCCTCTTTATCTTCTGTTGCCCCTTCCCTCATTCTGCTTCATCTATACCAGCCTCCTCGCTGATCCTCTGGGCTTTTGCACAGCTGTTCCCTCTGCATGGAATGCTTCCTTCCTTTAGGGTTTTGCTCAAATGTCAGCTTGTCAAAGAGGACTTCCCTATTACCTTACCTTAGTTACTCCTGGCATTGCTCCTCTGCTTTGTTTTTCTTTGCAGCATTTACGCTTCGTGCACAGTGTATATTTATGTGTCTGTTGTCTGCCTCCTACAAGCAGAATGTGAACTCTATGAGGGCAGGACTTTGTCCAGCTCAAAGTCACATCTCAGTCCCTGGAAGAGTAATTGATAGATGTAGGTTTTCATAGCCATTTATTGAATAAATGGATATGTCAGCGGCTGGGTGGATAGGTGGATGGGAGGATGGGTAGATGGATCAGAGGATGTATGGGTGGGAGTGTGGAAGGATGGGTGATTATAGGTTGTGGATGGAAGGATGGGTCAATGGATTGATGGGTGGATGGTGGGTGGAAGGATGGTGGATGAAAAGACGATGGGTGTGTGGGAGGGTGGATTGATGAGTCAGTGGATAGATGGGAAGATGGGTCCATGGGTGAATGTGTCAGTGGGTTGATAGGTCAATGGGTAGAGTAGAAAGAGCACTGGATTTGGAATCAGACAGACCTAGGTTGGACCTGAGGTCAGCCCTGGCTCTGTTCCTGACTTGGTCAAGTTGCTTCCTCTCTCTGAGCTCTGGTTTCCTTCCTCATCTGAGGAATATAGGTAGTAATCACTTCTGTCCCTTAAGGGTGTTGTAAGGACTACATGAGGATCTATGTAAAGGGATTAGCATGGTAGTCTCACTGAGGAAACCAGCTGCCATTGTGTGAGAGACTCAAGCAGCCCAGTGGAAAGGCCCATGTGGAAAGGAACTGAGATCCTCAGCCATCAGCCAGCACCAGCTTGCTGGCCATGTGAGTGAGCCACCCTGGAGGCATAACCTCCAGGCCCCGCCAAACCTTCAGGTGTGTACAGTCCTGGACAGCTGACCTCTGCACGACAATGTCCTGAGAGCCCCTGAGCTTCATATACAAACCAGAACCACCCACCTATATCACCCCCAAATTCCTGGCCCAACTCTTCAGCACCTCAAGCCTCAGGCAGAGAGTTGCATATATTTGGGTGGAAAGGTGTTTGAGTTCTGAGGGGACGTGGGCAGGACAGTGACAATGTGTGCTATAGGCAGGGGTAATACATACAAAGGAGTATGTTAGGAAGAGTAATTGAGCAGCTGGCGGTGGGGGGCATGATGGACATGGACAGGAGGAAAAGGTCATAGTCTAAGATCCAGGAAAGTGGCTGCTAGAGACCTTGAGGCTGGACCCCGGCTGGGCCAGCGGATGGGGAAGGAGTACTGAGGGGCAGCCTGGCTCCACAGACCCAGGGAGTAGGTGATTGGTCCTTCCCAAGGTCCTTCCCAAGGTCCTTCCCAAGGTCCTTCCCAAGGTCGGAAGCCAGGAGGGGAAGAGGCTGAGTTCAGTTCCAGACACCCTGGGTTTGAGATGCCTGCTGCCCCTCAAACAGAGCTGTCCAGCCAGGTAGGTGATGAGTCACGTCAGAGCTGGGAAATGATTTTGGAGAGCTGCAGAGACAGAGAGAGGAGAACTGAGGTGAAAGCTGACATGGGAATGCAGCCAGGACTGCAGGAAGGAGAAGGAGGAGCAAGAAGAGTTAGCAAAGAAGGAGAAAAGGCTGCAAAGGGGGCGGTGGAAGGGGCAGCGTTTCCAAGCTGATGCATGTGAAGAGCTCAGCACTCGGTGGTGGTAGTTTTGACTTGTTATCAGACTTTCAAATACATTTATCTGGGTTTATTTCAATGTCTTATATATAGTGACTGCAAATAA
The DNA here is from genome assembly GCA_028533065.1 of Trachops cirrhosus. Classification (NCBI taxonomy): domain Eukaryota; kingdom Metazoa; phylum Chordata; class Mammalia; order Chiroptera; family Phyllostomidae; genus Trachops; species Trachops cirrhosus. The sequence continues at coordinate 72,243,900 of CM052547.1, forward strand.
AAATTAATGAGTTCATGGATGTTTTTAAGTCCACTTTACAGATGAGGTCACTGAGGCTCAGAGTGGTGAAGCAACCTTGCTCCTGTCTAGCCTGACTACAGAGCCCATGTTCTCTGTCTCCAGTGGGTGGTGAAGTGTCACACAGAATATCAGGAAGCGTGTCCAGCAGGGCAGAGGGTCACAGGGAGGTTGCAGAGAAAAAGTGGATCTCATGACAGAGAGGGACTTGTCCCTGGTGAGTAAGCTACACTCAGAGCAGGGAGCAGAGGGGCTAGATCTCCAAGGAGGGGAGAAAGAGAAGGGAGTGAGAAAGCAGCCATACATGCAGGCAGAACTTCTAAGATGTTTCATGAGAGGGAGAAACGGACTGAAGACAGGAGCAAAGAAGAGATGAAGAGAACGAGGACTGTAGGCAGACGAAGGGAGGGGACAGGGAAGACCTGGCTGGATACCTGAGAGGGGACAGAGAGAATGAGGGCACTAACTATGGGTGTGGGATCCCAGAAGTGGGATTTAGTCTCACTCTGGGCCATGAGCAGTCACCCCTCCACCTTACACAAAGAAGGACCAAAAAATGGACATGCAGAAAATGGGGAAAGTGGGACCCAGTGGTTTCCTGCTGATGCCTAAGGCACGGACCACCATGAGCCCCCACATCCAAACTCCATTTCTCCTGGATAATATTTCCCTCGACTTTTCGCTGAATGGATGGCTGCCCTGCCAAATATTACATTTCCCAGCCTCCTTTGCTGACCAGTCCCACTGGCTAGAATGTGGATGTGTTGGGGACCGTCTGGAGCAGTCCCCTAGGAGCTATGGAGCTACCAGATGGGAAGAGTCCTGAACCGTGAAGACATTCCACCAGGCTGCACTGCTCACATCTAGGCTGCTGTGGGACAGAGCTACACCTGCACCTTATTTAAATCGTTCTTACACTGAACCCAGTCACCCAAGTGAGCAGGCCTCCCACTGCCAGCTAGTCATACTTTGTCTCCAAGTGAGTCAGTCTCCCAGTTCTTTTCCTCTGTGGCATTTCGTACAACTGTTGGTCCACTGGGATTGGAAGCTTCCTTCCTCCCCCAGCCCCTGTCCAACCCGACTATCAACTCCAGCAGGGCAGGACATCGACAAAGTCACAGTTAAACAGAGGACAGCACAGGGCCTGAGGCAAGAGGCCCAGCGTGTGCAGACAAAGTCCCTGCTTTGGAGGCACAATCAGCAAGAAAATAAATTAATCAGGTCAGTTTAGATGGTGGGAAATGGTGTAAAGGGGATGAAGCGGGGCAGAGCGTGGAGGTATGGGACAGGGAGGTTAGGGAAGACGAGAATGAGCTCACCATGGGAGATCCGGAGAGCGCTCCGGGCAGAGGGAACAGCAAGAGCAAAGGCCCCAAGATGGCAATGAGTGGGTGTGTTTGAAGAACAGGAAGGCCACCTGGGGCAGAGAGGTGGAGAGGAGATTGGGGGCTGTGGGCCTTGTGGGCAGTGATAAGGTAAGGAGAGAACAAGGGAAAGCCACGGGCAGGTTTTAAGCAAGGGAGGGGATGACCTGGTTTTCTTTATAACAAGAGTCCTTAGGCTTCTGGGGCTGGGGCAAGGGTAGGAAGCAGGGGCAAAACCAAAAATCAACTTGGGAGACTTTTAAACACATGCAGACAGGAGGTGCTTGGGGTTGGACCAAGCGGGCGGTCACAGGGGTCATGGGAAGAAGGGGCTTAGTTTGAGAGCTATTTTGCAGATGAAATTGATTGGGCATGGTAATTATCTCAGCAGATCTGGAAATAAGAATTCAAGGGCAAATTGGTTACCTGAGAGCTGATCCCAGGACGCACCAGAAAGCGAAGAAGTAAAGGAAGACAGAGAAAGGAAAGAAGAAAATAGAAGGAGTGGTGAGGATCAAGTTGGACAGCTGAGCTTCCATCCCACTTGGAACTCTGGAGGCAGAGTCGTCCCACCCATAGGACAAGATAGCTGGGCGGCTCATCCGCCAGCTCCCAGATTACTGGTTGAGGGCTATTCCTGGGAGGTGTTAACTCGCCAGCATTCAGGTGCCAGGGACTCTGTTGGAGTCCTGGGTTCTGGCCAGCAAGTACCTGAATGGCGAATGCCAAGATGGGTGTGAGCAGGGCACCCACTGATGGAGCTGGAGGCAGGGAGACTTGGGACTGAATAACTCTGTCAGCACCTCTTAGGAGCTGAACTGATCAGAAGTCACAATGGATTAAAGGAGGACAGTGATGGCGTGACGGGCAGTGCAGGGAGCTCTGGGATTAAGGGGCTGAGAATGTCAGAGTGTTGGTGTCTATCACTTCCTCTTCAGCCCAATTTTGGCTGAGCCAGCTGGGAGGAAATGGCTGAGGACTTGGGAGACTGATAGAGGCTGTGAGTCCTGTGGGTCCTTTGGAGTGGGAGGCAGAGGCCAGAGAAGACAAGGGACCTCAGGGAACTAGGGCTCCAGAGCTGAGGGCATCCAGTTCTCTGTCTGCATACTCTCTGGGACTTCCATTTCCCCACCTGTGAAATGGGCTGTTGTGAGAATTAAGGGGAGAGTGTGGAAGTTACCCAGAACTTCAGTCTTTCTCATGCCATCCTCTGATCTTGTCCCTCCCCTGTCAGATGCCACTCAATGGCTTTCAGACAAAGTTGGACACCTCCCACCTTCCCCCAAGCAAGCAGAGGTCCTGCCCATCTCTCCTGGCCCAGGTCTCTGGCATCGACCCTGTATCCCTCTGTGGAATTGATTCATTAATTCACTGATGAATGAATTATTCATCACCCCTTCCAACCTCCTGGAAAACTCATTCAGACAAAGCCATGTGCCCCAACCCCATGACCCTCTCACTGCTCTGCTCCTCTTCCCACAACCCTCCCCGCTCCCTCCACTCTAGCCACTCAACCTCCCTTCCGTGACCCCAAGTTCATTACTACCTCCAGGCCTGTGCATTCGCTGTTCCCTCTGCCTGACATGCTCTTCCTTGATCTCCACATCACTCAGTCCCTCGGGTCTCTGTTCAGGTCACCTACCGCAGAAGCCCTCGCTGACCACCCTCATCCTTCTCTGTCCCCTCACCCAGCTCTAGTTCTCTTCACAGCTCTTGCCTCACTGACGGCACACCATACGTGTCCGTGTTTCTCTGCTGTTCCTTGTCTCCCCTGCAGGACCGTAAGCTTCAGGAGGACCAGACCTGAACGTGTTGTTATTGGTTGAGTCCTCAGCCTGTGGACTGGTGCTCAGTAAATAAATATTTATTGAATGAATGTTCAACTCCAGTGCGCCCTTGAGGACCCAGCTCAGACCGGCTCCTGCGGGCCTGTCTCCGGCACCTCTCCTTGGCCCCCAAAACCCCTCCTACGAGCCCGAATTTTGGAATTTACCCAACTTCGTTGTGATCTCCTGCCTTCCTTCTGTCTCCTCACCGGGCCACGAGGGCCTTATTTCTCTAACTCTCATCACCCCCCAGCACACAGTTGGTGATTGGTAATGAATGAATCAATAAATCTATCAGTTAATCAACTGCTAGTGGCCAGAACTGGGAGGGGGGACACGAGATAAAAAATTTGGGGGCCTAGGATTTCTTACTGCACCTCATGTGTAGTACTTTTCCTATCCCACAACCTGCACCTAGAAGGGGTGCATGTTTTTCGAACAAATAATGATACCTAACATTTCTTAGGCACTAACTATGTGTCAAGCACAGTTCTAAGTTCTTTGCATGTATTAATTCATTCAACCTTCACAATAACTCAGCTACCATGCCCATTTTACAGATGAGGAAACTGAGGCTCAGAGGAGTTAGCAACTTGCCTGAGGTCACAAAAGTAGTAAGCGGAAGAACCAGGACTGAACCCAAGGAGTCTGACTCTGGCCTCCATATACCAGTAAGCTCTACTGCCTCTCAGCGGACAAACGCGGATGCAAGTAATACCAATGGCAGCAGCTACGATTACTTGCACCTGCTCAGTGTCAGGCCTTGTGCTGGGTGCTTTGTAGCCCCCTTGTCTTTTTGACTGACAGAGTCCTCCTTTTGATATTGTCTCCATTTGACAGGAGAAAAGTGAAGCTCAGAGTTAAGTGTACACAGCAGGTATTCACAGCAGACTTCTGGTCTCAGCTCCTTCCAGAGTGGAAACCTTCAGAGGCCTGAACCTTGGCTTCTCTCCTCCACCCTCCAGGACTCGATTCTCCTCCCTCTCCCCACCTCCACTGCCACCCTGGTGTAGACCCGGAGCCCGGGCTGGCCCCCACACCCCTCCCCCCAGCCCACCAGAGACCTGCCGTCCCCTCGCTAGGGAAACCTCTTTTTGTCCTTCCCTCTCTCCCCCAGCCAATTACCCAGATCAATGTGATTGTGAACATATTTTGGCAATATTGTTACTGCTTTAAAAGTTTTTTTTCCCTTTGTTTGAAAGAGTGTTACAACTTCAACCACAGAGGGAAGAAAAACCCTACCCCAGCCGACCAGGGCTGCGAATGTAAAACCAGAAATGGCTCTATTGAATAATCAGAACTGAAAACCACCCAAACGATAGAATTCCTCGGAGTTCTGGCATCAGAAGGACTGCATCTCTGAGGCTGCCCTGGGGTGGGGCTGGGGACTGTGCAAGCACAGGCGAGGAGATGGGGTCTTGCTCCCCATAAGGGGTTGTAAATACTACTCTGATGCCCGGGCCTTCTTCAAGAGTGCTGAGAGAAGTTTTCTTTTCCATCGTTTTCTGGGTGATAAACTGAAGCCTGGGGATGATGGGCAATTGGATTCATACAGCGGATCCAGGATGGGCCTATGGGTGGAGTTCCAGGTTAGAAGCCCTATTGCAGGCTCCACCTGAGGCTGGAGCTAAGGCTTAGTATGAAACCAGGATCACGAGTCAGTGTGGGGCCAGGACTCTGAGTCTATAACAGGGTTCAGGGCTTGAACTGCCACAGGGTCAGGGCTCAGGCTGAGGTTGGAGTCAGGGCCTGGTATGACACAACATTCAGGGCTCTGATGGAAACCAAGATGGTGCCTTAGCCTGGGGCTCAGTCTACAATTGAGAATGGGGTTGGAGCTCAGGTCAGGGTCAAGTTTCAGTGTGTGATGAAGGAGCAGGGCTCCATCTATGATGAGTTCAGTCTGTTACCATGGTCAGGATTCACCCTGGATCATCAAATGACCGAAAGAAAGCCTACCACTTCCGGAGAGCATGGGAGAGCCAGTTCAACTGCTAGGCCTCAGTTTCCTCTTCTGGAAACTGGGGGTAACCCCTGTCCTGAATCCTTCCATGGTTAAATGTCAGGCCAAATGCAACAACGTATGTCAGCAAGCTTTCCAGACTGCAGGATGTTAGACAGATGTTTATATAAACGCTCCACGAAAACCCCAAAGAAGGCTCACTGTGGAAAAGTCCAAATGTCACTAAGCTCCTACTCCATCTTCCACCCTAGTTTCTCATCCACTGTAAAACTAAAAATAGCTAACAGTTACACAGCATGGCCTTGTGCCAGGCACCATTCTAAGAGCTTCATGTAAATTTAATTTAATCCCCAAACAACCTTATGAAGTAGGTACTAATATCATCCCTGTTTTCAGAGGGGGAACTGAGGCACAGATCGGTCCAGTAATTTGATTAAAGTCACATTCTATAGGTAGGAAACCTCTGATTCAAATCCAGGCAGTTTGGCTCCCAAGTCTATGTTGAGTATAGGAACAGGGGGCAGGGGATGAGTCTGGGGGATTCTTCATGGAGCAGACGAATGGGGTGAGAGGTGCAAGTCAGCCATGGGCCCAGCAGCCTGCCTTTGCCCAGCAGGCTGAGTCTCTCAGCGGATCCCACTCCCGCCTGGGGACGGACATAAAAGGCTGGGGGAGGAGCTGGCGAGTGGCATTAAGGCATCTCTTTAAACTTGTTTGTTTATGGAAAGAAATTTCAGGCCAGCTGCTGAAAACCTGTATTTTATGGGTAATTTTTCAATTTATTTCACACTGGTATTAAAAACAATAACCCAACCCACCACGGAGGCTGTGATTCCACTGCGGTTGGCGAGGGAGGGGATGGCTGGCTTGAAGCAGCTTCTTTGTTTGCCTGTGCACCCCAGGGACGAGGCTGCCTGCCTTCCCTTGGGAAAAACCAGACAAAGCGAGGAATAGAGACAGGGCTGCAGAGGTTGTGATTTCAGAGGAGAATAAGATAAAGCCCAGTGGAGAAAGTGGGGGGTGGGTTCTATACCTCTCTTTTATAGATGATGAAAAGTGTAGCACAGATGATGAAAATCACTCATGAGAACTTACTCTGGATTAGGTATTGTTTTTTACTTGCACAACCTCATAGCAGGGTCAGGAGAACTAATAAAATACTGTCTTGGTTGGGGGTTACCAAGAAGTAGACCCTGAGACAAAGATTTAAATTCAAGAAGAGTATTTGAGAATTGATCCTGGGAAACATGGGGCTGAGAATATGGAGTGAAAGAGGATGGGAAGGCAGTCCATAATGGGTGGGTCACTGGGACAGTTACCTCTGGGGACACGTGGAGCTCAGCCCTGCTGGGAATTCTGGGAGGCAGAGTAGAACACGCCTCGGGCTCTCGCACTGGTTGGAGGAGGGAGTTGAGTTATCTCTGGATGTCTCCACTCTACTATTGAGTCCATCAGCAAGTTGTTTTCTTTATTATTGTATTATTCAGTTTTATAATTCTATTTGGGTTTTTTATAACATATATCTTTGCTGAGATTTTTGGCATTTTCATCTGTTTCAAGATAATCTATAATGTCTTGTCAAAGCAGTTTTATGATGGTTGCTTTAAAAGCTCTGTCAGATAATTCAACATCTGAATCATCTTGATTTTGTATTAGCATTGATTGATTTTCTTTTTTCACTAAAATTATGGTATTCTGGTTCTTGGTATGGCAGGTAATCTTCTATATATTCTGTACATTTGGGTTATCTTGTCAGGAAACTCCAGATCTTTTTTAAATCATTTGTTTTAGCAGGTAGTCTCACTGTTCAGGTGTAGCATGTAGGTTCTCACCTACTTTGGGTGGTTGTAGTTGCAATGCCAGTTTAGTTTCCAGAGCCCTTGCAATGCTATGTTGGTCTGCTCTGTTCTTCTGGTGCTCCTGGGGCTATTACTATCCTGATACCAAAGCCAGACAAGACAGTACAAAAAATATAGAGAAACCAATATAATTCAGGAATAAAGATGCAAAATCTGTAACAAAATATTAGCAAGTAGAATTCACAATATATAAAAAGAATTATACACCATGGTCAACTGGGGCTTAGTCCATGGGGGGGACTCTGTTTCAATATTTAAAAATCAATCGATGGAATGCATCATATCAACAGTCTAAAGAAGAAAAACCACATGATTGTATCAATATATGCAAAGAAAGCATATGACAAAATTCAATACTAATTCATGATTTTAAAAAACTTCAGAAAAATATCAACAGAGAGGAAATTCCTCCACTTGATAAAGGGCAAACACCCACAGCTAACATTCTATGCAATGATGAAAGACTGAATGCTTTCCCATTAAGATCAAGAGCAAAGTAATGATATGTGCTCTGATCACTCTTACCCAGCATAGTACTGGAAGTTCTAGCCAATGCAATAAGGCAGGAAAAGGAAATAAAACACACATAAATCAAAAAGAAAGAAAACTGTCCTTTTCAGAAGTGATGTGATTTGCTATGTTTGAAAACACTGGAAATTTATAAAGATACTCCTTGAACTAATAAGTGAATTCAGCAAGGTGATGGGATATAAGATCAATATATCAAAATCAGTTATATTCTTATATACTAGGATCTCACGTGTGGACAGCAAAATTAAAAATACATTTACAATGGCTTAGGAAAAGAAAAGGAAAACTTAGGTATAAATCTAATAAAACATATACACAGACTTGTATGCTGAAAATGATAAAACACTGATTTAAAAAAAATAAAAGAAGCTCTAAATAAGTGGAGAGCCATACCATGTTCATTGATTGGAAGGCTCAATATAGTTAAGATGTAAATTTTCCTCAAACTGATATACATGTTTAATGTAATTCTGATCAAATTCCCAATGTGATTTGTTTAGATATAGACAAAATTATTATAAAATTTATATTAAATGGCAAAGAAACTAGAATAACTAAAACAATTTTGAAAAAAATAAAATGGGCAAGATCAGTCTACCCGATTTCAAGATTGATTATACAGCTACAGTAATCAAGACCATGTGGTATGGCCAGACAAAACAACAGATAGTCTGTGGAGCAAGATATATAACCCAGATATAGATGCACCTAAATATGCCAATTAATATTTGACAAAGGAGCAAAAACAATTCCATAGAGGTAAGACAGCCTTTTCAACAAATCATACTGAAGCAACTGGCCATCCATAGGCAAAAACACAAAAAACAAAAAGCATTGGCCTAAACCCGAGCCTTTATACAAAAACTGATACCAAAAAAAATGGATCATGGACTTGAATTTAAAGCTATATAACTTCTAGAGGAAAGAAAAAGAGGAAAATCTTTGAGACTTGGGTCTAGGCAAATGTTCTTAAACTTGACACTAAAAATATGATCCATAAAGGGAAAAATTTATAGTGGGCATCACCAAAATTAAAATCCTTTCCTCTGTGAAATATGCTGGCAAGAGGCTGAAAGGGCAAATTATAGACTAGGAGAAAATATTAGAAAATCTCATATCCAATAAAAGACTTCTGTGTAGAATAAAGAACTCAAAATGCAACAGTATGACCAAACAATCCAATTAAAAATGTGCAAAGAGCCCTGGCTGGTGTGACTTAGTGGATTGAGCACCAGCTTGTGAACCAAAAGGTCACTAGTTCAATTCCCAGTCAGGGAACATGCCTGGATTGCAGGCCAGTTCCCCAGTAGGGGGTGCACAAGAGGCAACCACACAATGATGTTTCTCTCCCTCTCTTTCCCCCTCCTTTCCCCTCTGTCTAAAAATAAATAAATAAAATCTTTTTTTAAAAAAAAGACATGCACAGATGCTTTCCTAAACAGAATATACAGAAATTTGTACACAAGTGTCCATTGTAGCTTTATTCTTAACAGCCCAAAACTAGAAGTTATCCAAATCCTTTTTTTTTTACAATAGTCTGTTCTCAGCCTGATGAGACAGAATTTGAACAAAAACTTTTATTTTTTAATTTTTTTATTGTTTATTCTATTACAGTTGTCCCAACGTTTTTTGCTTTTTTAATGCATTGTGACAAATACCACTAGAGAAACTAGGGCATCATCCTAGACTCTTCATACCTTTTTTTCTCCCCATGTCCAATTAATTACTAAGTCTAATCAATCATATCTACTTTAAACTGTCCCCACTGACTCCTCTCTACTCCCACTTTCCTTGCTGTTTTGCAGTGTGCCCAGGATTTGATTTGATTAGGTATGGTAAAACATACAGGCACGAAGGAAGAAGTATATACTCACAGATCCTTAGAAGCAGGAGGAGACATGTCATACCACATAGGGCCCCATGGGGAAGCACCAGGCTAGTCAGGCAGCAAGAGTGAAGGGAAAGCATAGACAACTAACAACAGACTTTCTTGTACTTCCCAGGAGAAAGGCCTATCCAAATGCTTTTGATGGATGAATGGCTAAACAAACTGTTACACATCCATACCAAGGACTACTACTCAGCAATGGAAAGCAACTATTAATACATGCAACAACTTGAATGAATCTCAAGGAAATTATGCTAAGTAAAGAAAGCCAGGACTTCCAGTCAAGATACAGGCATAGGTAAATATGCTTTGCCTCTTTGCACAACCACAAAATGAATTACAACTAGACCTTAAAACAAATGACACCTAGAACCATCAGAAAATTGAACTGTATGGAAGTCCGACAACCAAGGATTTAAAGAAGCCACATTCATCCAGATGAGTAGGAGGAGCAGAGATGCAGAGATAGGTAGAGAGGCACAAAGGCATGGTGTGGCACAGAGAGGTGGTGGAGGCAGAACGGGAGGTCCCACATTCACCTGCGGTGGATAAAAATCAGGAAGGATAGCTTGTGAGTGAGTGATCCCAGACCCAGGCCAGACCACACAGCCCAGGGTTCCACCACCAGGAAGATAAAGCCCCATAGCTTCTTGCTATAAAAACCAGAGGGGGTTGGGGCAGCAGAAGAAACTGCTGGATTTTCAGGAAACTCTGCTTAAAGGTCCCCATAGACCTAAAATGTATGCAGAACCACCACCTCTGGGATTCAGCTCCAGGGCAACAGCTGGAGGAGCACTGGTTATACAAGGTAAGCGCCAGGCAAACTGCCAGAAGCCAGGCAGTGCCAGTGTCCCCTCTCTGAGGCCTCCCCACACTCACAGCCACAAAGCAGTAAAGCCTGGCAATTACCTAAGTCTCCACCCCACACAATTTACAGGTACCTTTTCCATAATAGGCCATGCTACTAAGACAGGGAGTCAATGCAGCTCTACCTAATACATAGAAAAAAACACAGGGAGGCTGCCAAATTGAAGAAATGAAGAAATATGGCCCAAATGAAAGAACAGAACAAAGCCCCAGAAAAAGAACTAAACGAAATGGAGATAACCAGCCAATCAGATGCAGAGTTCAAAACACTGGTGATCAAGATGCTGGAAGAACTCATTGAGTATGGCAACATCATAAGGGAAGAAATGAAAGTTACACTAAGTGAAATAAAGAAAAATCTACAAAGAACCAACAGTGGAGGGGATGAAGCCAAGGTTCAAATAAACTATTTGGAATATAAGGAAGAAATAAGCATGCAACCAGAACAGCAAGAAGAAACAAGAATTAAAAACAAAAAACAAAAAAACAAGGATGATATATCTCCAAACATCTCCAAACATGCCAACATCCAAATCATAGGAATGCCAGAAAGAGAAGAGGAAGAGCAAGAAATTTAAAACTTATTTGAAATGATAATGAAAGAAAATTTCCTTAATTTGACCAATGAAATAGACATACAAATCCAGGAAGCACAGAGAGTCCCAATCAAGTTGGGCCCAAAGAGGACCACATCAAGACACATCATAATTAAAATGCCAAAGTTTAAAGATAAAGAGAGAATCTCAAGAGCAGCAAGAGAAAAGCAGAGAGTTACCTACAAAGGAGTTCCCATAAGACTGTCAGTTAATTTCTCAAAAGAAACTTTGCAGGCTAGAAGGGACTGGCAAGAAGTATTCAAAGTGATAAAAAGCAAGGACCTACAACCTAGATTAGTCTATCCAGCAAGGCTATCATTTAGAGTGGAAGGACAAACAAAGTGCTTCCCAGACAAGATAAAGCTAAAAGAGTTCATCATCACCTAACCATTATTACGTGAACTATTAAAGGGACTTATTTTTAAAAAAAGAATATCAAAACTATGCACATTATAATGGTAACAAATTCACAACTGTCAACAACTGAATCTAAAAAAACAAACTAAACAAGCAACTAGAACAGAAATAGAATAATAGGTATAGAGATCATTTGGAGGATTATCAGCTGGGAGAAGGAAGGAAAATGAAGGAAAAGGCGCAGTGATTAAGAAGCATACTTTGTAGGTACAAAATAGACAGGGGGATGTTAAGAACAGTATAGGAAATGGAGAAGCCAAAGAACTTATATGCACGACCCATGGACACGGACTAAGTGGGATTGCTGGAGGGATGAAGGGTACCAGGCAGATGGGGGCAAAGGAGGAAATATTGGGACGGCTATAAAAGCATAATCAATAAAATATACTTAAAAAAGAAAGCCAATCTCAAAAGGATACATACTGCATTATTCCATTGTATAATATTTGTGTAATGACATAATGATAGAGCTGGAGAACAGATTGGTGCTTGTCAGGGATTAAGATGGAGAGGAGGGTGTGGGTGAAATCACAAAGGGGCAGCGTGAGGGAGTGCTGCAATGGCCCAATTTTAATGTGGCATTGGTCACACAGTTACACATGAGGCACAGATTGCATCCCAGAAAACTCTTCAATCCCTGGCAAACCAGTTGGTCAATCTAGCAGGGGCCATCTTGCAACCCTTGCAACTCTGAGGAGTTGGGCTTCACCTAGAAAAACTTTAGGTTCTCTGGTTGCTTCGGGAGAAGAGCTTGTAGGAGCTACTACAGAGCCAGCACAGGTAGCAGCTGCTGCATGACTGGGGCAAGAATGAGTGGCCCGATGTGGCAGACTGGCCAGATGGTCCTCCAGAGCACATGGCTAGACTATATTTCTCAGCAATCCTTGCTGATAGGTGTGGCCACATGACTGCATTCTGACCAATGGGATGTCAGGAAACATGCTTTGTCCCTTCTATAGGTTATCCTCTGTGCCCTGGCCCTTCCACAGTGAGCTTTCATTCATGTACCGATGAACACAGAGTACAAGCTGCAAGGGATCTGAGTCCCCACGATCCAGCAAAGAAGGATTTGCTAATCAGGAACACACACTATGAGCGTCTTTCAGCCAGTATACCCATTTTGATCTGCTTATAACAGTTTCCAGTGGTTTCTTAACTGCTGTCCCTGGTGTGCACACCTCCTGGCAATGTCATTGGCATCACTGGCCCCAATGTCCTCCCTGGGTGCTTATATTGGGGGAGGGAGAGTGGAACAAACTGGAACTCCCCCTATAAGCTACAGAGAACCTAAGACCCTCTGAGCACCTCAGGATGACATGGACCCTGAGTTCTGGATATTGGAGCTCTAGAAATATCAAATTCTGAAAAGTCTGGAAGGGCTCTCAGAGAACACAAAATTCCAGCTGTGCCATTGAACAAATGGGGAAACTGAGCCCACGAGAGCAGGAGGTTCTTGAGGTGTAGCCAAGAATCAAGGAATAAGTGAGTGCTCCTTCATTCATTCATTTATTCATTCCACAAATGAAGCACTTTATATGTCAGGCGCAGGGATAAAATAGAAGATTTCTGCCATCATGAAACTCACAAAAAGCAAGTTACAAACATGCACAGGCCAGATGATGCTTGGTACTAGAAGAATAAGCAGGATAGGGCGATGCAGGGAATGGGTGCTCTTTTTTATCTGGAGTGGTCAGAGAGGGCCCTCTGACAAGGTGACCTTGAGTGGAGACAGGCCCTGAGCTATCTGAGGAAGAATGTTCCAGGCAGGAGAACAGCAAAAGCCCTGATAAGGACACCTGACGGGTAGAGTTCGAGGAACAGGAGAAGGGCTGAGTAGCTTCAGCAGAGGCAATGGGAGATGAAGGGGTAAGAGGCTACTGCCTGCAGAAGTGAGGGCTGTTCAGTAGCCCTGGCCCCAACTCCCGCTGCACATTGCTCCTCCCTGGCCCTGCTTACCTGGGGCTGTCCTGTTCTGAACCTGGCAGACTTCAGGACTGGGGATGGTTGGGTAGAAGCTGACTTTCCAACTTTCTAAAGCCTGATCTTCTAGGGTCACCTAATTGCTCCAGATACCTGGATTTCATATATAAGCTGGGAAACTCCTGCATCTGATGAAATTCATTCATTCACTTAATGAACATGCTGAGCACCTGTGTCTGGCATGTGCTGGGCTCCAGAGACCCAGATATGACCTCATCTCTGGTCTCAGAGAGTTGGCAAATTAGAGGAAAGCACAGACACACCCCTAGTTACCACCTGGTGTGATAAAAACTGCAATGAAGAGGCACTGAGCCTGAGCTGAGAATCAGGGAAGGCTCCCTGGATGAGGGCGTATCCAGGACTGAGTCCCGAATGAGTCAATGGAGAAGGGCGATGAGATTCAGACTGGCATTCCGTGGGGAGGCCACACAGGAAAGGCTTAGAGGAATGACAGGCCTGGAGACGTTCATGCAATACTGCACGAGTTGGGATCTCTGGGATTAAAGGGGTGAGGGGTGGGGTAGTGGGGAAGATGGAGATCAGAGAAGTCAGCACGGGAGGGCCTTGTAGGGTATGGTGGAGGGGACCATGCTAGGATGCCTGCTCACACATCCCAGCTCTGGTCTAGAATCGCTGTACTGCCAGAGCTAGGCACACCCCTCCACCCCTGTCGCTGTCCAGAGGCCTCTGTGGCCCGGTCTGTGAAATGGAGCCGTTTGGGTGGGATGGCTCTGACAGTCCACTAAAATCCTTAGGGTGTTGTCTGCCTGTGTTCATGGAGGCCCACAGGATGGCCAGCCAGAGCTGCCTCACTCTCTGTGTGTTTCCCTCCCCCTGACATGTCCTCGAATGTCCTCATTGCGCTGGGGGACCACCTCAGGGGGGAGAAAACGGGCTACAGAAGAAATCAGCATTTACTTTTCTTTCTGATCAAACCACACACATAAGAAGAAGGAATGTTCATTGTTCAGTAGGTTCTTCTGTGTCCCAAGTAGTGGCTAAGAAGACAGGCACTGAACCCAGATAGCCCTCTCACCTGCTGTGTGGCTATAGGCAAGTCACTGGGCCTCTCTGAATTTCCCTTTCCTCCCCCGTAAAGTAGGCTAATCAGAATAGAACCTGACTGGCTGTTTTTAAAGACTATAGTGCATGTAAAATGCTTAACAAAACACCAAGCACATAGGCCTCAAAAAAGAGCATTATTATTATTGTTACTGGATAGTTATTATTGTTAATGGGTAGGCATGTGCTGTTTGTTGGGTGGGAGCAGGGATTTAGCTCTGAAAGGGTTAAAACAGGACCAGCTGCTCCCAGTCCCACAGATAAGGTTGGAGGGAACACAGTCCAGGTCCCCAGCCCCTTCACTATAGAATTTATGAGGTGCTGGTTACTATGAGTCAAAGATTAGGGGCTTCCAGCAGGCTGTGCAGGAAAAATTCAGTGTCAGTGACCAGAAAGAACTTAGGACTCTTTTGAAAGAGCCAGAGCAGAAAGAAACAGAGCCAGACAGCAGGGCTGAAGCACATACCCCATCCTGCAGGTGGAGGGCAGGGAGATGGGCACCAGGAAAGAGAAAATGGAGCCCCAGAGGGCCAGCCAGTTGGAGACACAGAGACAGTGAGCACCAGCGAGACGGGTAACATTCAGCAAGAGAGAAATTAAGAAGGCTACAGTGGGGTCGAGGAAAGAGGTAGCAGAGGAGGAGAACCAGAGACAGAAAGAGAAAAACAGAGGAAAGCGTGGGAGAAAGAAACAGAAAATCAGAGGAGGGAATGGGGTAGCAGGAGGTGGTGAGAACGGAGGGATGGGGGTCACAGGGCACCAGGGAGTCTGCATCTGCGCGCGTGTGTACCTGCGTCTGGCGGACAGCAGATATGTGAGTAGGACAATGTAGGGGTGAGAACGATACCAAACCATGGACTGTGGGACAGTCTGGCCACCTGGCTCCTGGCCGGGCGCCCCCACCCCGCCCCCACCCCGCTCCAACTCCGACGGCGTGCGCCGCCCAGGGTGGGTTAACGCGCCGCCCCACCATCGGCTCCTCCCCACCAGGGCAGTGTCCCTGCTCTGCCGATGCTCTCACTCGACCTGGCAGCCGGCCCCTGGGCGGACGGCGGGTCCGGAGAGCCTGTAGCAGACCCCGCGCTCGCCGCGCCACCGTCGGGTTCCTGCCAGGCTGTTGAGCCTCCCCGGGAGTCTCCGCGGAAGCTACCTGGGTGCCAGGAGCCCCGCGCACCCGCTGGGACCAGGCTGCCCAGATGCGGGTGCCACTCTGCTTGTTGCTGCTCGTCGCCCACTCCGTGGACATGCTCCCCCTGAACCGAAGGAAAAAGCAAGGTAGGAGGGGTACCCTGCTGGGCAGGGCAGTCCGGCAGGTACAGCAGGGCAGGCAGGAGGATGACCCTTGGCAGGAGTCTATTGACTCCTCCGGAGAGGTATCAGTCCCACTTTACAGATGGAGAGACTGAGGCCCTGGGGCACCCTGTTCACAAGCTGGACCAAGGAGGCTCTCGGAGGAGGGAAGGGACTGGCAGGGCTCTCTGTCTCTCACTGCCCCCACTCCTCTGAGCAGCCTCATCTCTAGGAACAAGGAGAGTGGCTGTGCGCAAAGACAGCAAGCCTCAGGTGCTGGGCTGGAGGGCACTGGGACTAGGGCATGGAGTTAGTGGTTTAGAAACCATTCTCCACATCCATGGTAAGCCAGGAGGTGACATGAAGATTGTGGGCTGGCACAGGGTAGGAGTCCCCAGTCCCATCACCTACCCTGACTCCCTGTGTCTCTTGGACCAAGTCGGTGATCTTTGGTGCCCCCTCCCCCCACCCCACTGAGGTGAGGGCATGAGCTGCATGAACTCAGGGAGACCTGAGACCTGAGTTTGAGCCTGTTCATTCTGGGAATGACCTGGAAGACGTCTCTCCCCTCCAAGAGCCTGTGTTTTTCCATCTTGACCCCCCCAGGGCCACTAGAAAGATGAACCAAGGTTCAGATGAAGAATGTACCTGGGGCACCAAACCAGGGCCCCTTACACCCTTACGTCAGGGTCCCATGCCACTGCCCCTCGCTGTGAGAGGCAGAACATCCTCAGGAGGTGGGTTTGAGGATGTCCCCACAGAAGCGGCGTTGGCAGAGCCCGAGAGCAGAGGAGGGCGAGCAAGTCTGCACCTGAGCCGGGTGGCCCTCCGACCTCTGCGTGCAGGTCTGACGCTAAGGAGACCCCCACTACATCCTCATGGCATGGCAGTCATCTGATTTTATAAGCTGGATGCCAAGTTTCGGGCGGGTTGAGTAACTTTGCTAAGTTGTCCAGCAGAAGAATGGAAGACTGGTGTCTTCTTTCTCTCCAGCTCTGGCATTAGGTCTGAGCAAGGCTCCGTGGGCATGAGAACGAGAGCCTGCCCTCTGGGGTCTTCTAGTCCAGTTAAGTGAACAGCCCTACATGTGGACACAGTCACTCCGGGAGTGGAGCAGGAAGCAGAAAGGGGTTGTGGGAGAATGGGCGGTGGGGCTGGGTGGGGCAGGGAAACTGTGGCCCGAGGGCTCCAAGGCCTCAGGGAGTAGAGAGGTGGGTAGGCTTCTAGTGAGGGGAGGAGTCAGGGGCCACTGGGGCACTCCTCTGGGACTGGCCCTGATACGGTGGTTCAGGGTGGGCTCTGGAGTCAGCCTGCCTGGGTGCACCCTGGCGTCCCCAGTTACTAGCTGGGTGACCTTGGTTAAGTCACTTTGCCTCTCTGAGATTTGGTTTGCCCTTTTAAGGATCTTTTAGAAGATCTCTAAGATCTTTATTGGTTCTAGGGAAAAAAAAACTTCATTGACTCCTCTATAAAATAGAAATGATAATCTTGGGTAGGCAACTCACAGGGCAGATGTGGATAAACTGAATGAGTTAATGGGTTTGTCAAGTGAGTAGCGGAGTGCGCCGGCTCCCGATAGTAGTCTTTCTCACCTCCTGTCCATTGTGTTCTTGGCTACTCACTGCAGCCTAGCAGAGGGAGGGGGAGATACTTGTTTTCTGCATGTGGAAACTGTCTCAGAGAGGGAAACTGCTTGTCCAAGGTTGCACAGCGTGTAAGTAGCAAAGCAGGCTGGAATCCCAGTTGGTCTGACAGGACACAGATGTCTCCTGAGCTGTGCTGGTCTTCCCTTCTCAGAGCTTCAGTTTTCCCATCTGAAGAGGAGCTGGTTTAGAAGCTGTTGAAGATGTTTCTAAGTTCTAAAAAGACACACACACAGAAAAATAAGAAAGAACAAATTCCAATCCCTCCTCCCATTCCCATTGCTCAGTGAGGAAGTCGGTCACGGCTGTTCCTGACACTGCCCCAGCTTGGTGAGGGGGTCCTGTGCACCCCTCCCCATGGTGGTTGATCTCTTGCATCTGGGACACACGCACACCCAGCCCAGCACCTTCAGAGAGAGGCTGTGGCTCCACTCATGTCCAGGTGCAATGCAGATAACCTTGGATTTCAGTCCCGCCCCAACCCCTTTGTACTGAGTGGCTTTGGGTGAGTGGATTTCCCCCTCTGCTACCCCCAGCCTCGGTTTCCCAGTTAGCACTGGGGTGTGTGTGGAGGTAGAGAAGATCTTCCTATCACATATTCTGCAAGGTAGTCATAGAAGCCCTGGCCAAACAGGTTTGGGAAAGGCTGGGTTTAAATTTCTTGACTGCGTGACTTACGAGAGCATTCACGAGGAAGAGGTAAGGATAGAAAGGCCTTCCCCAAACTTATCTCACCTCAGCCACCATTTCTTTCATAAGACAGCTGCTTGGAAAATCCCACACGAGATCCCTGAGGGTCTTACCAGCTTTGGCATTCTGCTCTAACATTGGCAGGAAAACGTGTCCTGAAGGTGCCTGAGTATTGGCAGTGCTTCATTCATTCATTCATTCATCCACTCATTCATTTGCATGTTCGCTCAGCAAATGTTAACGGTAGTTTCCATGCCAGGCCCTGTGTTTGGAGCCTTGGGGATGCCAAGGTGAACAGACCTGGGGCCTGCGCCTGAGGGGCTGCCAGTGCGAAGGGATGCTGCTCACCTGCCCTCCCCCAGCCTGCCCTCCAAGCCCAGTCCTTGGCCCCAGCCTTTGGCCTACCCTGCAAGGTCAGGCGCAACAACTCGCTGGGCCCAGCAGACGCCCAGTCTGAGCCACCACCCCCGGGCCCTGCCCCCACAGACCTACGCTTCCGCGGGCTCCAGCATCACTGTTTCTTGATGAAACCCAATTTTTCTTTTCCTAAGACAAGAAAGAATGAAAGAAAAGGCTTGAGAAAGGTTCTTGGATCTGAAGTGTCTATTACAAAACAACATTTTGATTAATTAAATATAAATGAATCAGAACCAGATGGGGACATTTCTCTTAAAACATGCCAGGATGTCCTGGCTATGGGACACTTGGACAGACCAAGGGGCTCTGATCAGCAACCTCCACCCCGACACAGAGATTCACTAGGCAATGAGGAGAAGACAGGCTGACGTTGGCTTTCCCTGACTGATGCAGACACTGGCCTGCAGTGTCCGAGGCGTTATGGATGACACAAGACAAATTCACACGGACTACCGAGTCCTGTGGAGGAAAAGGGACAGCATGGCCACTCACTCAAGAGGAGAGCGCCCTGACCCTTGCCTTGACAAGCTTTTATTGGCTTCCTAATAGCATACACAAAGAAGGTTTTTATTCATTATACTTAGGTTTGATTTAGGTAATTACTTTTTACAGATAGCAACGGAAGGGATGTTACTGATTACTTCTTACAGATTAACAAGGAAAAATGTTGCACATGCAAGGGAACGATAAGAGTAACAGGTCTGGTTACACTTCAGTCCTTGGGAGAATTAGCACAGACTTCAGGAAGTTACTTTAAAGATTTGTAGTAAGCATTTGCTGCCTGAACTCAGGGTGAGAGTTTTAGCAAGAGCAAGTCACAAAGCAGCCTAAGTATAATGCAGGCCTGATTTCCCATGGGAGAACTTCTTCACGGGCATGGTCCTGTGTGCCGACTCGCTCCCCACTGGTTTTCCACATGGGTGCTGAGCTACATTTCCATGCCTTGTGAAGTGGTTCCCTACACCAGACGTCCCAGGCCTGGGGAGGGGGCGTGGTGGAGGCAAGAGTTCCTTACATTCCTATGGTGCTTTTAAATCCTTCTAGACCTGCGGCAGTGAAGGGCAGAGGGAGGAGCTCTTGAATTCAGATAGCCCTGGGTTCAAATCCTAAACCTTCTCCTGCCCTAATATGACTTCCTGGGCAGGCCATGTGCCTTCTCTGACCCAGAGCTTCACATCTGTGAAATGGGAACCTACCTCTTTTGGCGGTGGCGAAGATTCACCCCAGTCCCAGAGTGTAGGTGCCCAAAGGCATACAATAGGTGCTTCATGAGAATCCAACCGTTTCCCCCTCCCATTTCCCAGCAGAGTGGAGTGCTCCCAGGACTGGGGGGAGGGGAGACTCATGAGGGTTGAATCTCACCTCTGTCCCCTCCCCTCTTGGAGCCTCTTTCCTTTATTTGTAAAAGGACTGTGCCAGCGCCCACTCCAAAGCCTTGTTAGGCGGACTGAATGTAATAATTCTGTGCAAACCGCAAAGTCTCATGTGGAGAGCTGGGCAGGCAGCACTGTCCCCTGTGCACAGATGAAGCTGAGACTGGGCAAGCAGGTACCGAGGCAGTGGCAGTGATCGGAATAACCAGATCTCTTGTCTCCTGATCAAGGCCATGGTCAGGCACAGAAGGAGGTGTGTCCCTTTAAATGCTGGCATCCAGGTGAAACCAGCTGAAGATGCAGGTCAGGGGCGGTGCTGGGAGGGGAAACAGGACCCCTAAAGCGCAGAGCGAGGAGCGGCGCCTGCACAGTGAGTGCTCAGGGAATGGCACTGTGCATCAGTAGAAGGCTGTCTTGGGCGAGTCCCTCCGCCCCTCTGGGCGTGCTTTTCTTCATAAAATAGAGGCTGATGGAGAAAAGGGAAGCACGTTATTGGCACATAGTAGGTGCTCAATAAACTAAGCTCTGCTCACCTGCATTCTCCCTCTGCAGCCAGTTCAAAGGAGATGCTGCTCTTACTTCACATGGTTCCCACCCCCCACTTCCCTCTGCCATGGGTGGAAACCATCCAACCCTCACCTGGCCTCCAGAGGAGACCCTTGAGACCCCTTAGCAAGGGCGGGCCATGTGTGGGGGCTCTGCATACGGGCTGTGCATCCTCACTCTGTCTCTGCCTTGTGTTACACCCATGTCTCAGACAAGGAGCTGAGGCTCAGAAAGGGAAAGTGATCTGTCTAGAAAGTGCCAACGGCTGAGCTGGGATGCAGACCCAGAGTTTTGGAGGCTCCAAAGCCTGTGCATAGAAATAGCAGTGAATCCTGTCGGTGACTCCCCAAGGATTGCAACTCAGAGGCATTTGAGAGGAGCCCCATCAGAGGGGTAGGATTTTGTCAGGTGGAGGTGGCAGCAGAGTAAAGGCTGGGGACTCTGGCAAGAGGAGGGAAGGCTGTGTCTAGGTGGAAAGGGTCCAGGGACCTGTGTGGCCAGAGGAAGTGAAGGTCAGATTGCAACCAGGGCCGGAGCTAGTCACGGAGAGCCTGGGATGCCACTTACCCTTCACCGTAGTCACAAAGAAATGTTTATTGAGCCCTTCCTCTGGTGCAAGCCCTGGACTAGGTGTTGACAAGGATGACAGAGATGCACGCTACTGTCTGTGCTGTCAGGGGGCCCAGCATCTCCTTGGGAAGCTAGGTCCATTGGAAGGGATGATGTAGGCAGCATCTGCCTCTCCTCCACCCAGCCTTGAGAGGCAGGTCCGTGGCAGTCCCAGTCAGCCGAGGAATCTGAGACTCAAAGATGGGACATTGCTTGCCTTAGATGTCACGCCTAATATATTAGGTGACCTAATATATTTTGTTCCTCTCCCTCTTCTTGTCTATCAGTCTACTGTTTATTCATCCATCTTTCCAACCTTCCATTTAGTGAAAAAATTGAAGGTCATATTAATTCAAAGTTTTTCACACTCCTGATGAGTTTTTTCCTGATGAGGCTTGCAACTCATCAGGAAATCAGGCAAATACATTTAGTGAAGCACAGCTAGCATTTTAATGAGGTGGAGTGGAAGGGAACAAAACAGAGCGGAATGGGAAAGAACAGAATAAAATAGAGCGGGATGGGCAGACACGTTTGTGAAGAGCGAGATACTCAATATTGTAGGCTTTGCGACCACGTGTGATCTGTCACACTCTCTTCTTTGTCATTTCGTTGTTGTTGTTTACAGTGTTTTAAAAATATTGAACTATTCTGAGCTTGCAGTCCATACAGAAAACAGGCCGGAGGCCAGATTTGGCCTGTAGTTTGCCAACCTCTGTTTCAGAAAGTATCAGAGTGCATCGCAAGTGTGAAGATGAATTATTATTTTGAGACCATGTTAGAGTTGTCTTATACATGTGAGTGTGTGTGCCAGTGGGTGTGTGCATGCATGCGTGTGCGAGTGTGGATGTATGTACACAGGGTGTGGGTATGAGTGTGTGTGTGCTCTGTGTACTGTGTGAACTGATATAAAAATGCTAATCTTCAGCGACGTCAAAAAGCAAGGCTCAGCTGAGTCTGTGCGCTCCTTATGAAGTCTCTGGGAGGCAGGAAGATCCCGGCATTGCAGACTGGAGGCTAAGACCCGCCGGGTCACACAGCAAAAGGCATGAGAGCCCAGGGGGTCCGGCTCCGGAGCTCCAAACGTGACACTGAGTTGCCGTAATAAACAGTGACTGCCCAGGACACGTTTTGCAGGTCCTCAGTTTCTAATGGCCCCGGATCTGGCAGCCATGTCCTTCCCAAGGTGTGCGGAATTTAGCCTTGGGAGGCGGAGTGATCCATCAGGGCCCCAAATGTCCTGCTTCAGACATCCCTGCATGACCAGCGAGCGACAGCCCCGTGTGCTCCTCTCACATTGGTCCTCCCACCCACGCTGCCGGGTGGGCGTGGCTTCCTCTCTTCCCTTACCAAAGAGGAAGGCCGGTTCCAAGAGGGGAATAGGCTTGTGCAAGGTCATCTAGCCTATGTGAGTGTGGCCCAGGTCTTCCTGATTCCAGAACCCCGGGAGCAAACCCTGCCTTCTCCAGAAAAACCCCTATAATGCTGCCTCTAACCACCCTGTCGCTTCTGCAACCCTTCACAGTGAGCAGAGCGGTTCAACTTCCGTTTTCTCTGGAGTTCTGGAGAAGGTGCGGGATAATGGAATACTAGTGCCGAAAGGGCCAGTTGTGACATTTGAGACCAACACTTATAAAAACAGAAACTCAGGTGGGGATGCTGCTCAGCCAAGGTCCCCTAGCTGCGGTGAAAGCGAGGGTTCAGGAGGGACCGGGGTGAGGGCATCTTTGGTTAGGGAGAGGAAGGCAGCTTGTCCCGGAACTGGAAGGTCTGGTCTGGAGCTTCCCAAAGCCTGTTTCCCTCTGTGAGATTTGGGCATGCTCTGTCTGCTTTGCCTTTCTCCCAGGTCTCAGGATAAAGGTCAGATGAGAGGGTGGGACCAAGAGGCTGTTCACAGCTTAAAGGCTGTCTGCAGAGGTTTCCCAACTACCAGAGGCCATTCTGGGGTCAGGAGTCTTGCAAGGGTTTCTAGGGAGGCACACAGAGAAGCGTCACATTGAGTCTGCGGCTTGAAAGGGACCTGGGGAAGGTCTGGGCGGACAGAGTGCCGTCGTGGCCTCAGGACCTCAGGCTGTGGACATTGTGGGGACGCAGAATGGCCCTGGGCTCACTGGACACCCAGACGCATGCTTCTCACATATCTGCACCCATATGTTTCTTAAATCATACTTTTTCTTTAAAAATACTTAATTTTCAATGGCATCAAATGTTTCGAAAAGTCTCTTTTAGATTTGGTTTTATGGTTGAGCACTGACTCTATATGAGATGTTACCTGTGGTTTTATTCAACAAGGCTGGGCACTGTTCTTAGTACTTTATAGATATGAACTGATTAAATTCTCCTAATAAACCCATGAGGCCAGTACTGTTATCCCTATTTTACAGATGGCAAAACTGAAGCACAGAGAGGTTAAATAACTTGCCCAAGTTCACACAGCCAAGGTCCCAGACCCCAGTCTCTAACTACTTAGCTCATTTGACCCCCAGCCTTATTGAATCCTCACAGCAACTTGCAAGAGGACTCTTATCACCCACATCTTACAGAGGAGGGAACCAAATTAAGCGAGGGGAGCATTAGCTGAAGTATACGAAATGGCCACTTTTGTTGGTAGAAAACAGCCACATATTAGCAATTTCATGTGGTTGAGTCTAAGAGCTTGGCCAGTAAATTTGGCAAAGCCAGGATTTAAACCTAGCTAATTGATTCCAAAGCTTTGGTGCGTGGCCGCCCTGCCAGGCCTTCTCCCTACCCATGTGCACAATAGCCCATGAGTCCATTTGACCTTATTATTCTACAGCGGAAGCCCACCAAGCTCAGAGAGGGCAATCAACTTGTCAAGGGCACACAGCCAGGATGCAGAGAGGTTGGGAGTTGGTCTCCATGGCCAGAGCCTCCTTTCCTGGCCTCGTGTCACAGTCAGTGCCTTAGAGGACACACATGCCTTCAGCCCCACCCTTGAGGATTCTTCCAGGTCCCACAGGGAATGGTCTGAGTACCAAGGATGGGTGAAGCTAACTCCTCCCGGCACTGCTGCCTCAGGCGGCACCACCATCGCCTGCTGTGGGATGACTCCTTGCAGTACTGCCGCATGATTCATAGGGGCCTGCTCCGTGGCCCGTGGCGGGGGCTCCACTGTGCCATTGCGGGAGGGGGTTTGTATTTCACCAGCTCAAAAGAAAGGCATTCCCAAGCCTGGGGGACCCAGACCACATGGGGAAACCACTCCCTTTTGCCAGAAGTCTCCACTTTCCCTGAATCCTGACAGCGGTGCCCACATCCGCAGGGGTGGAGGCACACAGGGAAGGAATGTCACAACTGCCCTTCTGGAGCCTGCTCTGGGGTTGGCAAGCGGGCACAGCTGTCTCTAGCAAGTCCCAGATGAGCAGCGGCAGCCCGCCGGCTGTCACGAAGGCCGAGGGCTCTGCCGCTCACTATCTGAGTGGTGTGGGCAGGTCATCTCGCTTCTCCGTTCCTCTGCCGGCTAATTAGAAAAAGGGAGCATAAAACACACTCCTTGCCCATAGGGGTACTCAGTTAGTGACTGTGAAGATGTGGAGTGCCAGGCGTGGCGGGTGGGTTTGGGGCTTGACAGGCCTGGGCTCAGCTCCCAGCTCTGCACTGCTGTGCTTGGGTGAAAATATTTTCCTCCTGTGTCTCCGTGTCCCTCTCGGTGCAATGGAAACGATAACAGCATCCACCAGCTATGAGGATTCCTCATACCACTGTCTCAGAGATCGAGAAGACGATGAGTGTAACCCACCTGAGAGACAGTCGGTGCTTAGCAAATGGTGGCAACGCTCATGATTCATGGGAGCTGGGCTCTTTCTGGCGTGCTGAATGTTCCAGCCTGATGTCAGCCGTGCCTCTGCCTCCCCGTGAGTCCTCGGCAGACCTAACTTAACCACGGGAAGGTTACTTCGAGGAGCCCAGGTTCAGAGGATAGCGTGGTCCTAAGAGCTTGGTGTCTATGGCTCAGTGACGCGCCCTCTCTGAGTTGCTGTTC
Organism: Trachops cirrhosus; assembly: GCA_028533065.1. Classification (NCBI taxonomy): domain Eukaryota; kingdom Metazoa; phylum Chordata; class Mammalia; order Chiroptera; family Phyllostomidae; genus Trachops; species Trachops cirrhosus. Next base: position 72,268,839 of record CM052547.1, read on the forward strand.
GCTCCTCTATGAAATCGGACCTCAGAGGACAGCAGTGCGGGTGGAAGAGTGCATGTGTGCGTGCGTGTGTGGTGCTGGCACATTATAAATGTGTAAATGATGTGATGGCTATTTGTGGATGAGGCCACGAGGGGCCTGTCAGCCTACCCCCTGCCCACCGCAGGCTGGAAAAACCCAGTCAGATGCTGCCTTGCAGACACGGTTTTCTTCCTCCTCCCTCCTGCCCCCTCCTGGCAGGCATTCGAGTCCGTCGGACTCCTTAATTCGTAGCACATTATCGACTTCAGTCATGCGAGACCCTGCTTTAGTTTTGGATTTTATTTTCCTTTCTTTTCTAAATTGTTACAAATTGCCGATTTTCCATTTTACTCTTAAAATTTATTTCATTTCTTTTTAGAGTTATTTTTAATTTTAATGTAATGTATTCAAATGTACACGTTTTATTTCATTCTTACATGTTATTTTTGTTTTTAACTTTATCGTTTTACTTCTAAAATGTTTTTATTAAAAAATTTTTAATTAATTTAAATTATTTTATTCAATTTTATTCCTCTTATTTTAAATTTTTTATTTTTAGTTTTCTTAAATTATTTTGTATTTTTATGTTTCCCATTTTTTTATTGGGTTTCCTGGATTTTTCTTGTCAATTTATAGGACTTCTTCTATTGCCCACATTACTGTCCCCTGTTGACTATCACATGGAAGGGATCTTTTTTCAGTCCGACACTTATCTGTTAGCTTTGTACATCTGCTGGAGAATAGAAATCATTTGTGATACTGTTTATGCAGTCAAATCTCTTGAAGGAGGCGGGCTTCCTTCTGCCTTATGGTCTGGCCTTTTCAATTTTACAGAAAGTCCTATACGAAGGTCTCAGAAGAAGGATGGGGGCCCTCAGTTCTCTATCCTGGTGCAAACTCCCTTGACGCCATGTTTCCATGAGTGATCCTTCCTCAACAAGTGTCGATAGTCCCGATGCGGCAGCCCTGGGCCCTTCCCGAGGACATTCCTGGAACTCCCAAGGGCAGGTGACACTTCTCTGTTCACTCTCATTCCCGAATGTCCTGAGTCACTGCCTCTCGGTCAGCACACATCTGCTGGACACTTGCCGTCCGGCGGACCCTGTCCTCAGGGGCCCCAGCCTAGTGGAGGAGGCAGTCCCAACAGAGCGAGTCTTAAACTAGGAGGAGGAGAGATGTCAGCTGGAGCCCCGGCCCCTGGGGACAGGTGAGGTTGGCTTGAAGTTCCCCCAGCGCTGAGCTCCCCCTGCCAACGGCAGACATTTTGCCAGGGCTGCTTTGGCTTCACTTTGTGGGTCATCTTCTTCTGCATCAACAACCCCCTTCTCCCCCAAGAAAAAGCAAGCAGGCACTGGGACATTTGTGCCTAAAGCAGACTTTATTGAAGGTCTGGGGGGTGGGCACTGCTAAGGGCTCATCCCACAGTGCAGACTGTTTCAGATGGAAAGTGATTGAATGGTCCCCACAGCCCTCTCTCCTTCTGTCTGTCCCCACAAACCACTCGGGAACCCCCTCTGGCGGGCCTTGGGTCCTGAGAGACATACGGCTTTCAATGGCATTTCTCTGCTTTTGGAGAGACACTGGGCAGGAGTCAGCAGGAGAGGCTGACAGGCCACAAGGGGGCGTGGCCCCCAGCAGTCAGGAATCCGCGCTCTGGTTGTCTGCCACCTGACTCCTCGCTGTGAGTTCTTAGGTCAAGTACTTCACCTCTCAGAGCCTCAGTTTTCTCATCCATGAAATTGGGGGTAGCTGTAGCCCCCAGGTTTGTGGGGTTGCGGTGGACGTGAAATGATTTCACACAAGGACCCAGGTAGCACAGGGTCCTGCGTGTGGCACATGCTCAGCCAGCGGCAGCCTGGTTCGGCCCATTTGCAGCCCTGGTCCCTCCAAGGAGCTGCCAGAATTCGGAGACCCACGTGTCTGGCTGCGGCAGCCCATCTTGGTTCCAGGCCTCAATCTTGGTTTTCACTGGTCAAGAAGGATACGGGTCCCATTCTGCAGACGAGGCCCACGGGCAATGCTACACTCCACATCTCGCTGAAGAACAGGGCTGAGGGGGAGCCTCGTGTCTGTGGGGAAGGGGTGATAATAGGAGACGTGTCACCTGGAACAGCAAGGCCCCAGCCATCCTCAACCCCAGAGTGCATGCAGCAACAGGTAGAGCGGGCCCGGCCTCCCCAGTCAGGGGCCAGGGGCCAGGCTGTGCGCAAGGCAGGGTGGGAAGGACCAAAGGCACCCACGCGGAGGCCAGGGTTCCAGCCCTCAGCGACCCACTGTGTGGCTCTAAACAAGTGCCAGCCCGTCTCTGAGCCTCAGGCCACTGTCTCCAATATGGGGTTGCTACAGATGGTAAACTTTGACAGACACTGCCCAAACGCCTTTCTCAAAGGGAATCACAGTTTGCCTCTCTGCTCGGTCACAAGTGGTAACTCATTCTTGTCGTAATCATCATTTTGAAAATTAGTGAGGTGGGAAAGCTCTTCGTGTGGTTACTGGCCCTTTGTCTTTCTTCTTCGAATTACTTCTTTGAGTCAGTATCTTTACCCATTTTCTCACCTTGGATTGTTCCTGTTTTTCTTATTGATTCCTAGGAGCTCTTTGTGTGTTAAAGATGCTAATCCTTGGCCTACTTTGTGTGTGACTGGCTTGATGGTTGGACTGGGCATGTAACAGGAGATTACAGACATGACATGCGTACTTTTTTTCTCTAGTTCTCCATTATGTTTCTTTAATCCTTAATAAGTTTGGGCAGATCTCAGTGCTTTCTGGTACTAAAAAGCCCAGTCAAGTGCTACAGTTTAAAAACATGTCCCCAATTCAAAGCTTTCTCCATCCCCACCACTGACTTGGCTCCTGACTCCATTTATCTGCTCTGGAGGAAAGTGCGCCCTCCCACCCTTTCTCCCTCCCCTACGCGTTGGGAGTAGAAGAAAAGATGAGACAGGGACAGCTGTCTTAGTTCTTTGGTATGACTGTGACCTCACAGCTCGGAGCACAGAGAAAACTCAGGCCCCCATACCAGTGGGCAGCAGGGTCGGGTCTGAACGCCCCTCTGCCTCCCTCCATGCCCTCCGTGTGTGGCAGGGGCCCTAACTGTGGCACGGGTGTGATTTTCGGGCAAAAGCATGGGCCCGATCTCTTCTGATCTTCCTAGCTCCCGCACTATGCCCCCCCAACAGCCTTTTGCCCCTTTGGGTTGGGGATCTGCAGCTCAGTTCGAGCTCAGCTGCCTCCTTCAGAGTCCACTAGACCCAGACAGAGAACTGGCCAACCGGCGGTAGTGCAGGTTTCCCTAGGACTGCCCCGCCCCCTGCATCTCTCGTTTATTCTCCCCTCTCTCCCAGTAGATATGCGGAGGGTCAGCAAGTGTGTGTGCGATCAGGGATGAAATGCCCATCTCCATGGCTGTCAGGTTCCCTCCAAACTATGAGTGGTGCTCTCGCCACCCCACCTGGGTTTAGGGAAGTAGGGGAGTGCTCTGCTCGGCCCCAGCCTCTGGGGGTGGGCGCCATCCTTCTTGAATTTTCTTCAGACATCTGTTTACACAGGCCGGGGAGGCCGTGGAGGGGGAGGCATCCGAGAGCACAGAGACAGTCGGCCCCACTCACGAAGCCCTAGAGGGGTGTCTGGCCCCAGTTCCATACTCGTGAGTCAGCTCTCTTCAGAAAACGTGGTGGCGGGTCGCAGGGAGGACACAGACTTTGTTTCCACCCTTAGTCACAAGTTCTGGAGAAGCGAGATAAGTCCTGTTCATTCATTCAGTCAGCAAACTTACACGGTGCACCCAGTGTGGCCTGACGTTGTGCACGGCGCAAGTGCCCAGGAAGTCCGCCTTCATGATCGAATGTCATTTTGTGCGGCTTTCTCAAATGTTTCTACAGCTCTGGGGTTTGTCTTTGAGCTCTGTTTCATGAATAAAAGCAAAGAAGAGAGGTTTTTCTGTTTATATTTTGTTTTCACTCTTATATTCTTGGAGTCTAGGAAAGGACCTGGTACATTGTAGGCATTCCAGAAATACCTGATGGGTGGATGGATGGATGGAGGGATGGACAGATGGATGGATGAGTTGCACATTTACAAACACTATATGTAACCATCCATTTGACAGACAGAAAAACTGAGGCCCAGAGACAGAGACTCGCTGAGGACTCACGGAACTGCAATGAGTTCACATCTGGGCTCTTTCCCCTGCACTAGCATTTGAGCGGGGGGAGCCAGCGGGGAGAGGCTGGGCCCAGAAAGGTGTCCCTGACGATGCACACTCGCCCTGGGCATGGTGTGTCTGGAGGCTCAAACTGGACTCCCAACTCTGTCACCCCTTAGACCTTCCAGGTCCCTCGGGTGCTGATTGGGAGGGGCTAGGGCTGTCCCTGGAATGCCAGCAGGATCTGTTATGAGGGCCAGATTCAGACCTGCCTCAGCCAGCCCTGACTTTAGACTCAGCCCCCTTCCCCGATGCTAACTGGCAGTATGAGCTCAGGTGTTCTCTGCACTGGGAGCTGATCATGTATATACCTAACGCTTCCTTAGAGCTTTTTACAAGATGAGGGGAGTGTTTGTGTTGGACCTACTTTGAGGGCTAGGTTCTCTCCCATACATAATAACTACCCATTAATAAGTGCCTGGCTTTAAATCCCAGCTTGCCACTTACCAGCTGTGGGATCCTGGGCAACTTGCTTACCTTCTCTGTGCCTTAACTTCCTTGTCTGCAAGAGGAGATAATACCTTACAGGGTTCTCGTAACCGAGTCTGGCCACACTGCTCACAGCCACCCCCCAGCTGTGCACCTGCCACCTGCCAAACCTTGTTCTAAGCCTGTCACATACACCAACTTATTGAACCTTCACAGCAATATACGAGGACAGCTATCCCCATTTTACAGATGAGGAAACTGCGGCTCAGGTTAGACTGGGATTCACACCCAGGCTGGCCGATTCCAGAGCCAGCGCTCTTAATGCTCCGCAGCGCTCCACCACCTCTCCTCTTGCCATCGGCACTCTGGGACTTTCAGCCTCGAAGGTGCTCAGAGATTATCCAGGCCCTCAGAGGCTGCCTCCAGAAGCAGGCAAAGGGAACCAAAGACCAAGGCTTGAGATCCTCACCTCACCCCCGCCAGGCCTCGGCTCTTACCTGCCCTGTTAATTGAGTGCCTGTATCCCATCTCATCTCAGGAAAGATAAGGCTTCCTTGACTGAACAAAGCTTGAAAGCCCTTTACCAAGATGAAGTCTTTGTCTTTCTGTTGGGGAAACTGAGGCATGGGGTGACGAAGTACTCTGCCAAGGTCACACGATGAGTCTAAGGCCAAGCTGAGATGGGAACCATGGTCCTTCCTGGCTCCCAGCCCCAGGGCTTCAATGTGACTGAGTAAAGGAGGTTGTGTGTAGAGCAGACTGCAAAGTCTGGTTACTCCCTCAGATTAATCTTAGGACTCACGGGCCTTTCAGTTCTTCTTAGAAAGTTCCCCCACCTTCCCTGAAATCCTGGCATTCTCCACAGGGCTCGTGGGGGCCTCCTGCTTTGGACTGTGGCCATTGCCCCTGCACCCCCAGGTGTGGCACTGGGTCTCCCAATAGGCTGGATGTGTCCCTCCCTTGTCCTAACTGCTGCAGGTGTCCCCCTACTCAGTCAAGGCTGATATTTTTACAGCCTCCCAAAGAGCCACAAGAGGCCAGGAAACCTTACCAAGGACTTATGACCTCCCCGGGAGGGAAGGGATTAGCAGCTGGCCTGTGTTCCCCCAGTCTTGCCGGGTACTCTATACACAGCTCTCAGGCCACTTCATGGCAACCAAGGGAGGCTCAGAGAGGACCAGAGGGGCAAGAGACCTGCCCAAGGTCAAACAGCCAGACCATCCCGCCCCACTGTGGACAGAGCCAGGACTGGAAGGAGAAAGAACCTGTCGGAGTCCCTTCCACAAGCCCCCAAGTTCTCATTGAGCTCCTACTGTGTGCCAGGCATTTACTTACTCCACCAGGTAGTGGGACCACAGCCATGAACAAACAGAAACAGGCCTGCCTCAGGGAGTTTCCATTTGTGGAGGCGGGATAGGTAGTGAGATCTCTTGAGCACCTACTAGGTGCCAGGCACTGTTTTGAGCATAATGCATTTGATCTTCAAAATAGCCCCATGAGCTAGGTACAGAGGAAGAAACAGGCATAAAGTATTCCAAGGCTACACACAGCAAACATCCCTATAAAATGAAGAGAAAAGAAACTGCCCTCTCAATACTTTTTTCTTTTAAATTGATTCCAGAGAGAGAGGAAGGGAGAAAGAAAGAGAGAGAGAGAGAAACATTGATTGTTTGCCTCTTGCATGCATCCCGACTGGGGACCAAACCCACAACCCAGGCAAATGCCCTGACTGGGAATTGAACTTGCAATCTTTTGGTTTTTGAGACAATGCCCAACTAACTGAGCCACACCAGTTGGGGCCTCTCAATATTTTTCCAAAAGAATGGCAACTGCACATACCCCACTATATCATGACGATTTCACATGTAGAACAATTGCAAAGCAATTTCTTACACAATTTCCCACACTTGAAAACCTCATGACACTTGCACACACAAGACAGTTTTGTGACATTTCCAGGACATAGTGACCTTTTAACGGTTTCACACACAGGGCAGCCGTGTGAAAATTCTGTGCCCACGGATAACAGCGTGCTGAGCTCTGGGGAGACGGGTCCTGGCGAAGTCCCCTGGAGGGTGTGACTGCCCCCCCTGGCCCCAGCCTCAGCCTGCTGCTCCTACCCCCAGTGATGAGGGATCCAGCGACGATCCTTCAGGGAAAAATCCATGCTTTTCTGAAGGTCACTGGTGGCCCTTCTGGGCTGCTCAGTGCCCCCAGGGCTCCCACCAGGAACACAGATGTGCCTGCTCTTAACAACTGGCTAACAGAGGGAGAACGCATCATGTGGGTCCAAGGTGGGGCGTTAAGGGGCAACAGGGAAGCAGAGGTCTGGTGTGGTGGGGGAGGACACCTGCTCTGGACTATACAGCACCGCCCCCGCCCCCAACACACACACCCAGCAGCAGGCCAGGCCAGGACAGCACTGGGCTGGGCCTTCCCCGTGTTTCAACCTCAGACACTGGAATCCTTTGGTTGTGGGTCTCATCTGCCAGCACATGCCCGCCAATGTCCCAGAGGCACCCATGTGGTTAGGCACACAGAAACCCCACCCCTCTCCTCCCTCCCATGCTGAGTTTGGAAGGGACTGCCCTCTACTTGGGCCGCTTGGGAAAATGCCCCTGGCATGAGTGGTTAGTGGAGTCAGCTGCCCCGTCCAAACATGACCCTCACCTCTCATCATCGTCAGGCAGCCAGGTCAGGGCACTGTGACTCAATAGAGTTTGGGGACCCTGTCTAGCTCTGCCACTTACAGTGATTGGCCCTTGAACCTTAGTTTCCTCACCTCCTTGCTTCTTAAAATGAAGCCTGGGGACCAGCACCTTTGGCATCAAAGCTCAGGGAGCTTCGTGGAAAAGCAAAACCTCAGGCCCCACCCACACCTTTAGCACCACCATCTGCGTGTGAACCCAGGATCCCTGGGCGCTCCGTGTGCGCATGACAGTCTGGGCAGCCCCAGCCGACCTTGCAGGGAGGTTTGGAAGATCACACGTCACCGGCCACACTGCCGTAAGCGTAACCTAACGGCCTATACTGAGAGGTGGCCGGCGCCTCTGCTTTTCATAAGCAACCCCAGGTGATTCTGGCGTGGGCTTAAACCTGGGGATCACCACTGGCTGGGAAGCAGGAGATTTGGGTGTGGACGCTGGCCCCGAGGGCACTTCCCATCTCCCCAGTCCCAGGTGGGGGTGGCCAGAGAGTCACTCATACAGTGTTTAAGGGGGACCTGAAAGACAGATAGACGGACATTTTGCCCCTGCTTGAACACACCCACACTGATCTGCTCTGTCTGCTGGGGGTGAGGGGAGAAGGAATGAGATGCAGAAGGGGTGGGTCAGCTTTGGAACAACCTGAACTGCCGCTGTTGGGCAGTTTCCTGTCTCCGTGAAGTCCAATGGACACTGAAGGGGCAGTGGCCTTGGCACCGCAGGGAACTTAGCAAGACCTTTGTGAGGGGGCCTGGTGCTCTGCGTGGAGGGCTGAGGGAGGCAGGGGGTGCACCAGCAGCCAGGGCGTGGTGTGGCCTGGGGACTGAGCATCAGGTCCTGCGGTCCCATTGCCCCTCTTACTGAGGGGCCTCAGCGAGCAGCGTCACTGCCCTGGGCCTCAGTTTCCCCCTCTGAAATGGGTATGACAATAGCACCTAAATAAATTTTGCTGCATCTCTACCTGGGATGGTAAGCAGCTATCACAAAGAATGAGGCCACGAGGTGCAACATTTGCCAGGAAAACTTAAACGAGCAGAGCCAGGTGCCCAATAGTCTGTGCGGGGTGCTTGGCTTATCCTTCCTTGGAGCTAACCTGCAGCGATGGGAGAGAGACACCAAAAACTCAAACGAACAAATACGCCATGTGTCGGGTGGGAATAAATGAAGAACAAAGCAGGTTGAGAGGGGGATGGAGGGTGGTGCTACTTCAGGAGCAGTGGTCAGGGAGGCCTCACAGGGAAGGGGACACTCCAGCAGAGACCTGAGGGGGTGAGCCCTGCGGATGAATGTGGGAAGGGCACTCCACGCAGAGGGAAGAACAGGTGCGAGGGCCCCGAGGTAAGAGTGGCCTGGGTGTGTCTGAGGAACAACAAGGACGGAGCAGGCGTGGCTGTTGCGAGGAGAGTGACTGGGAGTGAGGGGGGTGGGAGTGCGGGGGTGGGAGTGCCGGTGCAGGAGCAGGGTTGGGGCAGTGCAGGAGCAGGTGGCTTGGACGGGGGGAGGGCCACAGCACCAGAAGTGGAGAGAAGTGGCCGGGTCCTGGGCACATTTCAGAGGTGGAACTGAGCGATTTCTGATGGACTGCATGAAGGACGCGGGGGAAAGAGAGGAGGCAGGATGACTGCAAGGTGTCTGACTGAGTAGAGTAGCCACTGACTAAGCCAGACGGAAATGCAGGTTTGGAGGACACAGGATAAAGAGTCCCCATGGGGGGGTGTGCCCATTATTATTACATTCTGAGGGTCTTATCCATTCACCCCTAGGGGTCATGTGTGGACCCCTCAGCAGGGGTCGCTATCCGCTCCTTTGCCCGAGCTCCCTCCTTGTTGGAGCCAACTCACATACCATCTTGTGCTCACCTCTCTCAGAAACCTTTCCTCCTCCTACACAGACTAGTCCTGCTCCAGTCGCCACCTCTGCCTAGCAAACCACCCCTGCTGACTCCAGCCTCTGAGCCCGGCTGGCCCACCCGGCCCACCCGGGTCCTTTGCTCGGCTCGCGCACCGCTGGGCAGATGTCCCTCTTCGAGCTGTGCAATCCCAGTCCTGCCCACTGGACCGCAGGCTCCCTCAGAACAGTCGTTGAAAACGTTATGCCATCTCTTTTTCATTCATTTAGGAAACAGTTAGTAGATGCCCACAATGTGCAAGGCTACGGCTGTTTGAAGGAGAACAAGCCAAGCCGGGCCCCAGCCCTAGAGGGAGCCCCTTGGGGTGCGTCCCACTTATCTCCCGTGAATCAAGTTATAAAATAGTGTGCATTCACCTGCCATCCACTGTGCAGAGCGCTCTGCCTGGATGCGGTCACATCAAACTCCCAAGTTCCTGGGAGGTAGTCAGTACAGAACTTTTTATTTTGATGTCCCCATTTTGCAGAAGAGAAGACTGAGGTTCAGAGTAGTGAAGGTATTTGCCTTAGATCACTCAGCCTGGAAATGGTGGTTTGTCAGGCCCCGAAGTCAAGATCACTTCAACATTCTGCTGATTGTGAGACCCTCCCGGTTCCCTCCTGAGTACTCAGAAGAGTACGGTGGGCTGGACACTTCTAGCCCCGAGTTCCCCAGGAGTCTCGAGGCCGGACGTCATCTCTCGGGCCCATCCCTTCTGCGGATGGTGCAATCTACCCCCTAGGCAGGAAATCGCCAGGCTCCTCTGAGCTGTCTCAGTGAGCAGTGGTAGCGACCGCCTCCATATGTGACGGCCAAGCAGGCGGGGGGAGCCCAGATGGTGTTTGTTTCCTCCGGCCATTGGCGATAGCATCCCCCCACTGCCAGGCAGGGATGAGAGGATGCACTGCCCGGCACTCCCTGCGTGTGGCCCCCTACATAGTTCTGGGTCCTTCCCAAGGACAGAGCAGGCCTGTCCCTCCCTGGGTTGCACGACCTTGGGGCAGGAGGCAGTGGTGTCTCTCTCTTTCCCCATCCTTCTCACCCCCCAGGGGGTCCTTCAGGACAGCTGTGTTAAATCCTCGGCCCACAGTGGCACATGCTGTTCTCACTCGGGACACACTTCTCTGGGCACACCCCAATTATGAAGAAACTCTATCCCCAAAATGCAGACATCAAAATAAAAAGTTCTGCGCTGACTGCCCAAGCAATCTTGTAAACACCCACAGGGCCCAGCAGGTGGCGACAGTAATATTGCTGGGACCCTTTAAGTGTCAGGCTCGCTCAGGTCCCCACAACATTATCTGCTGGGTCAGCCAGTATGATTCCTGTCTTTTAGAGGGGAAAACTGAAGCACAAAGAGGTTGAGATACTAGTTCAAGGTCACATGGACAAGGATAAGGGGCAGAGCTGAGATTTGAACCCAAGCAGTCTGACCCTTAACCCTTCTCTACCGTTAAAGTATGGCCCTGGGGTGGGGGTGGGGGGCGGCCGTCTCTGTGTTAACAAGCTGTCCAGGTGAGTCCGACACATGCCCTGGTGTGACAACCCCTGTTCTCTGTGGTCTTCTGACGAGAGAGAGTGCAGTGGGTATAAGAGAAACGGCAGCTCAGGGATGATAATACCTAGCAGCTGGCCTCTGCCCTTGGTGTCCGGGATAATAGGGAGCAGTGGGGACCGCAGCAAACTGGAGTGCATGCGCCCGTCCGTGTAACTCCAGCCAGTCCTTGCCTCGCAGGAATGCAGGCCGCTGTTGGCAGATATTCCGACTTTTTCCAGAGAAGCCCAAACCCCAGCTTTCTATGTGAAATTTGATTTTTTTAAATGTTGGCAATCTATCCAAATTATTGGGTGGGGGCGTGTTTTGTTTTGTTTTGTTTTGTTTTTAAGTGCGGTGCTGACGCTCTTCACTTGGGCACTGAGGCTTTTTCAGTGGCAGACTCGCTGTGGGCCGCCGAGGAGATGAGCCTGACTGGGAGAACGTGTACTGTTCAGAGTCTTGGATGTCACCCTGCGTCCTTTGGCCCCCTCAAGGGAAGCTCTCAGAGTAAAGTGGGTGGGAGGCATGGCACTGCAGCGGTGACCCTGCATCTACTCCGAACCCCCAAATGGAAAACATACAGAGATCGCTTGCAAACGCGGAGCCATTGACTCCTAGCGCCCAGGATGTGGGTCGCCCTGAGGGTGGGAACCATCATTTGAAGAGCACAGGTCATTCCCAGATACCAGCAGAAAGAATGACCTGCCTTTCACCCAAGACAAAAGTTCCCTCCTCGTGTGTCTGCCCTGAGCTCTTCACCGTCCTGAAGACGACAGACCGTCTGCCTGGAGGTGGTAGTTGGTAGCTGCTGTCCACTGACGTCTCCGGCTTCTCTGTGCTCGCCTGTGAAAGTCTGAATGTGGGCTTACAATCCCACCATGTGTCATGGCAGGACGGGAGCAGAAAAGGAACTTACACTTATGCAGAAGCACCTACTATGTGCCAGACACTTGATGGTTTGTTTGTACACACCTCATAACAAGGCCCATAAGGGTAGGAATTGCTGCCACCATTTTACAGATGGGGAAACTGAGGCCCACAGAGATTAGGGCGCTTGTCCAAGGTCACTCAGTGGTGGAGCCTAGATTCGAACCAGGGCACCTGCACCATAACACATGCCCTTAGATGTCTGAGGGCAGAAAACATGTCGTCTGCTTCAGTATAACGATAGCTCCAACTTATGAAGGGCCTGCTGTGCGTAGGGCTGTCAGCTAGGAGTTTTCCATGTGGTACCTGCTTTAATCCCAGCAACCCTGCAAGATAAGCATTATTGCCCCTTTTAACAGCTAGAATAACTGAGGCTCAGAAAGTTAAAGTCCTTTGCCCCCCATCACACTGCTGCCCCCCTGAACCTGACACAGGGGAGGGGATCAGTAACTACTTGTTGGATGGATAGATGGATGGATGGATGGATGGATGGACGGAATGAATGAATCATTCAATCCTGGGCTAATGTATACATTCTGAGCTGTTTTAAGCCTGTATCCCCTTGTAAATTGCCCAGCCTGAGCAAGTTTCAACTCAATCCCTGGGTAGCCAGAAAGGCAAAGTGACTCAGATGTCATTCCCAGCCCCTGGCCACTCCCTGCCAGCTGCTGGAGTGACACAGAGCCACACTTTTTGGTCCAACTAGCATCTTGGCTGGGGAAGGATGGCCTTGATTATGGGAGACAGTTAAGGGAAATCACAATTGGTGCCATCCCCTCTGCTGCCCCGAGAAAACTCAGGGATGTTGCCATTAGAACTCCAATGCTTTCGTTTAGAAACATGCATCTGAGCTGAGAACAGGCAGCGATGAAGGCCTGGATGCAGAGGTGGTGCAGAAGGACCCAGGGGCTTTCAAAGTGTGCTCCCAAGAACCCAGAGCCACTTGGGATGCCATGGCGGGGGCGGGGTGGGGGGGCGGGGTGGGAGCTGCAGGCCCTTTCACCATGACCTGTTTCCTCTCTGGCAAGCCACATCATTTTGGTTGTAAGCTGACAGGAGGAGAGCTAGCTCAAGTGGAAACACGACTTCTTTTTGGATCTGTGGGGTGAACCCAAGCAGAGGGGCGTCTTCCAAGCCAAGTGTGGAGGACGGTCAGAAACTCAGTCTTTCGGGGTGCGTGAAGTTTCCGGTTGCCGTTCTCTCTCTGCTCTGATTTGTTTCTTTCTCTCTCTGCTTCTGTATGGGCCAGGAGGCTTTTGGTTGAAAGTGACAGAAAACCTAACTCAGAGTAGCTTGAGAAGAGAATTTATGGACCCCCACCCCCAGGGGTGAATCGGGGTGAATTGAGGTGCACAGCCAATCCCGTGGCTCTGCTGCTGCTGTGTGGCCTCCATTCTTGGGACACCCTCCCCTCATCTGGTACCCACCAGCTCTGCTCTACGTCCCCCCAAATCCAATGGAGTGGAAAAGCACACACACACACACATGCATTGACTCAAAAAAAATAAGACCAGCTCTTGCGGAGACACATGCCTATGTTGGAATACACCATGTAGTCGAGGGGACCTGGTGCTCTGTCGGCCAAGCCGGGTTAAGTGCATCTGGGTGGAGACGGCTCCACATGACCCCCAGACTCAGGGAGTGCAGAGGGATGGGGCCTCTCTAAGCAAAGAGAGGGGCCGTAGATGCTTGTACTAGAATAGGCCACCCTGCCCTCCTCCTGCAAATGTTCTTAGGTCAGCAGGCCAGCCCAGAGCATGGTCTGCCAGTCCAGAGTCAGAGTTCTCAAGACACACAGCCTATTGGCTCAGCCTGCATGAGAGGTTGGGTCCTGGTTCAGTCATCCACCCGGGCACAGGTTCATGCAGCACAAGGTGGCTGCCGGGCCAGCCCTCAGGGAAAAGGAACTGTGAGCAAGGATGACACTTCCAAAATGCCTATTACATTTACTTTGGACTTGCTAAAATGTACATTCCTGGGTCCACACCAAACACCTTACAAGCCTCCCTGGGGATTTTTATGCAAATTTAAAAACCATCAAGTTTGGATATTTCTAAAGCAGCATTATACAAACTCCAGTTGTCATCACTTATTATGCATACAGTTGGCACTCAACCCTCTACATCCATGACCTTGGGAGTGGAGGATAATAGCATTGCTGTTTTTAACTGATTATAGAGAGGTGAGGAAAACCCAGAATGAGATGATCAAAATGCAACAAGTCAGAGGTGCCATTACACTATGGAGGCACTAGAGGGCACCCTAGCCAACCACCAGGACCAAGGCAGAACCATGTCTCGCCAAAGACCTGGGGTTGAAAGATGCTAGTTGAGATCCATGGTGTGCTCTCGTACAGATATACACACACCCTGACACTGTCCAAGGTCAAGAGGAGGGTCCTTGTCGGGTTCTTTTGTCTTCAGAATGTGGAAATACCACTCTACCAATATCAATGCTGTAGCTCCAGTTGGGGCTTCTTTGTTGTTGGCTGCCTGACTTTGGGGAAGGTCCCACCCCTCTGGCCTCAGGGTCCTCACTGAAACTGCAGGGGTGCAGCTGAGTGATTCCCAAGCTTTTCTGAGCAACAGTGGTTATTTAGAGTTTTGCTTTGTTCCCATCTGTGTTGCCATCAGTCACTCCTGCAGGCTTTGGTTCTCCCATGAAGTCCGGTAAAGGCCGAGCTCTGTGTGGCTCGCCCCCGAGGCCCCAGGCTCTGCCCGGCACACAGCAGGCCCTAAGTGAGTGCTCCAAGGGGCCGTGCAGGGCCTACCGACCTGGTCCCTGCCCCAGCCGATTCTGTGGGACCCTGGGCATATCATTTCACCTCTCTACGCCTCTGTTTTCCCAGCTGCAAAACGGGCAACAACACCCCTGTCGGGGCATGTGTCTCAGTCCACAAACTCAGTTTGCAGGAAATACCATTTTGTTTTTCCGTAACTGAACCTAATTTCTAATCTGAACTCCTTTCCTGCCAAGTGACAGAGATCACTTCAAGCCAATTAAGGGTCCCTTTGCCCTTTGTTGGTGGGGTGGCATCTCAGGTCAGGGGGGTTCACACCCTGCTGAGGCACTGAGGAGAAGTGCTCTGGTCTCCGCTGACATCACTCTGTGCCCACCTGTGAGGCTGAAGATGATGTCATCAGTGGCCATCATGTCCTCAGTATGTCAGAAAGGCCAGGTGGCCTAAACAGGAGAGGCAACACCTTCCTCCCTCTCCTATAAAAGCATCTGAGATAGACAGTCCTGGGTTGGTATGGCTGTGCCATCACAGCTCTCTGTCAGGTCCCTCTGTCACCTGCCATCTGCCATGGTCCCAGGTACCTAGTCCTCAGCCTTGCAGGTGGAAGGAAGAAGGTGAAGAGAATAGCCCCGCCCTTCCTTTGAAGAGCATTTCCCTGGTGTGGCACAGGATACTCCCCCTTAAAGTCCATTGGCCAGAACTTAAACACATGACCACACATGGGTGCAAAGAAGCCTAGGAAATGTAGTCTTTATTCTTACCAAACATCAATTCCACTAAAAATCAGGGTTCCTTTACTGAGGACGGGAGGGTGAATAGACTTGGGGACAGCCAGCCCAGGGCTGTACTGATAGTGCTCAAGGGTGCAGCTCTCCACTGCTCTCAAAATTTCTGTAATCTTCCCCTGCTCAAGATCTCAGCTTCAGGATGGGCCAGTGCTTGGGAGCTGGGAGGAGGAGGAGCAGAAAGAACTGTTCTTCACCCCTCCCCCACCCCCAGGACACAATGGAGTCTAAACTCTTTTTTAAAAAAATATACTTTATGATGCAACATTTCCAACCTACCATCAAGAATAAAAAATAACATGATGAAGATTTGTGTACTGGGCAGCTACTTTTATCAAATCTTGCCATTGTCATATTTGCTTTAGCTTGTAAGTTATTAAATATTACATATATGAGTGAAGTCCCCAGTTTTCTTCCCCAATTTCTCTCCCCACTTCTCACCTCAGAGATGTTCAATCCTGAATTTAGCATTTATCAGTCCCTTATATGTCTTTTACCCTTAATACAAATGTATGTATAATGTCACCAAATACTCTTGTAGATGTTTGAACTTGATATAAATGGCTTCTTGCTGTACGATTCATTGTGCAACTTGAATTTTTGCTCTCAGCACTGGCTTTGGGATGTCGCCACAAGGAATTCTCCCTCTGCCATTCATTGTGGCTGGGCCATTGTGTGGTCATGGCTGTGCCATCTGGCTGTGCCGCAGTGTGTTTACCTATTTTGATAGATGGTTATTGGATTTTTGCAATAAGCATTGTTGTACACGTCTCCTTGTGCACACATGAGTCAGTGGTTTTGAGAGTGTGTTCCTGGACCAGCAGCATTAGCATCACCTGGGTATCTGTAGAAATGCAGATTCTCAGGCCCCGCCTCAGACTTACTGAATTGAACCCTCCAGGGCAGAGCCCAGTGATCTGCATTGTAACAAGCCCTCTAGGAGAAGCTGGTGCCTGCTAGAGTTTGAGAACCATTACTCTAGGTTTTGTAACAGAAGCACATCCTCGAGTTTATTAATAGATTCTGCTAGATTTTTCTCCAAAGTATACACTCCTGTCAGGATGGAAGTTTCCTCTCATCCTTGCCAGCCCTTGGTGCCATCAGAACTTAAGATCTTTGCCAGTGGGGTAGGAGGTCTGGCCTCTGTTCACTTCTCAGTGATGTCCTCTCCGTGGCCCTGGAAACCCCTCTTACAACACCATACTTTCTCTCTGGCTGCTGGTCCTGCCAGGTCTACAGCTTTGGAAACACACAAACTTTCACTCCGCTCCCTGTGGCAATTTTTCTTCCGGAGGCATCAGTTACCTCCACATGAGCCAGCTGGGTCAGTCAGGGATCCCAAATGTAAGCAACAGCACTGGCAGATACGTGGGGCTCCCAGAGTCCAAAGGGCTGCTTTGGATCACATGACCATACCTAGATGCAAGGGAAGCTGGGAAATGTAGTCATTTGTCTAGGGGCTATGGGCTCAGTTAATATCCCAGTGAGACAATCTGACGTGTTCACACAGACGGGTTGACCATCTATCTCTCTCTCTCTCCCTTTCCCCCACCCTCCACCCTGGTCTGGCTGGCAGTGGGCACTGGTCTAGGGGGCAACTGCACAGGCTGCGTCATCTGCTCAGAGGAGAACGGCTGCTCCACCTGCCAGCAGAGGCTCTTCCTGTTCATCCGCCGAGAAGGTATCCGCCAGTACGGCAAGTGTGTGCATGACTGTCCCCTCGGCTATTTCGGCGTCCGCGGCCAGGAGGTCAACAGATGCAAAAGTACGTGGCTCTTCCCTTGTCCTGTGCTAGCGTTGGGCTCCTGGGCACCTCTGGCCCATGTCCCATCTCTTACCCCGACACAGCCACAGGGGAAGTGGGTGAATGCCTGAACCCAGGCTCAGATGCTTACTTTCAGGCTGGCTCTAAAGACCTGGGAAAGTCAATGCCTTCTCTGGTGTAAGCAGGCACACTTCACCTCTACCCTAGTCTGAGGTGTGGACTTCGGACTATTACCCTTCTGAGCTGAGCTCGAATGAGAAAAGGAGTACCAACCCCATCTCTGATTTTTTCTGTGACTCGCAACAAATCATGACCACCTCTGAGCTCTGATGGAAATGAAGCAGGGAGTCCTCCCTCCCAGCGCAGATTTGCTGTGTGACTTTAGGCAAGCCACTTGCCCTTTCTGAGCCTCAGCTTTAAATACAAATAACTATGCTACCTGGACATGTTCCCTGCCCCTGCTGGACCTCAGTTTAAATGACAAAGAGAGTTCTCCTTGAAGGCAACCCAGTTTGACCTTGGGCAAGTCTGGGCTTCAAAGGAGACACTGAATCCTGACCCCAGTGCTACAGGGCCTGGGGCTGCTCAGAGGCCCTCCCACCTCAGGCAGTCCCAGAACGTCCTCTTCCCCAGCAGTGGTCCTCACCAGGGGTGGTCCTGGATCTATTACAGAATGTGGGGCCACGTGTGAGAGCTGCTTCAGCCAGGACTTCTGCATCCAGTGCAAGAGGCGGTTTTACCTGTACAAGGGAAAGTGTCTGCCCACCTGCCCACTGGGCACTGCGGCCCAGCAGAGCACACGGGAGTGCCAGGGTGAGTGGGGGCGTCCTCATCCCGTCCCTTCCCCTCCCATCCTAGGGCAGGAGCTGGTGAGGAGCTGGTGTTAGAAGACCCGGAAGAAATCATAGTAGAATTCACGAGGATGGCAGGCCCAACACCACCATGCCAGGTATACATAGGAATCCTCCAATGTGCTAAAACCATTGTTATGATTACTATCACTACCAAGGTCAGCATCACTATTATCGCCAAGGGAGGCAGCTGAGTACAGGAGAGCACTGATTTTGCAATAAGGCAGACCAGGGTTTAAATCCTAGCTCTAAGATTATGACCTCGAGCAGGTTACTTAGGCTCACTGTCCCTCAGTTTCTCCAACCATTAAAAAAAATTACCATGGAACATAGAACCTACTTCATGGGGGAGGGTTGTTATGAGGGTTAAATTAATTAATAAAATCTGAAGTACTTAGTACAGTGACTGGTATACAGGAAGTGCTCAATACATGCCATTATTATACATGTCACATCAGCTGTCATCGTCACTCCTGCTCGGTTTCCCCCACTACTCCTTTTCAGACTGCGACCAGTCCTAGCGTGAGGCTGTTCTCACCTGGGTCTTCACCTGAATCTCGTATCTCTGCCCACATGTTCCCTCTGGGTTCATGTTCACAGTCATCCCAACAGCTGGTGGCTCCTAACTCACTGTCTCCGGCCGCGTCCCTCCTTGAGCATCAGCCCACATCCGCACCTGCCCCCTGGGTGTCTCCTTCCCTCCCTCCCCATCCCCAGCCTGGTGCTTCCTCCATCAGTAACCACCAGCTCCATGACCCGGGCTGGCCACGCTGGACATATGAGCATCCTTGATGACGCTCCTCTCTCATCCTGCATCCAATCCAATCTGCTAATTCCGTTTGCCAAGAAATATTTGCTAGAGCATCTGCTCGGTGCCAGGCACTTTCCAAGGGGCTGGGGACATATTAGTGAATGAAACAGACAAAGCCTCTGCCTTCATGGGTATAACATTTTGCTGAGGAAACAGAAGAGACGCTCAAGAATAAACACAGGTGTCAGATGGCTAAAGAACTACTGGGGTTGGGCAGGGGTGTGAACCAGAATATAGCTCTCAAACCCACCCTATCCCTGCCCACCCCCTTCTCCCTGTTCTACCCCTTCACATCTCTTTCTCCCCACACTCTGCCCATCACTGGGGGCCTGGCCATAGCCTCCTGCCTGTCTACCTGTCTCGGGTCTCACTGCCTCCAGCCCACGCTGGCTCTCATCCGAGCAGCCGAAGTGATTATTTCAAAACGACAATATGATCCGGTTTCTCTTTGGCTCAAAGCCCTTCAGTGGCTCCCACTGTCCTCGGGGAGAGCCCTCCCAGGCCCTGTGCAATCTGGTCCCCATCTGCCAGCCTCTCCCCCCCCCCATTATTTTTTCTCTCCACTTGAGTTTATACTCCGGCTTCCTCAGTTCCAGGCCAGTGTCAAGGCCAAGTCCTCCAGGAGACTTTGCAGGGGTTATTTCTTCCACCTGGGGCACTTCTTTCTCCTGCCCTTCCCTGCGCCAGGCTAGCCTCCCAACCCCCACTTCAAGACTTAGGTCAGGAGTCTCCTCCTCCAGGAAGCCTTCCTAGTCCCTCAGGCTGGGACCAGCACCACCTCTGGGCTCCCACAGCTGCCTGTGCTTCTCCCATTACTGCATGAGCATTCTGCCCTTCAGCCTGACCTCTCCAGACAGTTAACTTGGGAGGCAGACCCAGGTGTGCCTAGTTCTGGCTGCACCTGAGCACCCAGCACAGCACCTAGCACTCAGTAGAGCTCAGCCTATGCTTGTCAAATGAAAACATCTAGCAGAAGGATATTGTTCTAAGGCCTGGAGACCCAGTACTGGACCCTGTGGGATCTTAAACCTGCTGTGTTGTGTTGTGTTGTGTTGTGTTGTGTTGTGTTGTGTTGTGTTGTGTTGTGTAAGCCCCTCTTGGTTCCCTAAACCAGCCCGTCCCCAGCCCCTCCCCTGCTCTAAGCCTTGATGTCCTAATCTGCCAAATTGGGATGTTAATGGCTGCCCCATTCTCTGCTGTCTCTCAGGGACTCATAAAAGCAGCAAATGTGAAAGAATATACATACTTACATATATTTTTAAATTACTCCCTACTAAGAACTTTACTGTCCATACCTCAGTTTTCTTCACGACAGCACAGCACTGCATAGCTTCCACCTGCTACAGCTGATCAGTGACACATGGTCAAGTTCAAAGCCCATGCCCTGGCCCTGAGGGCCATTCAGCCAACCTTCTGGTCTCTTCTGTCCCTCCCTTCCCAGACCCTCGCTCTGCCCCCACTATGTCCCTCAAACACAGGTTCCCAGGCCCCAGGGCTGCACCTGTCTACCTGGGGTGTGCCCCCTTCCGTCTCCACGTAGCAGCAAACTACTCTCTCTCCCCTTAGCTTCTGTGTCACCTCCTCCGGGAAGCCTTCCCCATTAACACCAGCCCACAACAGCCTGTGCACGCTTTCAAATAGTCCTCATCCTGGCTCTCATAAGTAGCGATTTAAATGTCTCCCCTCTGCCCCAGTACAGCCTGAGTCCCTTGCATTGTAGAGATGCGGGCAAGGAAATTGAATCCCTTAGACCCTGCCCTTGGATCTGAAGGACACTCCCTGCCAGCTGACTCCATCTGTCTGTCTGTCTGTCTGTCTTTCCCTCCACCCCACAGAGGAGTGTGAGCCGAGCCCCTGGGGCAGCTGGAGCCCCTGCACACACAACGGGAAGACCTGCGGCTCGGCCTGGGGTCTGGAGACCCGGGTCCGAGAGGCCGGCCACGCTGGGCAGGAGGAAGCAGCAACCTGCCAGGTGCTGTCCGAGTCCAGGAAATGTCCCATCCGGAGGCCCTGCCCAGGAGGTGAGCACCAGGCCAGGCATGCAGGGCCACGGAGGGAAGGACCCAGGGGTTACTGTGAGTGGCCTTGGGACACTGGTCTCACAAATAGACGTGTAAGGCTGCCTGGAAGTCTATCAGCCGCCACTTCACGTGGGTTAAGCACTGCCCTCCAGGCACCTTTCAAAGGAGGGTCTTCCTTGCTGGGTCAGCCCCAGACCATTAGGAAGATCGAGCTGTCCTTTACATCAGGGGTTCTCAGCACTTTCACACTGACCACGTGCCTTTTAATCACAAGGATTTTGGAACACTCTCTTTCCTGCTCTGAAAGGAAATTCACGGGTAAGGTAACCCACTTGAACAGGTCTTTTTTAAAAAGTCAGCATGGTACTCTAACCACAATATAAAAGAGAAAGAAAAGAAATGTCATTGTGGCAGCATGCGAGCCAACACCGGAGAGCAGAGCATGCGCAGCGAGCTGCAGTCGTGGCAAGGGCGACGGCCGAGGTCAGGGCCCAAGTGCAAGTTTGTGAGGTACAGTTTCCCTGATGGGGACCAGCTCTTAATAAAGTCAACAAAGCTGCCTGACCTCTTGACTGACAGCACACTGGTGGTCCTGGACCAGTCAGCGAATGGGGCGAGTGCTCACACACCCTTCGCATTCCCTCGCAAGGCGGAGCTCGGCTCTGCGCAAGCAGATTTCTCAGCTAGTGAGAGCTGGATGGCACAGGGGCAGCTCTTTGTGAGGGACTGGCCCCCACAGCACCCCTGATCCCTGTCCACTGAATGCCTCTGGGACCCCCTTCTTTGTCACAATTAAGATCACCACACAGACATCCGAATTATCCCCTGGGGGCTCTTAAGAACCACTGATGTGAAAAAGAGGGGCTGCAGAGATTGGTAGGTAAGATGTGAATGGGGGTAGTAATAATATGGAATTAGCCAATGTTAACTGTGCCCCTACTATGTGCCGGGCACCATGCTAATTCTTTATACTCATTAAGTCATTTACTCTGTACAATGATGCTAAGAGGTAGGTATTATTATTTCCATTGTACAGATGAGGAGATTGAGGCCCAGAGAGGTTAAGTCATTTGCCCAGGGCTCGAAAAGCTGGGGAGGTGTGGACCTGGAATTCAAATGCAGGTCTGTGTGCAAAGAGGCACCTAAAGTCGTGCTCAATGGTGTGTTCCCTGGGCACACAGCTTGGATGTGGTGGAGCCAGGGGCATCCCTGGGTTCAGAAGGACTTGTGGCACCTGGGTTGGGAGTGTAGGTAACAGAAACGGGGCCTTTGGGAGTCACAGTGGGCAGCTGGGCCCAGAGGAACTAAGAGTCCCAGGCCCAGAGAAGCACCCAGACAGGTGGTCTATAGCACTTGTTACTGTGACCACACCTCTTGCGGCATCTGACAGCTGGTGGCTGATGAGAGGGCTGGAAGGAGGAAAGCTCTTCTCCCTGATGATGATGAGGATGATGAGGATAACAACAGCAGCAGCAGCTGCTGCAAACATTCAGAGGCACGGACCACGTGCTGGGCACTGTGCTGATTGCTTTGTAAATATCACTCCTTCAGTTCTTACCACAACCCTGCTGTGGGCTCCTTGCATCGCCCAGGTGTCAGCTCAGAGAGGCCTCCCAGGGCACCACGTCACAGCACCTGCGGCTTCCTGCAGCGACCGCACTCGTTCTTGTGTTTGTTCCGTGTCTGTGATCTCCTGTCAGGGACAGCTCTTTGTCTGCCCTGTTCACAGCTGCCTCTCGAGTGCCCGGGACAGGCCCTGGCACAGAGTAGGTGCTCAGTTACCTTTTGTTGGCTGAGTGGATGCGAGGCTAGGTGGGTAGCTGGTGGGCGGATGGGCAGCCGTCACGCAGACGTAGGGAAGAGATGGAGACCCACAGCCACTTACCCCCTACTCCTACCTTCAAAGCCGGCAAGAGCCGTCAGGCAGCCCCTCACCCTGTCCCCAGAGGCTGTCCCACCTGTGGTCTGACACAGGCAGCCCTGGAGCTAAGAGTGGGAACCATGCTTCAGTGCCCCCTGAGGGCTCAGGAGTGGGCATAGGGGGCACCAGAAGTGGGCAGCCTGGTCTGAGGAGATGACCCTGAATTTGCCTGAGGAGGGAGAAGCCCCAACTCCTAGGGACAGAGGCACACGGGATCCACTCAAGAAACCAAATCACCTTCCCTCTCCTCTCCCAGCCCTTTCATCCCTTGCTGAGTGACCTTGGGAGGTGACTCCCTGAGCCTCAGTTTCTTCATGCTTACGTGGGCACACAGCTCCCTCCACAGAAGTGTGTGGGCCAACAGTACATGAAAATGGCCTAGGTGTGGAGACACTCTGCGAACCAAAACTTGGGGGCTGGCCTTGCTCTCCCAACCACACCTCTCTGTCCACTTACCTGTTGATCGAAATAATGGTGAACCACAGCTGGGAAGAGCCTTCAGTCAGGGGGAGGGACAGCCAGTGCGAAGGTGTGGAGCTGGTGAGGACGGGCTGGGTTGCAGGAGCAGGGAGCAGGCCAGCACCTGGGGCCAAGAGAACAGGCAGGAGGGGTGGGAAGGGCAGGCAGGCCAGGGAGCAGATGCGGTCTTCTCCTCCAGGTGAGCTGGGAACCACTTGAAAACCACACCAGGAGCTGCATCTTGGGCTGCACCACTGAGCAAGCGAGGCCCCTCGTGGGCCTCGGGCATCTCATCTGAGAGATGGGACTCATCAGATGCTTGTGTCAGAAACTCACCCCAGCTCCACAGTGGGCGGGGCACAGTGGGGTCAAGGTTCTGGGTTAGGTCTGGGGTTTGCATCCCAGCCCCGCCCTCCCACAGAGGGAACTGGGTGAGGCACAGACACCAATGACGCCTGGCCTAGGGCGCGCCATTCACAGCTGGCATGAGTAATAAACGCAGAGCATTTGGAGCGTGGCTGCCACGTGGCACTGCTAGCTAAATGCTCCTGTTATTATTATCCTTGTTTTGATTGTCATTATTTTCAAGGGGCAGAACTGGGGCCTAGAGGTGAGAGGGGAGGTTTTCGTGGAGTCTGGGTAAAATGTTGTCTCTGGCAAAGACCCCTATAAACCATGGAGTGTATGTGGGAGGGTCACACTAAGTCCTAGGGGGCCCATGTGATCTCCAGGCCTAGGGAGGCCCTCAGCAAGTTAGCAGCCCTCCTCACCCCATAAGGAACTGAGAGAAGTGTTCAGTCTGGAGAAAGTTATCCTACGGTCCAGACGCCAAACAGAAGTGTTTGTCAGGTCAGCCCCCAAATATTACTCTGGGCCCCGCTGTCTGGGGGGAGTGGGAGACACCCTTATCTTTCAGGACTGAGGGGCCTCCCAGGGCCCAACTGGCCTCAGAAACAACGCCCTGTGCCCCCTCTGCAGAGAGAAACCCCAGCCAGAAGAAGGGCCGGAGGGACCGGCGCCTGCGCAAAGACAGGAAGATGGACCGCAAGCTGGACGTGAGGCCCCGCCCACCACAGGCCTGACCTACCCGCCTCGACCGCCCTCCTGCAAGCCAACTGGTTGCATTCCTCACCCTCCTGCTCTCTCGCTGCTGCTGCCGCTGCTGCCGCTGCTGCTTTTCTTCTCTTTCCTTTTCTCTTTCTTCCCCCCACCCCTCTATCTTTTTTCTGTGTCAATCCACCTTTTTTCTCCTTTATTTCCTGTATTTCTTCCACATCTATCTCCCTCTCCTTCATCCTTTGTTCCTTTCCTCCCTCCCTCCCTCTTTCCCTTTTCTTCTTGCTCACTTTCCCTTTTTCTGTCTGCCTTTCTTTTCCTTTCCTCCCATTTTTCTCCCTGTCCTTCTTCACTCTCTCCCTCTCTCTCTCTCTCTCTCTCTCTCACACACACACACACGCATGCACACACATTAGGAGACCAAATGCCTGTGCCCTGACCCCCAGCTACTCTTTCTTATCTGCTCCTTAAAGAAAGCAAATATCTTTTCCAAGGCCTTTCCCTGACCTTGTCCTGACCCCACCTTTGCAGAACAGGGGTTTCCAAGGGCGGCGCCAGGGCCACAACACGGGCAGGCCCCTTGAGTGCTGGCCCCAGGTCTACCCCTGCCTTCTGCTCCAGCCAGTCCCTGCGGCCGTTTCCGCAGCCCTCAGCCACAGCTCCCCTCAGAAGCCTCCGGAAGAGGCTCTGGGGCCTCTCAATGCCCAGCTGGCCGTGGAGGAGCCATGATGGGGCCTCTGGCTGGACAACCAGCCCTGCACGCGCCTGTGGCAACAGAGTTTACCCTCCTGGAAGCTTCCTGCTGCAGCTGCTTCACTGCCCACCCTCTTCCCGTGGGACTGTCCTCCCATGTCCTTCAGGGATCCAAGCGCTGCATCAGGCGGGTGGTCATGCCTGGGGGAACCCGCTCAGACCACAAGAGGCCTTCAGAGCTGAAAGGAACTTGGAGAATATCCAGGCCACTCTGCTCCCCACCCTGGAGCCTCCTGCCACTGTATCCATGGGGAAACTGAGGCCTGGGAAGGAAGGGCCGTACCTAAGGTCACGAGTGGAACCCAGGTGCCGTGCCTTCCACCTGTTGGTTGCCCTGCTCAGCAAATCCAAAACTGATAGGAGACTTTGGGGCCTCGGCGTGGGGGGCGGGGGCAATAAAGGAAGTTGTTGGGTCAGGAGCAAGAGAAGATGCCCATCACCCACACCACCACTGAGCATTTGTGTTTCACTGTGAAACCCCACGTGCCGCCGGAAGAACAGTGGGAGGAGTCTCAGGCTAGACCCAGCTTAGCAGTAGATTTGTTCTCACTGCCTGTCACTCCACCACCATGGTACCCCTTCCACCTTTGTTCCTCAAATCCCCAGGAAGGGGCTCTCTCGATTTGCACTGACATCACTGGCTGGTCTGAACTCAGAGGGTTCAGCAGCTAACAGAGGAAGAATCTGAGAACTGATGGGCCCTGGGGGCCTGGGAGAGAAAGGTATCGGCAGGCTGGGGCAGGCTAAGGGTGATAAAATATCACTCCCCCACCCCAGGAGAGTGCTCAGCCTCAGGCCTCCCTCTGCTTGGTACATGGGGAACCCCTGACCCCCAAGGCTCACCCTCACTCTCATTTCCCCTCTCATCTCCTTGAGGACAGCTGGAGCCTGCCCTCCTCACCTGGCCAAACCACCAGCTTCTGTTCTGCAAAAGTCTGCACCTCTGAAATGCTCTGTTGTTGTTTCAAGATCCCAATTTTTTTTTTAAATAAAGGGAAAAGAAAAAAGAAACTTGCAAATGCTTCTTGGGCATCCTGCTGATGAGTCTGGAGTGGCTGAATCTAAACCATATGGGTTGTTTGCACTGGAATGCTCGGGGCCTGGAGAGGGGCTTCGACCCACAGACCCTCCACGCTCCTCTCAAGAAGGGGGCTCAGCCAGAGACGGAAGACAGCCACACTGTGCTCCGCCCACCCCCAGTGCCTTTTATCCCCATGGTCAGAGGTGGCCCCGGGAACACACCTGTACCCTGTATGACATGTCTGGAGGGCCAAGGGACACTTCAGTGGTGTGACAATCTCACACAGCCATCTGAACACCCTGCAGTGCTGGTGAAGGTGGCCTCATCTTCGGGAGACACAGGTTCTAGCCCCACCCTGTCATCAGCAGTCTGTGGGGTCAAGGCTAAATCATTGCCTTTTTCTGGGCCTCAGTTTCCCCATTTGGTAGATGAGGAGAAGGTATTACTGCATTTAATCTGTTGCCCAAATCTGGGTGGCCCGACAATGTCTTCCGGGATGCTTTTTAAAAATTCAGACTTCAGGGTGCCACCCCAGACCTACTAAACGTGAACAAGCTTAGGAGCAGGCAGTGAGAACAAGGTACTCTGGAACGAGTATTCCAGGACAAGCTCAGCAGACAGGGTGGCTCTTGCGTGACCTCCAGCCCCAGAGGACTGGGGCCTAAACACAGACTTTTCTGTTAAGTTTCAAATGCTGAAGTTTCTAAAACCCACCATTCTAAGAGAGAGAGTGAAAGTTTCCCTTCCTGCAATCCCCTGGCTAGTTCTTTCCCTCGTGGAAACCTGTTCTCTGTCCCCAACTAAGATCTGTGGTCAAGGTTATTTTTTATGTTTCAAATTAGGAGACAGTTTGTTCCCGACCTAAACCCCTCCTATAACCTTTGGACCTCAGATATTCCTTCTCCTCCAACTCCTAATCCTTTCCAACCCCACCCTTTCCTACGTTCTCCCGAGGATTGACGCGTTGTATTGGGAAGGACAGCTTCCCAGGGAACTGCCTCTTATAGGTGAGGCTCAGAGGTAACTTCAGAAACTGGCGGGGCAACCGGCGAGAAGGCGGTGGGCGGAGCCCAGAGGGAAGTGCCAGCCGCCCGCCCCTCCAGTACCATTCCAGTGATAGAGAACAAAGGCTTGGCCCAAGCTGAGGGGTTCCTCCGGCAGCCTCTCCAGCGGGGCCACACCAGGACCCTCTCTGCAGCTCACTCCCCACTACGACGCCGTTGCGTTCACTAAGTCCCCATCCCTGCCAGACGAAGCACCACGGCCCCGCCTCTTGTTCACACCTTCTGTCACTAGAGGGCGCCGCCCAACCAGAAACAGGGCAACAGCCACGATTGCGAGGGCATTTTTCTGAAATAGGGAGGATGTGTCGGTTTTCTCTCCTAACAAGACTTGTGAAAAAGAGGGGAGGCTGCCTCCTGCCTCAGGCTGAACGACCAGAGTTGCATTCAGAGGAGGACCCGAGTCCAACATCCCTCAGCCAGGAACCCTCAATGTTCCTGGCCTCCTGCTACGTCATCGGGGGCGGGGACGGGAACAGCACTATATTTCTGTTTTCACGCATAGGAAAATTTCAAACTATCCTATGTGGTCCTTCTGACTCAGGAAATGTGCACTCTCATAATAACAAAATAAAGGTAGCCATAATAATAATGATTAATAATAACAATGTCTTGCAGGTATTGAGCACCTACTACGTGCCAGACGGTGCTAAGTGCTTTGGGGGCAGTGTTTCATTTCCTCTGCTTTCCTCTCCCCAGCAAAGATCATAATAACTCCCATTTGGCTGGCCTGTTTAAATATGCGAGCACTTCGACATCCTTATCTCCTGCCACCCTCACAGAAACCCTGCGAGCTAACCCACAGAAGAGGAAACTGAGCCTCAAGTTAGTCATTCCAAATTCATTAATCTCAATTATCCATCCATTCGATGCATGTACAGAAGTGCCTGCTGTATGCCTGGCGTCGTGCTGAGTGCTGAGGATGACGACCCAGGCCTCGTCGCTGGAGCTTTCGGTCTGCAGACAAGTTGATGACAATGGTATGACAAGGCCTTCCACAGGGGACAGGATCTAGGAGGAGCAGCAGCAAACCCATCTGCAGCTTACAGGGGCCCTGGGGGCTTCTCCTCGGACCCGATGGCCAGACTGAGAACTGAAGAATGAGGAGGCGTTAATGAGTTGGGGGCAGGGGTTTGTTTCCAGCTACAGGGACTCAGCATGTGCAAAGGCCTGGAGAAGAAGCTACTAATAGGGGTGCCAGCCCCAGCATTTCTCAGCCTCCTGGGCTGTCAGACCCTGGAACACAGGGACTCAACCCTGGGGACTGCTGGTCCCCTACCCCCAACCCCTCCATGGCTCCCAGACTCACCTCTTCAGTCTTTCATGAAGCCTGCCCGCCACAAGCTGAAATACGTCACGCAGCCAGACCTGCAGCTGAAGAAGTCACCCGGAAGGGGGACCTCCAGTCCCTGCTGCTCCAGCCCCCAGGTGTAGTCTTTCCAGCTGAGGCTCCAGCAGAGAGAAGCTGGCCCCACTCTGTCCTGTCGAAACTCCTGAGCCTCAGAACCCAAGAGCATAATAAAATGGTTATTGCTTCATGCCTCTAAGGGTGTGTGTGGGGGGTTGTTTCACAGCAACAGACAACTGGAACAGGGGTTAACAGTGGCACCGCTCGTAGGATGGAGGGCCAGGGAAGTGGGGCAGCTAAGAGCCAGGCGGCAAGGCCACAGGTCCCACCTCCACACTGGCCAGCTCTGAGCCCTTAGGCACAGTCTGGTACTTCTCTCTGTACCTCGGTTCCCTCATCTGTGAAAGGGGACAGTAAGAGGAGCCCTCGAGGTGTCGCTGTGAGGTTTAAAGAAGTGAATCATGGGGAAGGGTTTAGATACACAGTGAGCGCTCAACACAAGTTTTTTGTATCACATATATTTTATTTATTCATTCAACAAACATTTCTTAAGCACTAAGTCTGACCAGGAACTGTGCCAGGCACTTGACTTTAAAAACTTAGATCCGTTCTCCCCAGAGCCCTCTGCAGTGAATTTTGTTATTATTCCTACTTTTTATTTTTTTTAATATTTTATTTATTTTATTTTTAGAGAGGGGAAGAGCGGGAGAAGGAGAGAGAGAGAAACATCAATGTGTGGTTGCCTCTCATGTGGTCCCCACTGGGGACCTGACCTGCAACCCAGGAATGTGCCCTGACTGGGAATCGAACCTGCGATGCTTTGGTTCGCAGCCCGCGCTCAATCCACTGAGCTACGCCAGCCAGTGCTTTATTCCTACTTTTTACAGATGAAGAATCTGAGACTCAGGAAGCAGGTAGTGAGGTGAGAACTCAAAACCAGGCCCTGCCCCAGGGGGCGCTCCAGGCCCAGGCACCAGGGGCGCATGCCACTCAGCCCCGGGAGATGAGCACGAATCATGTGGGGAAAATGCGCCCGGAGCCCCACTGCGGCCTTCTACTCGGCATCTGGGACAAGGACTCCAAATGACTCTCACACGCACCGGAGGAGATGGTTCACCTCACTCAAATTAAATGGCAGTAAAGTCACCCAGAAATACCATTTCTTCCCTATCTGATTGGCAAGGAGCCAAAATTTGAAACCACGGGGCCTTGGGCGGGCTGTAGGTGAGCTGGTGCTTTCTCCTATGTCCCTAGGGAAGGGGCAGCCTCTGTGGAAGGCAAATGGACAAGGTCTATCAAAATTACAATGCGCATGTCCCCTAACCCAGAATCCCATTCTAGGGACCAGTCCTCTGATTAGCCTCGCCCACAAGCAAAATGACAGGTGTGCGTTGCACACGGCTGTTCCCTGTAGCCTGCAAGTGATCACAAAAATACTGAAAATACCCTAAATGTCTATAGGAGCTGTGGTTAACTCCATCATCTTATAGGTTTCGGTTCCTCCTGAAGAAGGAAGCCTTTCCTGACGACCCCCAAGCTAGGCCAGGTGCCTCCCACGTGAGCTGTGCACGGATAAGCCAGTGTTGTCCCTGACTCTGTGGGTCTGTCCTGCCACTGGACTGGGAGTCCCATGAGGGCAAAGCCCGGGTGTGACTCATCTCTGGGGTCCAGTGCCCAGTCCCAATCTGGTACAAGGGTGGCCCACAGCTGAATGGATGAATGAATGAATGAATGAATGACTCCAAAGTGGCTCTGGGCAGGAGTGAGAGCTGCTGTCGCCTGTCAAGCAGCAGCCACTGCCTGTGCATCCACCAGCTGCAGTGCAGCAGCATCCAGCCGCCAGCCCAAGGCTCCAGCAAATGGCCTCCAGTCTGGTCATCGAACCCCACCCCCACTCCCTACCCTCCCTTCGAGGCCCCGCCCCCGCTCCCACACCGTGGGCGTGAGCACACGCATGGGCACAGCCGCGGTCTCTGTGGGCCCCTGGAAACAGTCATCAAATTTATCAGCCTAGGTAGGGTTTTCTTAAATATCAGCTTTATTGAAATATAATTACTACAGCAAATAAAACTCATCCCTTTGAGATGTAAAGCTCATTGCGTTTTGACAAACACACAGATCCGTGTAACCACCACCACGATCATGACCTAGAACATTTCCATCAGCCAGGAAGTTTTCAGGCCACTGGGCTGTTGGTCTCATCCCCCCCCCACCCCCGCCCCCACCCACCTCTGACAAACACCACTCAGGCTGCTCTCTTCCAGGTGGCTTGGCCTCTTCCGGAAGGTCACGTAAGTGGGATCGCACAGGAGGTGGCCTTTTGAGTCTGGTCTCTTCGACTCGACATCGTGCCTTTGAGATTCCTCTATGTTTTTTGAGCATGTAAATCAATAGTTCTTTCCTTTTTATTGCTGAATAGTAGTCCATTGTTTATCCAGCCACCTTTTGGAGGACCACTGCTGATGGTTGGGAGAAAAGTTGCTGTAAACATTTGTATACAGGTTTTTTTCCCCACAATTTTTATTTCTCTTGGGTGGGATTGCCTAGGAGTGAGATGGCTGGGTCATAGGGTAATCACATGTTTAATTTTATAAAAACTGTCCAATTGTTTTTTGCAGTTCCGGTTGCTGCGTCCCCTCACCAGCACTTGGTATCATCGGTTATTGTTAATCCCGGCCACTCTAATGAGTGAGCGCCGGCATCTCGCTGTGGCTTTCATCCGCGTCAGCAGGTAACACTGAGTGTCTTGTCATGTGCCTAGTTGCCATCAATATCTACATTTTAGTGAAGTGTCTGTAAATGTTTTGCTCATTTTCATTCGATTATTTGTTTCCTTATCATTGAATTGTGAGAGCCTTTTAAATATATTCTGGATACAAGTTTTTAAAATCAGATACTACTTTTGCAATTTTTTGCAAATCAGATACTATTTTGCAATATTTTCTTCCAGTCTGTGGTTTTCATTTTCTTAATGGTTCATTAGAAAATTTTAATTTTAATTTTGATTAAGTGAAAGTCATCTTTTTTTTCTTTTATGGTTCATGCTCTTTGTATCTTGTCTAAAAAATCTTTGTGGCCGTGGGTCAGGCAAAGATTTTTTCTATGTTTTCATCTGGATATTCTACAGGTTTCGATTTGACATTTAGACCTATGGTCCATTTTAAGTTAATTTTTATATATGGTATGAAGTATGGGTTGAACTAATTTTTGACATTGATATAGAAATTCATCAGATGTCAAAATAACTCTAAAAAATAACCCTACTGCTGTCCTCCCACAAATGTACAAAGTGGGTATTCATTGCAACCTTGATTAAACAAGTAAAGTGCTGGAAACCACCCGAACCGGCACAGCCGTGCAATGGAAATGCTGCGCAGGCGCAGACGCGGAGCGGGCACAGCGACGGCACCGCGCAGCTGCCGGGCCTGCACTGCAGGCATCCGTTCTGATCCGTCGGTGTCCACGCCAGACGGTTGTGTGAGGTTTTGAATGTCATCTTATTCAGGTGTCAGAAAGGATGAGGCGCTCTTCACGGGGTGATGTAGGAAGGTCTCTAAAGTGTGTTGTTAAATAACAAAAGAACAGAGCTAAATAGTAGGCGAAGCTGGCCCCCTGCTGGGTTAAAAATTCCTGTGTGGATTTCCTTGCATGTCCATAAAATATCCCTAGGAAGCCCTGGCCAGGTGGCTCAGCTGGTTGGAGCGTCGTCTCAGAAACCGAAAGGTCACAGGTTCGATCCCCAGCCAGGGCTCATGCCTAGGTTGTGGCCCTGTCCTTGTTGGGGCCAGTGTGAGAGGCAACCAATCGATGCTTCTCTCTCATGTCAATGTTTCTCCCCCTTTCTCTTTCCCTCCCTTCCCTCCTTTCCAAAATCAGTAAGCATGTCCTCAGGTGAAGATAAAATATACACTGAATATATCTGAGAAGATTCAAAAGAAACTGGTGACAGGGGCTGCCTGCGGGGAGGGGCATCTGGTTGAAGGGAGGACAGAAGTGAGAGAGAGACACACACTTTCACTAGTACCCTTCCGTACCTTTGAGCTGTTATGCTCTGGATATGCTTTATACATTCAGAAAATAAATACAAAAAGAAAACTAAAACCAAACATAAACACTCCACTTCCATCCCGACTGGTGTGGCTCAGTGAATTGCGTGCTGGCCTGTGAACCAAAAGGTCACCAGTTCAATTCCCAGTCAGGGCACATGTCTGGGTTGCAGGCCAGGTCCCCAGTAGGGGGTGTGTAAGAGGCAGCTGCACATTGATGTTTCTCTCTCTCTTTCTCCTTCCCTTCCCTTCTGTCTAAAATAAATAAAATCTTTTTTAAAAAAGCCCCTGGTCTTGGCGATTCTGTCTGGTGTGCACCGCCCTCCACAACAGTCTGGAGGACTCTCTCCTGTTCCTCCTCAGGCTTCCCAGCTCTACCAGGCCAGCTTGATGGAGAATGCTTGTTTCTCAGATGGAGAAACTGAGGCCCTGAGAAAGGACAACCTTCCTGAGGTCTCCAGGCCCAAACCCAGGCACCTTGTCAGGTATCTACCAGAGTCTGAGGGGTTGAGAGCCAGGGAAGAGACCTGCAGTCCTGCCCCGTGGGGACCCAGACAAGTCACTTAAGGTGTAGGTCAGAGCCAAGCCCATCTGGAAGCTATTGCCACCCCCAGCCCCAGGCTGCGGTGGAGAGATGGGTGGGGGCCCCACTTCTACGTACATCTGCTCCTCATCAACACTCATGCTCTGGACCGGGCTCCAGCCCTGGAAGTGCCATTTCCCGGCATGGCCAGGCCACCCTCACACCAGTCCCCTTCCCCACTGGGACCTGCAAAACAGCCCTGAGGTCCAGGCTGGCCATCCCTTCACCTCTCGGAGCTTCAGGCTCCCCTAGTTGTAGGGATTAAGCCAGTTCATGCAAAGCACTCAGCACGCCAAACGATGCCTGTTACTGTCTCTGCCCTGACAGCCTCCCCGGTCTCCTCGCTGTAGGTGCCCAACACCAACGGGGAGCGTGCCCAGCTCTGTTTGAAGCACTGAGGATGTCCTGACTCTTTCAAACTTCACAACAGCTGTCTGAGCTAGATGTTCCTACTAGACTGGCTTTTCTGATGACCCAGCTGAGGCTCAGAGGTGTTGAGTAACTTGCCCAAAGTCACACAGCCAGCAAGGTCATAGCCAGGATTAAAACCCAGGCCACCTGACTTCAGAACCCCAACTCCAAAGCTCTCCCTGCACTGCCCTTGAGGCTTTCAACCACTTCCCCACTGATCCCTGATTCCTGCTAGTGCCCATGACAGGGTCCCCTGAGACAGAAGAACACTGCTTTCAACTAGTGTTCTGTGGCGGAGAAACAAGCAAGCACCATTGCAAGGCCAGGAGACGATGCTCGACCTCTAGCCGCCGTGAGTGGAACAGGAAAACAAGAGAAGTAAGAGGGCTGCCAGGACTAAAGAATGGGGGTGGCGGGCGCCCTCACCCACAGGCTGGGGCAGCAGGTATTCGGGTCTAGACCAGCCTGCGGGGAGGTGGGATTTGACAGTACCCCCACGTGGAAAGGGCACATGCTGTCCATCAGCCTTACGTCCAGGGATCTGCCTTAGAGAAACAGTGCCCATGTGGACAGAGAGTCATGGGGAAGGGCCTTCCCTCTGGCCCTGTTAGAACGGGAGGGAACCGCAACCCAGAGCTCCATCAGGGGCCCTGGCTCCACTGACAGGGTGGCCCAGACACTCGGTGGCAAACTATGAAGTGATGAAAAAGCCTGACGCAGGGCTCATGCGCTGACGCCCTGGCCAGACGCCATTGTGCCGAGGACAAAGGGAGCTGTGGGGCCACGAGTGTAGGGCGCATCCCCCAGGAGCTTTCTGTGCGTAGAGAGCTGGGGAGGGCCGTGAAGGGGATCCAGACACAATTTTAACTCTTCGCTTTGTCTCCTTCCAGGCCTTCTTTCGCTGCACCAATCATTGTCTTTACTGCAATAAGAAAAGGGAAAGCAGCCTGCAGCGCTGTGCCCAGCACCTGAAGAGGCTCTCCGGAAACTGATGGAGGCGTTTTGAGCTCCTGGTGACTGCTTGGTGCCAGGGTAGAGCTCTGAAGGGGGCAGCCTGGGGGGGCCTCTTCCCTAGATGGCGGCAAGTGCCTGGTGGAGGGCAGTTTGCTGGAGGTGGTGGGAGAGGGGCAGGAAAGCGGAGATGAGGGGACAGTGGGAGGGCTGAGGGCTAAAGTCTTATGAGGGATTTATTGAGTGCTTACAAGGGGCCCAGCACCAGCCTAAGCGTGAAATCTCCCATCATCATCCCCACGGTGCAGATGAAGAAACCGAAGCCTGGGGTGCAGTGACGGATGGGCTGTCCGTCCCACCCCACCCCACCCCCGCCCCACTGCCCAGCCTGAGCACTGCACCGGGAGTCCCAAGCCTGGCTTGTGATCCTCTCTGGCCTCTGCTCCCTCATCCCTGAGTCCCTTCCAGTGTTGGATCGGGGCAGCCAGCAGCCGCGGGCGGCCACTCAGCCAAGAAGGCTGGGAGTGATTAGAGCCTAGCCACATTTTTTTGGACAGGGGCGCCTTCTGCATTTTAATCACACAGGGCAAAAAGAGAGCAGCCCAAGTTGCTGCTCTCCAGTGGGGCTGGGGCAGGACTGGGGGAGGAGGAGGACACCCTCAGGAAAGGGGGAGGAAGTGCGGAGGGGCCAGGAGCCCGGCTGGCAGAGAAGCAAGAAGAATGTGGGGAAACCCTGCCCCTGGGACCCCGTGGGGAGCCCAGCCACCTTCTTGGGAGCAGCAAATGCTTGGGGCTCCACTTCCTCCTTCATCCCTTCCTGCCCCTTCCTGCTCCCTCCAGGCTCTCACAGAAAATCTTCCCAAGTAGCCATTTAGGCCTCAGGGAGGATTTCCGGTGCTGACTTCTCTACCTGGAGAAGGTGATCTTTTTCGGGAGAGTAAAGCTGGGGTTCCCTCGGAAGGGTGTCAGGCAAGGAGAGCTGCAGAGCTGGAGCAGGAAGGGAGGGGAGTCGAGCCCTGTTCCCCACCCCGGCCCCAGGAAGAGGATCCAGTAGGTGGGTGAACACAGCCCCTCGACACTGTGGAGGGGTGGAGGATAGGCAACCACCAGGCCTATCTGAAAGCCAGAAGGGGCCTCAGGAAGGACAGACATTAATGCTAATAATAGCAATAACAATAACAATAGAATGGTAAAATAAAAGTAATTACAGCCATTCCTAACAGTTACTGATCACCCATCACGGTGAGTTTCATTCTCGCCATAACCCTGGGGACTGGGCCCTCCCCGTGGAAACTGAGGCACAGGGAGGCTAAACAGCTTGCCCACAAACAGACAGACAGCTGGAAAACAGTGCAGCCAGACCAGCCCCCTCCTCAAACGGAGGAGGAAAGGGAGGCCCGGAGATGGGCAGTGAGGAGCACCAGGCACACAAGTTAGAGGAAGGGCTGGGCTGCGAGGGCTTGATCTCAGGGCTGTCTGTCCCTTTCCTCCGTTCTGTCGCAGGCTCAGGACCCAGGATCTCACCTGTGCCTTTCCAAAAACCTGTGGACTCAAGCTCAGGCCTCATTCTCCCAAGGGATCTAGCCTCCACTTGTGAAGGCTGGCGGGAGAAAGAGAGAGATCAGATGGTGGGAAGGAGGTAAATTTGGGCTGAGACCCCTGTCTTCTCTCCTCCTGTGAATACGCTGCCTGTACCCCCAGAGCTGGCACCCAGGTGAGCCCTTTCAGGTGTGTCCCTACCCTCCCACCACTGCCCACCCAAACCTGTCCTGCGTCCCACCCCTGAGCCCTCTGCAGCTTCATCTCGCCCCTCCCTTTCCTGCTCACTCCACTCTAGCCACAATGCCCTCCTTTCTGTTCCCCGAAGATCCTAGCTCATCCCCGCCTCGGGGCCTTTGCACTGGCACTTTGCACGTGCTGTTGCCTCTGCCAGGGCCACCCTCCCCCAGAACTTCCTGTGACTCACTCCTTCTGCTCTCAGCCTCATGTCAGGGAGGCCTCTTCTGACTTCGAAATGCATGACACCACCTCCTCCAATCGCCACCCAAAGCTTCCTGACAGTGTCTGCGTGTTACGCACCCTTATCTGAACCCTCCTTGTTGGTTTGCCTGTGTATCTATTGCCTGTTTCCCAGATGAGTGCCAGAACTCCCGTCTATTTTGGTCACTGCTCTGTCCTCAGCCCTATAAACAATGCCTGGCATGTAATGAAATGAAGGCACAAGCCCCAAGGAAAGGTTGTGCTGTGGGGAGGAAGTTTATCTCGTGGGAATGATGCTAATCTAAGGAATCTGCCTTTTGGAAAGTGTCCTCAGACACTCTACAGGCCTCTGTTTTCTCATCTGTAAAATGGGACTGACACCAGCATTGCCTCCTTGGCTGGGTCATCATGAGGATTAAATGAGACCAAGTCTAGGCCTGCAGTAACTACTCTTGGATATTGGCAGGGACTCCCCTTATTATTATCATTATTGTTGGTGTTATTATCAGTCTCTTAGCCCGACTCTGGGCTGGGCGCCACGAGCGGCTGTCTGCTGGTCCAGGGAGGAGGGCTCGAGGAGTCTGGTCTCAGCACCAGCGTGGTCACAGGGGCTCTCAGTCCTCCTCACCACCCACCTGCTGTCTTTGCTCACGCCCACACAGGGTGCCCTCTCTGACTAGCCACCCATCACTTACCCTGCAAGCCTTCCCAAGCCACCTGCAGGGTGGTGGATGAGTTAGGACAACCTTGGTAAGCCCCAGAGGTGGGATGCATGAAACACCACAGTGGTTTATTTCTCACTCCCCGGAAGTCCGACATGGGTGTGCCCCGTGAGCACTTTGCCAAGCAGTGGACCCAAGTTTCTTCCACCTGTGGCCCTGCCGTCTTCCACTGAGGCTCCCAAGGGGAGTGGAACTCAGTTACGTGACTGCTCCCACAGGTAGGAGAGCCTGGGGAATATGGCCTTGCCACCTGCCTAGGTTGGTTCACCACTGGGTGGGAGCAGATTTTCCAGCTGGGGTCCTGGGATTTTGAGGGAAGGGTTGCAGAAAAAGTGTTTTCTGTGTTGCTGCTGGCCGCAGGGCCACCATGGGCCACACACTGGGTCCACTCTTTCTCACACTGTCTCCCCCATGGAGGGTCCTTCTGTCCCCAGGGCTAGTGACACAGTGTAGAGGTAAGATAACAGCCTGTGGCCACCCACATGCAAGGGTGAAGGGGGTGGGTTTAAACTCAAACCCATCTGGCTCAGAAGCCTTCCAGGGAAAGTGGGGTGGTCTGAGAAGGGGGAGGTGTGTCTTCCTCCTCGTTTAGAGGGGCAAGGAAGGAGATGTGATAGGACGGATTCAGACAAGGGCACGGCCCGGCCTGGGGCACAGAAAGGGGGCACAGTGCACACGGCATTTAGCGTGGTCTTCACAGCTTGCCCTTTACCCCTCTCTGGACAGCACCACTGAACTGTCCCCTTTCCCTTCCCCAGTAAAAAGCCTGCAGGATGAATGAGCCAAAGTCTCCGTGATCCAGGACGCAATAGAAGGCGGCTTTGGCCTAGTACAAGGTGTCTCGTCTCCACGGACCCTGGGGCATAGGGAGTGTAGCCACCATCATCCTCCTCTGCTGATGGCCCCCTACTTTTCCTCTGGGGAACCAGCCCTGCCCACTCCAAGCAGATGAGATGCAGGCGGCAGCTGGAGTGGTCGGTTAGCTTGTCCCGTCTCTGCTGGCCACCACAGCAGGCTCGGCAGTGAGGTCAGGACCCTGTCGGAGCCAAGGCGAGACCCTCCCACGGACTTTGTGTGGACTTGACAGAGAGGTATAGCCATCAGGAACATTTTAGCTACGGGTAACAAAGGAACTGCATGCAGTGGCTTACACAATAAAGTGTTTATTTTTCTCTCTTAGGAAAAGTCTGACGGTAGGTGTTCAGCAGCTTGACGATGTCAGGTCTAATGCCGTGAGGGCATTCGGGCCTTTCCCTCAGGGCTGCAAGATGGCCCGTACCCCCGATCACGTTCGTGTCCGAGCCCTGTTGTCAGAGCAGCCAGTTCCTCCTCTTGTCCTCTGGTGGGGGCTTCCATCTCATGGGCCACCGCTGTGTCACATGCCCCCCAGCTGCAGGAGAGGCCGGACAGGTGGGTGTTTGGCTGTACGCCTCTGTAGTGAGAGGAGCTTGATGGGAATGGGCGCTGGATTAGCCAACCCCAAAGCCTCTGGTGGGACATTCTTCTTGCCTCAGGGTTGAGTTCTTTGGGGAGGTGGGAGGGGAATGGGAGGGCTGGCATTGCAGGCCGTCATCTTGCCACTGTGACTTGAGATGCCATCTGAGGATGGAGCCAGTTCTGGTGATGCTGTCCGAGACCCAAGATCCAGCCGTGCCTGAAGGCTGCTACTCTTATATGTAACTATTACATGAGCAAAGAATAATAATAATAGTAATAATAATACATTATTATTATATTTATTTATTGTATACGATATTTAAAATATTAAAATATATTTAAAATATTTCCTAAGGTATTTATATACAATATACATAATTTATTTTATATAAAACAATACATACATTTTTTGCTTGCCCCCTTAGGCTGGACTTAACTTCTTTCTCTTGGGCAAGAGAGGCCTTGTGGTAGAAGAAATACACTCAGAGTTCAGAGTCAGGCCACCTGGGTCCCAGCCCTGGTTCTGCCGTGAGTTGGACTTTGGGTTTGGCCAAGTCATTTCACCTCTCTGAGTTGCTGATGCTTAATCTGTAAAGCGGGCTGTTGTGTGGATCGAGCCAAATGTGACGTGTGACAGGCCCTGTCACGGAGCAGACCCTCCGCACATGGAGCTGCCTCCCGCCTCCCTTCCATTCACTCACGTGGAGTTCACGGCAGCTGGATGTGAACTTCCCAGCTCTGCTGGGGCACGTGTCCAGATTTCTCTTCCCCCTGTAGACCAAGAGCTCCCCGAGGCCAAGGACTGTGTCCGAGTTATCTCCATATCTGCAGCGCATAGACCATGGGTGCTCAAGAAATGCTTGAATTAGGTTAGATAGTACAATACTTCATCCACCCATTTAACAGACATTTATTGAGCACCTGCTGTATGTCAGGTCTGCTGCACACAATGGGGATGCGGAAGTGTACGTCTTAGATACAGTCTGTGCTCTCAGGGGCGCATCATCAAATGGGGGAGACTGACAGCAAGTGGGCAAATGAATTAAAACACTACATCTGATAATGAACTGGCCACGAAGAACCTACAGTGGGGAAAGGGATAAAGGTTTGTTTCATAGGGCGCCCAGCGAAGAGCTCTTTGAGGCAGATCCTTGAGCCTAGCCAGTGTGATAAGGAGATAGCTAGCCACAGAAAGAATGGCGACCCAGGCACAGGGAACAGCAAGGACAAAACCCCTAGGGTTGGCCTTCAGGGACCAATGCATGGGAAACGCCTAAATAAATGAATGACCCTCTGGACAGCAACCCCCGGCCAAGCGCATTCCTCTCGCCCAGTGTGGAATGGAAAAGTGCCCCAAGGCCAGTTGGCGAATGTGTCACTCACAGAATTTCATCTTGCTGCCAGCTCTCAGAGGACGGTTTCTGCCAAGGAGTTAACATCTGTGCGGAGCATGTGCTTGTCCTCCAGGACGTCCAAGGCTGGCGTTCTTGCCTCTACCTTCCCCATCCGCCCCACTGTGCTCCAGGCCTCGGCTCGGCCTTCCCGTCCCATCCACTCACTCATTTAACCCTCTCACAACCCTTGTGAGGTAGGGACCATTATCTCACCTTCCAAAGGCAGGCCTGGAAAAGGTGCTGTGGCTGGCCCAGGGCCACTGGGCGGGGTGGAGGGATGAGCCCCAGATGTCTGAGGCCAGAGGCCAGTGAGCCCGGCGCCCTCTTGAGGCCGGAGTCTGCAGTAGCGTGGACCCCCCAACCCAGGGGGCTCAGAGTGGGCTTGTCAGGGCCCGGGCCTTGGTGTCCTGCACATCTTCACTGCACTGCCAGGCGCATGGTGGGCACACACTAAATAAATGCACAGGTAAAAACAACAACTGAATACTGCATGTGGAGCACTGAGCATGGCACCCGGTGCACGAAAGTTCTAAGCGGATGCCGTGATAACTGTACACGGTCACCTTCACCGCCCATTGAACAGGCTGGGGTAAGGTAGTATACTCGTTCCTGGGCTGCCATATCAAAGTGCAGCGAACTGGGTGGCTTAAAACAACAGGAACGAATTCTCTCACAACTCTGGAGGCCGGAAAGCAAGGTGTCAGCAGGGTTATGTTCCCTCTGAGACTCAGGTGAGGATCCTCCCTTCTGGTGGTGGCCATCAGCCCCTGGCGTCCTTGGCTTGCAGTTGCATCACTCCAATCTCTGCCTTCATCGTCACATGGCATTCTGCCCCCGTGTCTTCCCACCCTCCTGTGAGGGCACCAGGAGGACTGGGCTAAGGGCGCACCTCCTGCAGTTTGACCTCATCCGAACTAGTTCTGTCTGTAACGACCTTTCTTCCAAAGAAGGTCAAATGCTGGACGTTAAGATTTCAACATGTATTTTGCGGGGGGACAGAGTTCAACCCCAAATAGTTAGGTTAAGCTGCCATAACAAGCAACTCAATACAACAAAGGTTTTTGTATCTTTCTCATGCTTCTTGTTCCCAATGGAGAACATCAGGTAAGTTCGTTGGAATCACACGGGAACCAAAGTTGGTGCCCATTCAATGTTGCGGGTATCTCAGCACAAGTCTTGGCTCTCTGCAGTCAGGGAAGGAAGTACAGCCAGTCACACGATGGCTCTTAACAGTGTCCAAATTCAGCGTCAAAGCAAGTCATGCGGCCAGGCACATGAGGGAGTGTTCTGGAAGGAGATCAGGAAATCTAGTGCTAGGGATGTTCACCCAACTGCCCTTAAATTCTTACATCTTCATGTTCGAATCTATGTTTAAATATCAATACCTTCCAGAAAACCTGCAAAGATGAGCGAGTTTTGGGTAAGGTGGGGGGGCAGTAGGGAGAATGAAGGGGAAATGAACAAAATCACATCTGAGACCATCGGGATGCCAAAGAGGAGTCCTCCTGTGTGATGCTGTCCTCCCGTCTCCTCAGGTCCTCATGACTTCGAGAGACAGGTATTATCCCCCGTTTTACCGAGGAGGAAACTGAGACTCAATAACTCACCCACGGTCCACAGCCAGGAGTAAACTGAGCACAGGGAAGACCTGACTGAAGCTGTATCAGCTCTTAGTATCTAACAAATTATTCCCAAATTTGGTGGCTTAATACCACGGACATCTATTATCCCCCACCTTCTGTGGGCCAACTGGACGATTCTTCTGGCCTGGGCTGGGTGGTCTAGGATGGCCTCACTCATGGATCTGAGATTGGTTCAGTGTCAGCTGGGGTGACAGGATGACTCGGTCATGTGTCTCTCACAATCCAGCAGTCTAGCCAGGGCGGCTTTCACACCAGCGAGAGCAAGAGCCAGGGCGCAGCCCCTTTAAAACCCGGGGAGACTCATATTGGAAAAGGTCCCCTTTGCCAAGCAAGATGCATGGCCAAACTCAGATTGGAGGAGTGGACACATAGACTCCGCCTCTTAATAAGAGGAGCTGCAAAGTCACATGGCAAAGGCTGGTGTTTACAGTGGTGGG
This sequence comes from Trachops cirrhosus, assembly GCA_028533065.1. Taxonomy (NCBI): domain Eukaryota; kingdom Metazoa; phylum Chordata; class Mammalia; order Chiroptera; family Phyllostomidae; genus Trachops; species Trachops cirrhosus. The sequence goes on from CM052547.1 coordinate 72,310,743, forward strand.
AGAAGCCTGTGCTCCGTTTTCCAATTTACCACAATAACAAAGCCCCGTGTCCAAACACAGAGAATCAGTTAAGAAAATCCCAGCAGCGCTTCAGCAGAGGCTTAGGCTGCTCTTTATCGTGCGCTTATAGAAGAATCTCTTGCTGAGAAAAGTAGTTGATAAGTAGGAAAAACAGGCTTTAAAAATATGCCGTTTTTGCGCACCGTTTCACAGCCATCACATTGCCACAAAAGTAACGCCTGCCAGTACTGAGGGAGGACAGGAATGCAGAGCAACGGAAACGCCCGTGCCCAGCGTGGCGGTGTCCGTGGGCTGGCAGGAACACCCTGTGTGTCCCAGAAGGAGCACTCCTCCACAAGCACCCTAGAGAAACCGCTGATCGCGGGCACAAGGACGCTTGTAGAAGACGGCCACAGCCGCCTCGTTAGAAATAACAGAACTGAATCAACCCAAATGTGCATCCTTCTTTGGCTGGATAAACAGTAGTATTGATTGAGACAATGCTACGCAGCAGTAAAAAAAGCATGGCCCTGGTTACAAGATCTATATGTGGAATTTGGATGGAGCTGGAAAACATACTGTGCAAGCAGGACATTGCTTATAGCTTAATAGCCTAACACAGTGCAGGTCTGGCTGCCCGCCGCTTCAAAAGCCAGTACTCCACAGGAAGGTGCTGATGTAAAGGAACGTGGTTTTATTCAGGTGCTGGCAACCTGGAAGAGGGACTCTGGTCTCAAGCCCATCTTAACGTCTCAATGCAGACAGGGGTTTTTGTAAGGAGGGAGAGGAGGGACCGGGAGAACAAAGAGATGAGGGAAGAGGCTGTGGATGTGGAGGCAGTGTTAGGGTGGTTGGTGGTGCGGGCTGTGAAAGAATTCACAGAGAGAAGAGAGTGCAGAGAGTAAAGTTTTTATTCACTCTCCGAGAGAGGAGAGGGGCATGGTGTGGAGAGATACACCCGCATTGGGGGTGGGGGCTTTGAGCTTTTACTGAATTATAGATTACAGAAGCGGGCGGGGAGTGCTGTTGTGAGGCCCCTGGACCGTTGGGGGCGCTGTAACATGAGGTTTTGTATAAACTGCAGTTTGCTCCAAGGTTATCTTTTGCCTGCGGCTGTGGGGGGCAGTTAGTCACGTTCTGTTCTTGCTTTCCAGGAATTTCCAGTCCTGGGAACCTAGGCTCAGGAGAGTGAAGTGGCAGTCACAATTAGCAAGGTCACAGACCTGCACGGCAGATGTCACCACAACAGCAAATGGCGTGGGCTTTGGCCTTTCAGGCGGCATCCTTGCCGGTCCCGATAGGGATCTTTCCTGTCAGTATCCTGGAGCTGCTCCGTGCAAGCCACATTCCTGCAGGTGGGCGACCTTTGTCACCTGAAGTTGTGGTCACGGCTATTTTTGGTACAAGCAAGATCTGGAACTGTCTGCAATGTGCTTACAAAGAAACCATCAGTATGTGAGCTCCTTTTAGCAGTGTGTTAGGACATTTACTCTAGCTCCATTTCTTGGTAAGCCAGAGCAGTATGAAATTTTTATTCCCCGTTACAACTGCATGTACTTAAAATTTGAAAATACTTAATGTACATTATTTATGGATACATATATCTGGGCCCACAGGCAAGGAGGGAGAGGAAATGAGAGAGAGATGGGAAGGAGGAAGTGAGGGTTGCTGACTTTACCTGTATTAAATTTCATTTCTTTAAAAATGTGGGGCAAAATGTTAACAAGCAAAATGTTGATATGTGCTCATTTGAAGGGATGGGTACATGGGGTTATATTATCCTGTGCACTTTTCTGATTCCTTTCCAAAACATAATCCAAAGTAAGAAAACCTTTAAGAAGTTTAGAAAATGCTCCTTTATTTTATTTTATTTTATTTTATTTTCTAGAAACCCATCCAAAAGCATAGACATCTCTGTGTAGAGAGAAGTGATTGGGAGGATAATGCTCCAAAATGTTGGCTATGGGTTTTGCCTTAGGCTGGTGAGAACACGGGCAACATTTATTTTTTTCCTCTCTTGCTAATATATTTATTTCTGACTTTTCTATGAGGGACATGCTGTGCTTGTTTAATAAAAACAAACAAAATACAGAGGGCCCTGTTCGTTCTCTGGGTCACAGGCTCCTCTGAGCCTCCATGGGGTCCCAGGTTCCAAAATAGATCTGCTCTCTGGCCTGGCAGGCTTATTCTTCACGTCCTGGAGCGAGCGCCAGACGTGGGCTAAGACTGGCGAGGCTGTCGGCCCAGGCTCAGCAGCCCAGCTCAGGGTGCATGCCCTCCACCCTGGACCCCTCAGCCTCTGGGGCAGTAAAGCTGGGACTCTCCATTATTCAGAGGGGAAACCGAGGCTAGGGTGGTTACCCCTGGGAAAGAGCAGCAAGTGTTACCGACCGCAGAGGCGGCTGTGTTCGAGGCCTGTCTGGCTGAGGATGGACTGGGTGCTCAGATGCTGGGGGACTTGGGACAAATCCCAGAGCATTTCTGAGCCAATTTCTCTGGCAGCGTCAATGGAAACAGCCCCACTTTCTGCTTCACCTTTAGCTACCAGAGGGCCGGAAGGACATTTTTCACGCAGAGAGTCTGGCTCTTTTCAATGCTATGGATAATATAATAATAGCTACCAACGTATCGAGCAGTTACATGCTAAATACTGAAGTGGTATTTTCTCATCCTCCCTCCCGTGGTGATTGTATTTTCCAGCATCTCCCATCCCACATGGTCTTCTGAAACTTCGCCAGTCTCCGCCCACAGAGAGTCTACCCCTTCTCCCCCTGAACTTGCGTGGGGCTCTGTGACTGCTTCTGTGAGTAAAATTTAGAAGAGTTGACCCTGTGTGATTTGTGAGGTCATAAAAGGTCATATGCCTTCTGCCTCTCTGGAGAGGCTTGCCCTTGGAACGCGGCCCCCATTCTGTGAGGGAGCCCCGGCCCCGTGAAGAGGCTGCATGAGGTCCTCCTGGCTGCCAGCCCCAGCCCAGGTCTCAGATGTGTGAATGGATGAGCTCTCGAATGGTTCTGGGCTCTGGACTCCAAGCTGCTCCAGCTGGTGCCAAATGGAGCAGAGTCCCCACTGGGCCTGGCCAGAAATGCATTTATGAGTAAAATAGCTGTTGCCCTTGTTTTAACCACTAAGTGTCGGGGTGCTTTGTCACACAGGTCTAGTAACTGGAAGACCCTCCCCCACACCTTGCTAATAAGGGACTGTTCTCCCCATTTTTTTAAAAGATTTTATTTATTTATCTTCAGAGGGGAAGGGAAGGAGAGAGGGAGAGAACTATCAATGTATGGTTGCTTCCTGTGCATTCCCTGCTGGGAACTGGCCTGCAACCCAGGCATGTGCCCTGACTGGGAATCGAACCGTGATCTATTGGTTCACAGGCCCGCGCTTAATCCACTAAGCTACACCAGCCAGGGCTGTTCTCCCCATTTTATACATAAGGAAACTGAGTCTCACCTACTAAAGTGGAATCAAGATTCAGTGCCAGAAGTGTGGGGCTCTTAATCATTAGGCGGGTCACAGGGGTGACCTCAAAACTCAGCCTTGCCTCGCTTCTGATCTATCAGCTGTGCTGTGGCTCTGCATGTGGGGCGGTGGAAAATGGAGGTGGGGACAGCTGACAGACTGTTCTCTGGGTGGAAGTTCTCACGGGGACACAACAATTCTTGCTCCACAGATTCACCCCTGGACCTCTTGGGGACACTGACAGATTATCCCCAGGACTGTCAGCAGCCCCAGAGCTTTCTGCTAGGACCTCACTACACTGTCATCAATGGCCCCAAGAGACACCCAGGTCATGTCCTCAGGGATGTGAACAGCACAGCTCTTGGCTTTGGGTGTGCTTTAAGCTGCCAGCCTTGCCCCCCTTACTTATCACCCTGGGTGTTGAAATTCGGGGAGCTGAACAGGGAGGGGGCTAGAGGAGTGCTGGGTTCTGGAGAAGAGGCCAGGAGTGGGAGACTCAGCCTGGCAGCTTCATCCTCTTCTCCGGACCCAGAGACCTGAGGAGCCCCAAATCGGCAAGTGACTGTCCAGGAATGGTCTGTGTACCCTGCCTTTGTTCTCAGGTTCAGAAAGATCAGTTCTCCCAGGAAAACAGATTCCAGTGTGTGACTCTGCGCAAGTTGCCCCCATCTCTGGATAGGCTTTCTCATGAGCTAAATGCGAGATGCGGGTCCATTGCATGCTGGTTGTGCCGACGCCCCACTGGATCGGAGTGGAAGCCGGTTCCCTTGGTGAGTGGCCAAGACGGGGAAGCGAGCGGGCAGGTGTTTTATGCCCATCTATACCTATGTCCCTCCTGGTCACTCCACCCCGGGTTTCCTTGAGAACCACCTTGTCCTTCCCTCAATCCCTTTGGGTCCCAGGAGGCTGACCCCTCTCCTGTCACCAGGTTTCTGCCTCAGGTGCTTGGTGAAGGCTGAGCAACTACCAGTGGTGGGAGAATCCAGGAGCAGCTTGTTTGGGGCAGAGTGGGGGAGTGAAAAATGGGGAGTTGTGTTTGAGACCTTGGGGGTCCTGTCCAGATGGCAGATGGCTCTGCATCTGAGGCTCAGAAATGAGGTCGGGGCCATAAATTCACGCACAGAACACACGGGTCACCAAAGGCCCTTCCACGCCCAAAGGTGAACGCTGCCTTCAGGCACTGGCCCTCGGGCGCCCAGAGCTTGCCAGCTGAGCCCAGATGGAGCCTTCCAGGTTCCTTCTCTGGGCTCTGCCCACCGGCTGCCACCTTGACACAAGGCAATGGCTGGCCCCCATTTCCCTGAGAACTGGGAGGTCACTCTGTATGGCGTCTGTCTCCAGGCTGGACTTGTGCCCAAACCACCTTGGACGCTGCCTGGGGGCCCTGTGTTTAAAGGTCCTCGGCAGCTTGACAGTTTATGAACTTTCTCTAGAGCTTGCCTCGCAAGGCCTCCGGGAGACGCGGCCCGAGCCTGTCTCCAACTGAGGAGGAAACTGGCCCAGAGCAGCCGGCCACCTGCCCAAGGCCGCCCAGGCCTGTGTCAGCCAGGCTTGCCCTGCTGGTGAAGCCCACGGTGGCTCCACGATGTCCCTCTCCACCCCCGTGGCCTGACAGGGAGAGCCAGGCACAAGCGTTGCATTTATTCATTCATCCACTCATTCATTCACCCATTTGACAGGTATTTACTGAGAAAGTGCTGTGTAGCAAATGCTGGGGCAAGCAAAGGGATGAGTAATTACACAAGTAGTTGACATCTGAGCACTTTAGGGAGGGTTCAGATGAAGGGCTAGGGCTATCGGGGGGCTCTGATTTCAAACTTGGACAGGGCCAAGGGGCCCATGTGAGCATGTGTCAGCTATATTTAAGCTTACAAAAAGAGAAAGAAAGAAATCTTTCTTTCTGGGGCAGTTGCTGGCAGCCACAGAAACCAGAAAACCCACGCGAGGTCGGGTGATAGTGGGTGGGCAGCAGTGCCCTGAAGGAGAAAACGCAGCACATGCAAAGGTCCTGAGGTGAGAAGCGGCGCTGAAACGAAGGTGCAGAGGTTGGCAGGGCCGTCTTCCAGGCTTTCTAGAATTCTTCTTTTGATCCCATCTGCATTTCCTCTTTCATACAGAGGGAGCCTAGTGTAATTTCAGGACCCGTGTCTATTTAAACCTGTGCAGGGAAGGAAATTACATTCATTCTTTCATTCTTTCCATCAATAAGACCAAAGGCACACCCTGTGCCAGGAGCTTCCCACAATCATTTTGATGGCCCGAGAGGAGGTTTAATGCTCTCTCTGGTGCACAAAGAGGAGACTGAGGCTGAGGGGGATTGCTGTCCTTGCACACTGCCCTGGGAGGGTAAGTGGGAGAAGTAGGCTGGGCTCTGGGGCCAGCCTGGAGGTGAAGCCTGTTCTCAGTCCTCAATTCAGGCCAAGCACCTCCAGGCTGGGCACCTTAGGCAAATCCCTCTCCTACCATGGGGTTCAGTTTTCTCCTCTGTAAAATGGGAGGATAACAACGCTGGCTTCACTGGGATTATCACAAAGCTCAACCTGCTCAATCCTGACAACAGGCTTTTTCTCCGGGCTCACCTGTGCCCCCACCGTGACAAACTCTTAGCCTCTGTGAACTCGCGTCCTCCTTGCAAGGCCGGAGGTGACAGTCGAGGCAGAGGGGAGAACAGGGCTCTTGGCACCCGGAAGCTCAGCGAATGCCTGATAACCAGCTGCCTTTCCTTTTCCTGCCAAAGCCCCACACACCTGGTTGAATGTTCTCAGTCCCCCGGATGAGCCTCTGTTTGCCACTGTCCCAAGCAGCCTGCCCTGTTCAAAACTCGGACAGGATTTGGGAACACAAAGGGAAAAAAACAATACCAAACCGCCGGATCTGCCCCCACTCTGGGAAAGAGAGAACGCCAGAAGGCAATGCGCCCAGGAGAGCCCCGACCAGCTCCGGGGCACCTCCTGCCCAGCGATCGCGTCCCCCAAGCCCTTGTCCTCTGGGGTTAGCGTTGCAGTGGGTTGGGGGAGGGGAGGCAGACAACAACTGTGACACTGACAACAATCGAAAGTAATTACTTGGCACCCGCCCGGTGCCAGCACTGCTCTAACTGGCTTCATTTCCACCCTGTGCAATGGATGGCATTACAGGGGTGGGTGAAAGTAGCTTCATAGTGGCTTGTATGGGAAAATACACACGGGTTGTAATTATAACAATAGCTTTGTGCACTCTGTGTTTCGTGTACTCACAACTGTAAACCTACTTTTGCACACACCCGTATTTTCTTCAGTTTACCAAGAGGAATAAAAGGCACAGAGAGGTGAAGTGACTTGCCCAAAGTCGAACACCTGGTTAGACGTGGAGCCAGAATTTGGAGCGGTCAGCAGGTAAACGAGTAAATCAAATACCCTTAGTGTCCGTACTGAGGATTCACATATGTTTCTTGTTCAAGAGACAGGGTGAACCCAGCTGGATGACCAGGATGTGGAAACCCAGAGAGGCGAAGCTGCCCGCCTGCGGTCTCTGGGCCGGCAGTTGGGGAAGGGGAGTTAGAGCCACCTGCCTCTGACTCGGGGGCTGCATCCCACGCTCTTCTCCAGACCATCAACCTCCCTGCCTCCGGACAAAGGCAGCCTCCAAACAGTCTGCCCTAGGACCAGACAACGTCTCAGTACTGTCGCAGGAACTGAGCCAGGGCTACCTCAGGGCGCAACATCCCTCAAGGCCCGAGGGAGACAGACTGGGAGGACAGAGCCAGCTCCCTGGTGAAGCCACTTCCCTGGCCTTGTAAGGATTTTCTGTCTCCTGAAACAGCTTGGACCGGCTGCCTCCTTCCCGGCCTCACTCCCCTGCCCCCGCCCTTTACTCTCTCTGGGGGGCCACTTCACTGGTGTTCCAAGTGCTAACAGGGAACCAGAGCGGGAATGAGCTGGTGTGGGGGTGGGAGGGGGGAGAAAGGGAAGGCATGGGGTGCTGAAATTTGAGATTCCAGCCTTAGCTGGGGGAGGCTGGAGGGAGAGACAGAGACAGAGACAGGAAGAGTCCAGTTGCGTTTGGTTTTCTGAAGCAGGCAGCGCTGGCGACCCAGCGTTTGTGTGTGCTGGAGCCTGAGTGCGCGCACGTGTCTCTGTGCTGTTTGTGTGCCTGCACTCTGGCTGGGAGGCCAGGCCCCCTCTGGCCAGTAAAAGGGCTCAGCGGCCCCAAGGCAGAGCAAGGCCGGAGCACAGACAGGGTAGTAAGCAGGCGAGTGAGGAGGAAGGAAGGGAAAGAGGGAAGAATAGAGGTGAGGGAGTCCGGAGCGGGAGCACCAGGCGGTGGGAGGAGCTGAGCAGCTGTGGCATTTGGAGCAAGTATAAATAGCTGTCTGGGTGGAGCTTGGCCAAACAGGGGTTTGCAGCTGCAGCAGCTCTGCGGGCCGACCTGCCCACTGGTGGCCGCGGTGGGTGCCTCCTGGGCTCGGAGCGGGGCCCTCTGGACTCTGACCGGACACCCATCACCATCCCCACATCTTTGGATGCTCTTCCAGCCAACCATGCTGCTAGGTGGCCTCCTCCTCACTGTGGCTGCGATGACCGCGGCCCAGCGGAGGGGGCAGGAGGCGAGAGGGCGCCGTCGGGCACACCGCGTCCAGTACGGCCAGTGCAGCTACACCTTCGTGCTGCCTGAGCCTGAGCCCTGCCCTCCAGAGCCTGAGGCCTTCAGGGCCTCCAACAGCCTCCAGAGGGACTCGCCAGCCTCTGCACTGAACCTCGGGGACTGGCCCACCAAGCGGGTGCAACGCCTGGAGAAGGTGCTAGAGAACAACACGCAGTGGCTGCAGAAGGTACGGCTGGGCCTGCAGGGGGCTGGTGGGCAGGGGCTGGCAGCGGGAGCGTCCACCTCAGAGGTCTTCCCTGGGCACAGAGGGCCAGGTGATGGGACCCTTGTCTCTGAATTGTACAGTGAGGTAATGAGGCCCAGAGAGGGCCAGGAATGGGCCTAAGGCCACATAGCAAGATGGGCAGGGTCAGAACTGGGAACTGGATTCCCTGTCATTCATTCATTCACCCAATGAAAATTGGCTGACAGCTGCAGTGGGCCAGGCCCTTCCTAGGTGCTGGGATGCAACAGCAAACAAAGAGTGCATCCCCTTCTGGACTACTGGGGATAAGAGGCATAAAAAGATGAATGATACAAATCTCCTATGTCCGATGGTGAGCAAAATGAGGAACAGAAAAGGCAAGAAGTGATCAGGGGTGGGTATTTGAGGTCAGATAAGTCGAGAGATGACATTTGAACCCTGAGCAAGTCAAGTGAAGGAGCAGCCCATGCAGGTCTCCAGTGGGGGCGGGGGAGGGGGTTCTTTATGGCAAAGGGACCGGCAAGGGTGAAGGCTGTGAGGTGGGAATGCAGTGGCGGTGCCTGGGGAATGGCAGGTCGGGCAGTGTGGCTGGAGCAGAGAAGGAGGGGGACCAAGGGGCCAGAGAGGTGAGGGGAAGGCAGTCCATGTTGGAAGGACTTTGGCTCTTGCTCCGAGAATCAAGAGAGCCGTTGCAGGTTCAGAGCAGGGAGACACACACCTGAATAGGTTTGAACAGAACAGACTGTGGGGGGCAGGGTGGAGGTTTGAAGCCCAGTGAGGAGGCTGCTGCAGCCACCAGGGAAGCGGTGATGGAGGCCTGAAGCCGGACAGGGCTTCGGAGCAGGCGTCCTCGGTCAGATTCGGGTATACTCTGAAAGGGGAGCAAATGGGCTCTGCTGATGAACTGGTTACAGGGTGGCAGAGATCGAGGATTTGAGGACACCACCCTCAAATTTGTGGCCCAAGGCCAGGGCCACTCTGGCATCTCCTGTCATTCAGCAAACACTCTGAGCACCTGCTCTGTGCCAGGCCCCGGTGGGTCACTGAGGTACAGAGTGAATGAGGCAGGCTTGGCCCCGGGCTGGGCTTGGGGTCAGGAAGGGCACCCTGCAGGGTCCAAGATGGGCCTGGCTGGCCCCCTAAGTAGGCGCCACCAAGGGAGAGAACAGGCCCCAGGCCCCAGGCCCAGGAGACTGACTGATGGCACAGGGTGAAGGGAGTAAACCGATCCCTGGAGCTTTCGAGTGTGTTCAACGGCAGACAGCAGCTGACCGACTGAGGTGAGAGCAGAGGAGGCAAGAAGGCTCCCCAAGGTGCCTCTCCAAGGAACGGTCCCTTCTTACCCCATGGTTTCCAAAGTGTTCAAATCATGTGCCCAATCAGCAACATCCACTCCCTAATATATGCATATTTATTTAATATTTATATATGTGCATATATAGTAAGATAATATGTATAAGGTGATACAAATGAAAATGAACATTAAAAAGATGACACATGGCCCTAGCCGGCAAGGCTCAGTTGGTTGGGCGTCATCACAGAAACCAAAAAGTTGTGGGTTCGGATCCCACTCAGAGCACTGTGTGGTTTGCAGGTTCGGTCCCCAGTCCAGGAGCATGCAAGAGGCAACAGATTGATATTTCTCTCTCACATCCATGTTTGTCTCCGTCTTCTTCTCCTTCCCTTCCCCTCTGTCTGGAATCAATAAAAGGAAAAGCAAGAGGACATATAAAATCATGTACATTGAAGTTCTGGTCGATTCCTCCTGATTTCCAAAGGATTGCCTTGTGCACACTGTGAGTTGATCCACCCTCAAGATGGAGAGGCTGCACTATGCCTATCTAACCAAACTCCTTCGTGCACACATTTGCACACACGTCTGTGCGCACACGATATGAATGCCTGTTGCATTCCTGCCCGGACCCTCTGTCTCCTCAGCCCACGCTCACCCTCTCCCCACAGTTCTCTGCACACCAGCCCTCCCACCGCCTGCCCTGCAGCACCTCCAGCCTCCACCAGCCTGCCTGCAGGTCCCCCTCCAGGGGGCTCTTGGCCTCATACTCTGGAGCTGACCCTTTGGGGGCTCCATGCCACCTGAAGTCTGTCAGTGCCCCTTCAGGCACCTATTTCCAGTCCCATAAGGGTTATTCCAAACCTCACCCTTCCCAGGCCCCCATCTTGAACCCCACCCGTCCTCTCACCAGACCATGGACCTCCCACTGCAACAAGAACGGGGGCCCAGGAGAGAGGTGACCCTCAGCAGCCTGCCCCACACCTGCAGGTTCACCTCCAGTCCCCGAGGCCTTTCTCTGGCTCAGAGAGAGGGGGTTCCTGCAGGGGCCAAGGCCACTTCCCCCCACCTAGGCTGCAAGGCCCACCCTCTGCAGCCCCACACCCTGCTCAAACCAACCACCCCCTCCTGTGTCTCCATCCACTTCTCCCTCCTACTGGTCCTTCCCCTTCATGTTGAGTTGCATGCAAGTATCTTCCGTGTCTCGAAGGGAAGAGGAAAAGGACAAGGCAGAGAGGAAGGGAGCCTCTCCTCCAACCCAGAGCTCTCAGAGTTCCACACGCTCTACCTCTGCTTCCTCACTTCCCACTTCCTCCCCCTGAGGTCACCTCCCACGTCCCACTTTTCAAGTCCAATGGCCACAGCTCAGTCCTCATCACACTTGACCTCCTGATAAATTGCATTGTCAAGTGGAAAAATTGATGGGAACTGTCTCATTAACAAATACTCATCTATAAAGCATGTGGTGCTAGTACTTTTCCAACCTCCTGGCCCCACCCCGAACAGCCACCTGCATTTGCCACCTAGACAGTTGTCACGGCCAGGGTCCTGGACTCCCAGTCTCCACCCTGGCCCACTTCCTTGGTCTTTTCTGCACTCAGCAGGCAGAGGGGTCCTATTCAGTTCCCAGTTAGATCCTGTCCCTCCTCTGCCCAAAGCCTTCCCAGGGCTGCCATCTCTTCAGAATAAGAGCAAAAATCCTTACTTCCTGGACACCTCTCCCCTAGACAGTCGCTTGTCTCACCCTTGACCTCCTTCACATCTCTGCTTAAATGTCACCTCCTCTGAAAGACCCTCCCTGCCCACCCTGTTTAAAATAGCCACCCTCCTGCCATCCCATCCCCTAGCTTTGGTTTTTCTCTTAGCCCTTGTTACCCACCTGTTCTTAAAAGCATTTCCTTTGGTCTATGAGCTGCAGGAAGGCAGGGACGGTGCCTGTTTAGTTCCCTGCAAGGCCAAGAACAGGGCCCGGCTCATCCAGTGATCTCAGAACTTGCCTCCCGTTTGCACAGTGTTCCTCCGATCTCTCAGGTTGCTTCTGCTCCTCCCCTCAGCCCTTGGAAGGTGGGTGTTCCCCAGGATGTAGTCTCAGCTCTTGATTGGCTCTTGGTTTGCTCTCATACTCGGTGACCCTGCCGACAGAGCCGCCCCCACACTCTTGCAGCACTGTCTCCAACCTGCTCCACAGTGGCACCAGAAGGGCATCTGCTGGGCTCCTGTGCCCAGAATTCAGGACCCTGACCTGCCCCCTCCAGCCATCTCCCCTCTGAGAGCTCAAAGTGTCCTAACTCCAAAGTTGTCTGACTCTCAGCTCTTCCCTCCCCTGCCCATCTCTCTCTCTGTTTAAGGTGTTACCACCCTGGGGCTTATCCTCACCCCTGCCTCACCCCCACACCCCAGGCAGTAGGGCCCACCCATCCTGCCACTCATCAGCATCCATCTCCCTGGCCACTGCCCTAGCTCAGGCCTCATCAACTCCCACCTGGCTTCTCCACCCCAAGGCTCACCCTCTCACCCATCTTTGGCTCCCCTGGGTGCCTGGTGCTTGGGCAGCACTGGCCGAGCCAAAGGCTGGATTTAAATCAAAGGCTTTCAAGTCAGAAGGTCACCCAACTCATCCCTTCAGCCTGCAGTGGAATGTTCCCTCCAGGCACCCATCCACCTAGCCTGACCATCGGGGCTGCGGACACTGAGGGGCAAAGGTCACTGATGTAGGACTCAGGGGGACCTGAGTTCACATCCTGACCTCGGCAGTTACTTGCCGCATGGCTATGGATGAGCGAGCCTCAGTTTCCCCATCCACAAACTGGAGAAAACGACAGCATGTCACGGGTGGCTGGGAAGACCGGTGGGATGGTCACGAGCCGCTGCCAGCCTGCTGCTGGGCTGCCTGAGGACTTGGTGCAGCCCACCTGGGCAAGAATGCAGTAGCTTGGTGGCTTTCATTTAATTCAACATTATCTCTGTTTTGAGCTTTACGCCACTGGGTGGGGGAAGCTCAGCCGAGTCAGTCCAAGGGTGGCAGATACCCTCAGGGCTGGGAATGTCACTTGTCCACGCTTGTGTTGCCGAAGGGTCCCCAATCATGCTTGGTCTTTGGTGAGGTTCATGCAGGTGTTTGCCGTGTCATCTCCTCGGTAAGGGGCCCTTGGGTTGAGTGCTCCCCGCGTGCCCCTTGGTGTTCGGGTCACTGCCAAGTCACTCTGTGCCTGTGGAGCAAGTTCAGACCCACGGGCCTAAACACACCTGGTGGCCCCTTTCCCCAGGTCCTGTCACTGTTTGGGGTAGCAGCAGAGCCTGGAAGGTGAGAGCCCCAACTCTGGAACCCAACAGCTGGGATTTGAGACCCGTTCTGCCTCTTCCTCACTGTGCCAACTGGAGCACGTTGCTTCACCGCTCTGAGCCTCGGTCTCCTCACCTGTAAGCTGGAGCGACACCACAAGAGGGTGCAAATGAAGTCCTTGGCCCGGTGCCAGGCATGCAGGAAACGCCCACTAAATGTTGGCTGTTTCCACTAGGTGCCCTCCCTGGAAGTAGAAACACAAGCCAGCTCTTTCCCGGGTCCTTCCTCTGCCTGTGAGACACACGATCCCTGGTGCAGGAACGGGAGGAGTGACCAGTCACCTCTCTCCCGGCTACTGTCCCCAAGCCGGTCAGGAATGCTTGCCACCTTCTGTGGCTGTGGTCGTGACCTTCCTCTGGCTCTTCTTTTGTGCATTCTCTCAATCCAGAGTCTTTGAAACTCCACCCCCACGTTTTGTTTTCTGCTGTAATATCCCAGAAAAGCAGAAAAGTGAGTTTCAAATGGCCTTGTTTAGTGGCATCATCATCATCATTGCCGTGGCCTTCAGGGACGACCAGGGCTGATGGGAGATAATCTGCCCCCCACACCCAGCAATACTCCGTTCATCTGGGTAGGCGCCTGGGTGCTGTCGCCAGCTCCCAGTGGCCCCTGCCTGCCCAGCCCATGCCCCCAGTTCCTCCCCTGTACAGGTAAGGAAGCTGAGGCCCGGGAAGGGAAGGGGCTTGCCAGAGTCATGCAGCAGCAAAAGCCAATCATGATTCTCACTCTGCACTCCAGGTTCCTCCTCCCCGGAGGGTGTCAGGGAGGTGGGGGAGGGGCATCTGAGAGATGGTGGATGTTCCCTTCTACATCAGCATTCCCAAATCCCCGGCTACCCACTCTCCTCCCAGCATGCAGCTGGCTGCTGCCCTTCTGCCCTGTGCTCAGATGTGCATGGGGTAGGGGTCAGGGGGTGCCCTGCCTTTGCTCCCTCTCCCCGTCTCTCACTCCCCTCCCTTGAACCCCTCTCCCTTTCCTTCCTTCTACTGTTCTCACCTTCCTTCCACCTCTCTTTCTTCTCCTCCTCCTCCTCCTTCCTTCTGGAAAGCCTCTGCCTGAGTGACTCACATCCGGACTATTGGTGAGCTGCACATCAGCTCCTGACAGCCGCCAGGAATGTTGAGGGGGTGTGGGGACAGAGCTAGCTGGACAGCAGACTTCTGTGGCTGGGCCATGTGGTGCAGTGGTTAGTCACATGGCCTCCTGGGGTCACCATGGACTAACTCTGTGACCCTTCACTTGGTGCCCCATCTGTGAGGCATGTGATGTGGGGTCAAGAGCAGCAGAGCTGGGAAGCATCTGCCTGCAGCCTGCTCCCAGTAAAGGCACACTTTCTCTCTTGCCATCCTGCCAGCTACCCCAGCTCTCCCAGCCGGAAGTGCCATGCCTTGCCCTCTCCCACGCCCCCCACAAGGGGCCCATGAAGAGACTGAGGAACACTAGGGTCAGACACAGCCCCCAGGCTCCCGGACCAGTCCCAGCACCAGACTGAGTCTCCGGGGCCCCAGGGGCAGAGCAAACCCCAAACCCCGAAACTGTGGGGTTCTCCACTTTCTCGCCCGTACCAGTGACGACTGGCCTATGTCACTGTCTGTCTCTGTCTCTTTCCATCCTGTGTCCCTCTGCCTCTCGCGGGTCTCTCCCGGGGCTCTCACAGTGGCCCTCTGGTCTCTGTGTGTCTGTCGATCTCTGATTCTCTCTCCTGTCTAGCTAGTGTCTCCATAGGTCTCTCCTTGTCTTTCTCTCAGGTTTTCCTCCAACCACTGGGCAACCTGTTCCCCGCCACCACCTCTACCTCCCCAGGTGTCCACATTTTCTGTCCACACTGGAGGACACACTGGCCAGACTGCCAGCACCCAGCAGCCCTCAGTCAGGCTGCTCAGCTGGGACGTCTTTTTCTTCCTTTTGCATCCAAAGCCAACGGGGAGGGCTCCGGGGCAGGGCAGGAGCCTCCGGCCTGGCACTGCCCCTAGGCACTGCTGTTTGCTTCGGGTCCCTGACGTCAGACCTCAGAATAACTCAGCCCCCCAGCCTGGCGGTTGCCAGGCCTTGCCTGACTGGACATGGGTCAAAAGCACGTCCAGCAGGGGTGCAGTGTGGGGTCCTGGCCCAGCCCAAGACCCTCCCTCACTGGCCCAGGACTCCCAGCTTCCCCGACCTCCCCAGGCTGCCCGTAAATTCTTGGCATTTTCAGCCTTGGGTTATCCAAACAAGAAATGAATCTGGGTTGCCAAACCAAATCTCTGGGGGTTTGATTTCCTAACCTTACCGCTGGCAGCTTTCTGTTTGGGACTGGGGGATGTAGAGGAGAAAACAGCATCTGTTTCTTGGAGGAGGAAGGTTGTTTTTCTAAGAAGGAGCCTAGAAAGGCTGGCACAGATGCCCTCAGCCCAGGGATGGCCTGGGAGCAGCGGCTGCAGAGGCCCCGAGCACGGCTTCCCCCAAAGGATGGAGTTTATTTGTTCAAGCCACATGGTCCGACTTTCCTTTGAGGCCCCAGAGCTCAGCAGGCTGGACATACACAGACCCTCTCCCTCTCCCTCTCCCTCTCCCTCTCCCTCTCCCTCTCCCTCTCCCTCTCCCTCTCCCTCTCCCTCTCCCTCCTTGGGCAGGAAATGTGAGAGAACAGGCCCTAGGTCTGTCCCCTGAGCCTGCACCCCTGGCCTCTGAGCATCTGCTTAGCCACAGAGCCGTCTCTGAGATGACTAGAATGGACCCCGGGAACCCTCTGTGGGATCTGAAGCGGGCTGAGCTGAGGTCCATGGGTCATGTCCCAGTGGTGCAGCTGACCAGCTGTGGGGTCCTGGGGCAGCCACCTGCATCATTTGGTTCCTCCAGAAAGTAGAACTCAAAATACTCCCTGACTCCCAGAGAGAGCGTAGGATGAAGAAAACCAGCATCAGCTAAGCACGTCGGGTATGCTAGACACTGTGCTACCTGCCTCGCATTTACTGCAAAGCTGAGATAATTGCTGCATTTAATTCTCACAATAAGCCTGTGAAGCAAGATTGCTTTCCCATGAATGGATGGGAAAACTGAGGCACCAAGAGGTGAGGTGACTTGCCTAAGGCCACACAGCAAAGAAGGGTGAGGTCGGAGTCACACTCACATACTCCAGATGCCCTCCCACCTCAGGCCTTTGCACCCACCTTTCCCTCAGCTGGAGTTCCCTTCCTCCAGGCTTCCCTGCAGCGGGCCCCTTCTCGCCTCTGAGCTCGGCAGCCTCCTCAGCTGAGGGTTTTCCTGCAGTTCTGGCTACACTTGCCTCTGACCTCGATCATTACCCCAACTCCTGCTCTTCACAGCACTCACAGCTAGTGGGGTTTAACTGACGGACTTGGCGGCAGTGCACTGGAATCAGATAGCATGCCGATTTTGTGACTTCCTGATTCGCTAGTATTGGCTTGGCCAAAAAGTCCATTTAGTTTTTTTCTGTACAATAAAAGACACATTTTTCATTTTCACCAATAACTGTATTGATTTGGATATTTTGAGTATGTCAGCTATCTCCCGCTATTGGCTTCTAGTGGGCAGAGACCGGGGTGCTGCTAAACATCTTCCAATGCCTAAGACAGCCCACAGCAAAGAATTGTTTGACCAAAATGTGGATAGTACCAAAAAACGTCACAAACCACTTTTGACACTTTCAGTCACTCACAGCACCTTCTCCACACACTGCACAGATCTTTTTTTGTGTGTGTTCGCTGTGTTTTTACCTTTCATGAAATAATAAAGTGTATTTTCCTCCATCTTCAATATTAAAATGGTTGCACAAAAATTCACCAATTCTGAAAAAAAATTTTAAATGCATGCTGATATGACAGCTGTCACAATACAATCTAACAAAATTGTTCAGAATGAAGTTCAAGACAACTAAGCCCTACCAGAGCTGTCATACAGAAAAAAACTAAATGAACTTTCTGGCGAACCCAATACCTAGGAAAGTGCCTGGCGTGGAGCAGGTGCAGAAGAAATAATTCCTGAGGGAATACGTGAGTGACACTCAGGGTGAGGGATTACTGTCGGGAAACATGTTTATTATGATGATATATATATACGCGATGTTTGAAAGAGCCTTGTGTTGGTGGGTTTGTTTTTCATTGTTTTTTATTTCATATGCAGTGAAATTCACCCTTTTACACACAGTTCTGTGCCAGTGACAAATGTGTGCAGTCACGCAGTCGCCACCATAACGATGACACAGACATCACCAAACTCTGCGAGTTCCTGTGTCCCTCTGTAGTCGGTCCTTGCCCCCGGCCCCAGCCCCCCACAACCAGGGATTCTGTCTTTTCCAGAAAGTCATATAAGTGAATCAAACAGCTTGTAGCCTTTTGAGTCTGGCTTTTCTCACTCAGCGTAATGCATCTGAGAGCCATTCAGGTCACCGTGAGAGTTCCTTCGTATTGCTGAGTGGAGTCCATTGGGTGGATGGACCAAAGTTGTTTATCTGTTGGTCAGCTGAAGTAGCTTTTATTTAAATAATTCAGGAGACAAGAAGGCTTGGCTGCTGAGACTGCACATCCGTAGATGCTCATCTGTTGTCTTTCTGAAATACCTTTCTTCTTCTCCCAGCCCCACCTGTCAAAACTCCTTTCCTTCCCTTCAAGGCCCTTTTCAAATGCCTTCTGCCCGATAAGGAGCAGGGTTTACTGTCTCCATGTCACGGACTGGTAAAGTGAGCTCAGAGAAATGTAACACTCAACTATGAGAGACCCATAGCCGGAGTGGAACAGAGCCAGAACTCAAACGCGGACCAAGAAGAAAGGGGGGAGGCCAAGGGTCAAAGATCAGCCTTTCTGCAGGCTGGAGGGGTGCTGGGAATCCAGGCCCCCATTCCCCATCTGAGCCCCGAGAACTTTCCAGCATGAGGGTGACAGAGAAGGGGCAGGCCCCACGGTGTGGGGGAGGCTGTGGCAGACCCCATCCCCTGCGGGTGTGTCCATTGGGATCCTTCCCCTGTACTTTCAGCCGGCTCCCAAGCTGTGGTCCAGACCCAACCCCCACCACACAGGCTGACTTTAGTCACCAGAGCCCCACCTTGGCCATACTGGCCCATTTGGCCTGAATCACCCATCCCAGAGCTCATGCTGCGTGTGGCAAGTTGGGTGACAGGCCCCAGCTGCAGAGGGCCTTTGCCCACCCAGCCATTTGCAGCCAAAGGACAAATGAGAGACCAGTGAGGGTGCTGAGGGAGCTCCTGTCACTCAAGATGACCCCAAGCTATCCTGAGGTCCCACCCAGCTTTGCAGACCTGAGGAAACCCCCAAGCAAGGAGTCTTGGAACCTAGCCCAACATGTAGTGACCTTAGGCAAATCTTCTGGGCCCCAGTTTGTCCATCTGTACATGAGAGGCTTGAGGGAGATGCCCAAGAAGGTCTTGTGGTGGAGATGAACTTGCCACTTCACGATATGGAGCAGGAACTCAGGGCCTGGGAGCCTGTATTTTAAAGCACGTCCCAGGAGGTTCGTGACTCATGGGAAAGTCCAAGAGCAGCCTCAGTGTAGCTCTGCTTCCCCTCATCCACCCTGATGCACCCTGGCCAGCCACATGCTGGACCCCCCGGGGAGCTGGCTGAGGTGTGGTGGGGACGGCATGAGGGTCTGACCCTTGGAGATGATGGTAGCTGGCCGGGGACAGAGGGAAGTGAACCAATTGACAACTCACATTGGGATCATAGTGGCTGGAACTTCCTAGTGGGCTGAGTGTGGCAGGTGAGAAAAAGAAGGGTCCAGGATGAGGTCTGGGTGTGGGGCTTAAGGACTGTGGGGGCCCTTTACTGAGAGGAGAAAGATGAAGGGAGAACGGGGTGGGGACACAGGGACAGGTGGTGGGCTCTGAGGAATCAAGGGTTCCATGTTGGGTGCTTTTGCTTGAGATGCTTGTTGGAAACCCCTGTGGAAACAATGAGTGGGTGGGACATTCAGGGGAGGAGTCGGGAGGAGGCGTGAAAGTCCTGGGGCTGAGGGAGCACCTGCTCAGGGCACCGGTGCATTTGTGGTTTCAGACCCCTTGGCTTCCATGCTTGGGTGAAGCATATGGAAGCTTTTTCAGAATAATACTTTCAAATGCAAAAAATAAAAGCATAGGAACACCCAGTGATATTGCAATTGTAATCAAAATATTAAAACTAAAACTAGCCCTGGCTGGTGTGGCTCAGTGGATTGAGTGCCCACCTGCAAACCTAAGGATCGCAAGTTTGATTCCTAATTAGGGCACATACCTGAGTTTCAGGCCAGACCCCCCCCCCCAGTAGGGGGCGCGCGAGAGGCAACTACACATTGATGTTTCCTCCCTCTTTCTCCTTCCCTTCTCCTCTCTCTGAAAATAAATAATTTTTTTTAAAAAGCCCTAAATCTGTGCTCTAGCTATAGCATTATTTACTGTTGGGTCCAAGAATGTCCATAATTCCAGATTCATAATGAGTAAAAACAGTGTGTTAAGATACTGTAACACGTATGTTGTGATGGAAGTTTGCGTGATCTCTGTTGGTAATGAAGTCCCGGGATTGGCTAATAGTGCGATGGTGTATGGCCTGTGCTCATAATTAAAGAGCATGCCAAATTTAATTACAGGTTAGTGAACAAAAGATGTAATTTTTTTCCTCATCCACATTCATGGACCCTCCCGAATTCTCTTCACATTAAGGACCCTTGACCTCGGGAGAGAATGTGCAAGGAGACGAGGGCCCAGCACTAGGCTGTGAGCCGCCACCCTCAACGTGTAGGAGCCTGGTTAAGGAGGAGAGAGGGAGGAGGTGACGGGGCGAGAGAAGGAAAACTGGGGGAAAGTGCTGCCAGCAAAAGGGAGTGGTCATCCGGGTTAACTGCTGCTGAGAACACAGGGTGCCCCTCGACCCTGCTTGTGGAGGAGGCCGGACCAAGGCGAGTTAAAGAATGAAGAGGCTCCCAGGGGGCGGGGGGACACGCAGGGGCTGGGGCGGCGTGCACAGGATTCGATGAGATGGGTTATATTTTCTTCAGCGTGATAAATACACAGCTTTTATTATATTACTTTTATGCTTTTCTTCCTGTATGTGTGAAGTACACCATAATAATGTTCTTAAATTTTTTTAAGATGAGGGCGAGGATGGAGTTGAGGAAATGGAGGCAGTTTGTTCAAGAAGTTGTGCTGTTGAGGGCACAGAGAAATCCGAAGCGCAGTTGAAGGGGTCTCTGGGGTCCCGGATCGTTTTTCTTTACTTTTCAGAAGGGAACTATTGAAGCATGTTTGTGTGCTGCGGGGGACAGCAAGTCGGGGGCTGTGGATGCAGCAGAAGAAGGGGCAACGGGACAGAGAAGCTCAGAAGTGCTTGTACCCCGGTCCCCAGTTCCCTATTGTGATTTGTGCGCCCACTTGAGTGCACGTCAGATTCACTAGATGGCTGGGTGCCGCCCCAGAGATTCTGATTCAGCAGGTCTTGGGTGAGACCTAGAAATGTGCATTTCTAACAAGCTCCTTGGAGATGCTGCTTCAAGGACCACACTGGAAAACTAGCGTTCTAATCAGTACCAGCGCACCCACATGCGCCCCCTTCAGGGTTTGACCTCGCACTACAGTGGGCCTCCTTCAAAAGCACTGTAGCGAGGAAGGGATGGGAGCAGATGACTGAGATGGAAGAGGGGAGGAGAGATGGAGGAGGAAGCAGCCAGAGCCTGGCCCCCCAGACAAAGTTACCACCTCTCTCCCTGGGGCCCTGGAAGCTGCCCTATGGGACCTCATGGAAGACTGAGAGAAAGAGTGAGGGAAGAAGGTGGAAGAGGGAAGGGGGGAGGGGGAGTGGCGAGAGACCTGCAGGCGTGCAGCCTGGAGAGGGAGTGGAGGAGGGGCACGGAGCCCCGAGAACACACTGTTCACCTGTGCAACTTGACCGGTGTCACAGCCAAACCAACTCCTCCTGCTCTTGTGGGGGGAAAAAAACAGCCTTGTCAGAGAAATGAACATTATCTTGTCCGGTCCCAGGACTTTCAAGCCGGGAGAACCCTTGGAGACTGGCTGCACCAGCCCTATTTGGCAGATGGAGAGGGCCAGGAAACCAAAATGTCCAGTTTGGCAGTTGGATCTGCAAACTCTTATTCTGGGAAAGCTGTGTCCCCGCTCTCTGCTGCTGACTCTCCCCTAGGAAGCTGGAAAATGGACATGACTATTGCTGACCCTTTCTGCCATCCTTTTCTATTAATTCATTGAATGCACGTTTACTGAGCACCCAGCATACGTTAAGTGTTGTGCTGGAAGACACGGAGATAAAGTGGTGAGCAGGACCAAGTTCCTGGCTTTATGGAATTGACGTTCCAAGAGTAAAACAGGCAATGGACAGATAAATAGGCAATATAAAGTCAGGGATTGCTAAGTGGTAAGAAAAGCCTGAAATGACATGAAGGAGTGAGCCATGCCGGAGGGGATGGTGGGGAGAGGGGTTTCCAAGCAGAGGGAACAGCATGTGCCAAGGCTCTGAGGTCAGCACGTGCTTGCTGTGTTGGAGAGATGTCATAGAGGCCAGTGCTTCTGGTGCGAGCGAGGAAGAGAAGAGTAACAGAGAAAATCGGAGTGATAGCGGGAGGCCAGGGCATACAAGAAGCTGTAGTCATAGCAGACTTTGGCTTTTCCTCTGAGTACGAGAGAAAGTCTGGGAGGGTTTTGAGCAGAAGAAGAATGTGATTTAACTTAGGTTTAACAGGACCCTTCTGGTTGCTGAGTGGAGGATGAACTAGACAGAGAGACAAGAGTAGAGGCAGAAAGGACAGGGAGAAAGCTTCTGAAATAGTCCAGGCGAGAGGTGATGGTGGCCTGCCATGGCAGGGAGGCCCCTCCTGGCTGTTCTGTGTCCTTCATGGACACATGGAAGGGACAGGAGCCTTCCCTCAGCCCCTGCCCATGCCCTCAGCCCATGGTCTCCCTACAGCTAGAACGGTACATCCAGAGGAACTTCAGGCCGGAGCTGTCACAGGTACAACAGCATATGGTCCAGAACCAGACGGCCACCATGTTGGAGCTGGGCACCAGCCTCGTGAACCAGACCACGGCCCGGGCCCGCAAGCTGACTGACGTGGAGGCTCAGGTACCAGAGGGTGCGCGGGTGGCACTGGGGGGGCCTATGACCAGTCAGACTGGCTCACAGCCAGCCTGGGTCATCTTGCCTTGACCTGTGTTCCTGGGTAATGTCAGGGACTCCTCTGGGCCCGTAATCCCCCTGGGGCCCCTCCTGATGACCCTGTCACAGAATCGTCTCCCACCAGGTCATGAGTCCTGGGGGTGACACTGAGTTTGGCTCCTTGGCCTCTGTGACTCCAATGTCCAGGTCTATGCTGGGCACTGAGATGTAGGGGGACAGCAGGCTCCTCCTGCTCTCAGGGGGCTCACAGTGCTCCAAGGGAGATGGATAATAAACAGTTCATTTGACCTCAAGGGGTCAATGACTGAGAGAAGAGAAAGCTGGGCACATGGGAGGGTAAGTGAACAGATGAAAAGGTGACTGACAAATGGGCATGTGTTTGGTGAGCCCTACTATGTGCCAGGCACTGCTGAGGTGCCTGGTTGGGGTTTACACACTAAATAAAACAGGTATCCCTCCCTACCCCTGCATGTGGTGGGAGTGGCCTCAGGGATGAGCTGCAGGCTGAGACAGGAGGCCAGGAAGGCCAGGCAGGCACCACCGAGAAGGCGGGATTGGAGCGCTTACTGGGAGAGCAGCCCAGACAAGGAACTCAGCACGTGCGAAGGCCCAGGGGCAGGACCAGGCTGCCAAGCTCCAGGAACATCAAGAACACTAGTGTGGCTGGAGCGGCAAGGGAGTGAGTGGTGGGCGAGGGGTCAGAGAGGTGACAGGGGCAGATGGCATCACAGGGCCTTGAAGGCCACGGTGGGGATTGGGCTTCTCCATTTCATGAGTGGGAGCCACAGGGAGATTTTGAGCACAGGGGCCACATTTTAAAAAGCTGCCTGGGACCACTGAGCAGAGAATGGACTGCAGGGGACAAGGGCGGGAACAGGGGACCCTGTGAACAGCTGACACAGGACACAGAAAGAGCAATGACGGAGGCCAGGGCCAGAGTGGGGCCATGGAGGGGGAGGGAAATGGTCAGGTAGCCATTTGGAAGATGGAGCGGATAGGACTTGCTGCTGGATTAGGTATGGAGGTCAAGGGTGAGTCCCCCTGGGGCCTGAGCAGCAGACAGGAAGAGCAAATTTAGGAAGCAGATCATAAGCTCAGTTAGGGCCTCTGAGTGAGTGAATGAATGAATGAACAACCACAGAAAAATTACCTACTGGGAGGGTGGAGACAGATCAGCAAGGTTCTGGAACGGCAGAGCCTGTGGGCAGGTAGGCAGCTGCTGGGCAGCCTCCTGCAGGGCTTACACAGCATCCCCACCCCTTCCTGCTTGCCGAGGCAGGTACTGAACCAGACATCAAGGATGAAGATCCAGCTGCTGGAGACCTCACTGTCCACCAACAAGCTGGAGAAGCAGCTGTTGCTACAGGGCCATGAGCTCTACCAGCTGCAGGGCTACAACAGGTGGGCACTGGCACCGGGCCAAGAGAGCGGCTAGGGCCCAAGCTGAGAGCCAGGGCCGGCCGGGACCTGAGTGAGCACGAGAGCCAGGGCTGGGCGGGAGCCAGGGCCAGGGTTGGAAGCTAGACTTGGGCTAATGCCTGCGACAGGGTCCGGGGACAGAGCTGGAGACCTGGACTAGGACTGCAGTGAGGGACCACTCGGGGGCTACAGCTAAAGCTGCACCTGGGACAAGGCCTGGGCAGGGGCAAGGACTAAAGTCAGGGTTGGAGACCAGACTGCAGCTAGGAGGGGAGGTGGACACTGGGGCTGGGCCGAGGCTGGGGCTGGGCTGCGGGCCAGGCAGTACAGGGCCTGGCTGCCCAGCTCTGGGTGGAGACAGGGACACACTTTCCTGGAACTCAGAACACCCTGATTCTTTCCCCTCCCTTCCTCCCTTCCACCCTCCCTTCCTTCCTTCCTTCCATCCATCCTTCCTTCCTTTTTCTTTTTTTCCTTTCTCCATTTACTTATTTCATAAATTTTAAACAGCTTTATTGAGCTACAATTGACATGCCATACATGTTAATGTGATTCCTTTACTTGTGAATAAATACATCTGATCTCATTCACCAATTTTCCTTCCCAGCAGCAACCACAATTACCAGTTTCTTGTCTGCACTGGTGGGGAATCTCTGCATTTATAAACAAATACACACAAGAGGAACACCCTTGAAATTACACAGGAAAGAAGGAGTCATGGGGTATAGCTAAGGCAGAGAAGCAGACACCCAAGGCTGATTTCATCTCAGTTTCGAGCTGAGTAGAGAAAAAACTGCCAAGGTCAGGGTGCCGGAGGAGGCAAACGCACCCACAGAGGTGGCCTCAGGTCTGCGCACAGGGCGAGATGTTATTGTTGCCGACGTGAGAGGCCAAGATAAGTCCCTAAGTGTCGCCCAGCTCCTTCCAACCGGGGTACAGCTAATGGTAGTTCGTCACCTTCTCATTCTTATTCTCCCACCCCAAGGTGGGGTGGGCAAGGACTAGGACACTTTCCATCACTCCGAATTAACATCGGAGCATAGAAATCAGTGAAGATGCATGTCGTCAATAAGCTCTCGGTCCATGGAGTTGGCTGAAATTCCAGAATATGAGCGTGCCCAAATTCTCTCTCTTCCTGCAACGTGATTCAGGATCCAGGGGAGATTCCTTCTGCCCTGGCTGGACTTAGTGTTTTAGACTGGAGAATGGGTCAGCATGACCTGACATATAAGAAAATCTCTCCCTTTCCCTCAGCCACCCACTCACCTGCAGCAGAGGTAGCTGCTGTTCTGAGTTTCTCGTGTGTCTGTCTGTCCATTCAACCAACAATATGGTGGGGGGGGAGTGGAGAGGAATTATTCTTTGAGCTCTCGCCGTGTGTCAGGCACTCTCTCAGACCCAAGGGTTGCAGAAGTGAACAAACACACAAAAATCCCTGTCCTGGTAGACCTGGCATTCTCTAAACTAATATTCCAGGTTTCTTATAAATAGGCATGAATAATCCCTTTTTGCACTATTTAAACCCAAATGTAGCATTCCACTCTTCTGCACCGTGGTTTTGGCTGGGGTTTTTTTTCCTTTTTTCAGTTATCTAGGGAATGGCTCTGTAAGTAAGTGCATGACACCCTCGCGCATTCTCTTGTCCAGCTGCGTGTGTGTTGTATGGCCCTCCCTGCACTTATTCCCACGACCCCAGTTAGTGGGCACTGAGGTTGTTTCTGATTTTGTACAGTTACAGCCGGTGATGCGGTGACAACATTCCATGTCTCACTGCACACACGAGAGCAAAGCTGTGTGATAAAAACGCCAGCCGTGAAAGAGCCGTGTCAAAAGCATTTCTTTAAAAAAAACTCTTTTTAAAAACTCACTACAAAAACGCCTCCTGTTCATATCATCAGACAACAGAGACCCGTGTAAAATGAACGGGAAAGTCGGCCCCTCCACACAGCCCTGCCCCTCCTCTCCCACTCCGTCCACTCGATGCTGCTCTGCAGAAGTGGCAGCGCTCAGGGGACCTGCTGTCCCTTTTCTGCCTGCACGGGCACCAACTGTGTTTCCGCACCTCTTCCTGTAAGTCCACCTGCAACCCTCTATGTTTATATTAATACTTTTTTCCTTTTTCTCTTTTTTATCCTCCCACACATAGGGTTAGACTAGGGGCACTGATGTGCCAGGGTCGTCCCACGCCAAGTCCTGAGCATCTTTCCAATTCTGTGCAAATGGGTCTGCCTTCTTCTTCTTTGTGGCTCCAGAATATTTCCAGGGACACCAAACAGAACAGACTCAGCCAGCCTTGGCTACTGGGCATTTAGGCTGTTTTGTTTTACCCTATTACAACCCACCTCCCACGGGCATTCTCGCCCTTGCTCCCGAGGGGAACGTTACTTCCTGAGAGTGGACTGCTGAATCAAAGGGCGACAGATTTGGGGTTTGATCCTGGCCACCTGGTTGCTGGCATGTTCCTCCCACCCCTACTTCTTTTCTGCACTGGACCCAAATCCATCTTACTCTTTTCTCCAATCCTCATTCTGTGCCACCAACCTCTGTGCTTTGCAATCCTGAGCTGGACGCTCTACCTCTCTGAGCCTCAGCACGGATCCATAACGCGGACTCACCCTGGGACCCAGGGGAAAGCGTGCAAGCGTGGCTGCCTGCTGGGCACGGTGGGCTCACCTCTGTGCGCCCTGCCTCGCCCCTCCCCGCAGCGCGCTGGAGATGCGGGTGGAAGCGCTGGAGACACAGCAGCAGGCGGAGCTGGCCAGCCTCCGCGGGCAGAAGGAGCAGCTGCGGCGCCTGCTGAGCCGCCAGAACGGCGCCCTCACCGACCTCCAGCGCAGCCTGCGTGCCGCCAGCAGCAACTCCAACCTCCTGCAGCTCCAGCAGCACCAGCTGCTGGAGTCGGTGCAGCACCTGCTGCGACTGGTGGCTCAGGGCACTGGTGAGCGGGGTACACCTGGGGCGGGAGGAGGGCGGGAAGGGGCTGGCCGCAGACACTGCTTACACACGGGCCTGGAAGCCACCACCAGAAAGCCCTCGCCCTTCTCCCACCACTTGTGAAATGGAAATAACAACAAGCAGTAACAATACTGTGTCGACAGTCCCGACAGGAACCAGTACAGCCTCTTCTCCCGGACTCTATAACTCTGGGCATGCCCCTGTGCCTCTCTTGGCCTCAGTTTCCCCATTTGTTTAATAGAAATGATGATAATAACAAGGACTCCACCAGCTTAGACTAATGATTTTGGATTCCAGGATCCACACTCCATTCCTACTTGCTTGGGCTTGCCCCACCCCTCCCTGGGCCTCAGTTTCCCTACCTACTGAATGAGGAGGTTGGATTCAGTGCTCCCCTGGGGACTTCGCTCACCCTGATACCCTTGCCCATGAGCCCAAGAGGGCGAAACAGAAGTGACCAGGCACCCCTGGCCCTGACTTCTGAGAGGACAGAACAACCCATGGGCCAGCTCCCTGTCCCTCACTGGCTCCTTCTCACGGAGCTCCCTGGGGGTGGCCAAGGCACTCCCGGTTCCAGCTGTGGTCACTGAGTCAGCAAACACTCCCTGAGCACCCACCTCGGGCCAGGCCCAGGGCTGGGTGCTGGCTGCTGGGCTGAGAGCAGCGAACAACACAGTCATGGCCTGTGTCTCTTGCAAAAATGCTAACCCCTCCTGTCTGTGGGTCTCAGAGGGAAGGAGAAGGAAAGGCGTAGTTGGTGAGTGCCTGCTATGTGCCAGATGTTCTGCTAGCAGTGTGTCTGAACTTTCCAGACCATGAAAGGACTAAAAAAAGGCTGTGCTAAGGAAGGGGAACTTTAACCTGGGGGCAGTGGGGAGTCCCTGGGGAAGTGTGAACAGGGTGGGACTGTTTTAGGGAGCTTGGTCAGAACCACGGAGTGGAGGAGAGAAAAAGACGCAGAAAAGGGTTTCTGCTGCTGCTGGGTCTCGATGGGGAGTCAGGAAAGCCTTAAGAGCACCCATAATCTGGCAATAGTGTTGGATGCCAGGCACTGTGGCTGGCAGCAATTTGGGAGCAGAGGATGGCACCATGGCTCCACCTAAGGCTGGCAGACACTGCTGCATAGGGGTGTGAGACCCGAGGAAGCTACGGGCAGGAGAAGCAGATACCTCCAAACCATGAGCTACAGAGTGACCCAAAACCATTACCAGCTGGCGTATTGCCCTGGCAGGGAGGCTGCTGAAATTAATCCCACGTGTGGGTTTCTTGTAGCTCAGCCTGGTGCACGGGGTCCCAGCATGACGCCTCTCCCCACGGGCTCACCACTAACCCAGTCTCCAGCTGTGGCCCAACGCCTGCTCACCAGGCTCGGGGACAGCTGTGCTGGACACCTCACTTCAGGCACCCTTGGCCAGAAGGCCCTGTTCTCCTGCCACATCAGTAGGGTGTCGTTTCTCTTCCTGTCTGAATGGAGAAACTAAAAGAGGATTAGCCACCCAGTGTAGAACAGATCGGTTGGAGACAGGTGCCGGAACCAGGCATCCTTGAAGCTTAGTAGGAAGCCTGTGTGCTTTGTCCTAGGGAGGTGGAGGCTGGCAAGGGGTGGAGAGCTCAGGGCATTCAGAAGGTTAGAAGGACAGGGACACAGGCAGAAAAACCCCAATGCATGCATGATGTCAGAAGCAGCATTCATTAACACAGCCCGTGTGCTCAGCCTGGTGTAGGCTCAGTGGGGGAGACCCAAGGGGAAGTGGGGAGTGGGACGGGCGCAGGCTTTGCAGTCAGATGGACCAGAGTTCAAGCCCTGGCTGCTTCACTTACTAGCACTGCGACTTTGCCCGAGTCATTTGACACCTTAGAGCCTCAATTTTCCTCACCTCTGTAATGGGAATGATAATAACACCTACTTCACAGAGTTCTTGCACGGAGACCAGATAAGTTCATACACATGAAGGGGCTGAGCACGGTGCCTAGGACCAAAATGGGACCGTGCTGTACAAATTACCAGCCTAGAGATTCAAAGGGACCCGGGCTGGAGCCAAACTATGTTGACATCAGCACCAGCCCATGCTTACTGTTATACCCCCGAAAACATTTTTCCTGACCTCACACTGCCCCTGGCAGCACCTGGCTAAGAAACACTCCAACACGTAATAGATATTTCACTTTTATTGATATTATTGTTATCCCTGCTCACCTCTACGCCCACACCTCTCTTGGGCTTGGCTGGACTGCAGTTTCCCACAGACCAGGATCCTGAGAGCAGGGGTCACAGAGACTCTGCCCAGGAAATGTTTATGCACGTGGTTTGGGGCCTTAGTCATTTCATCTGTGATCTAGGAAAAACTGCCTCCTTCTAACAGGTGCCCCAGCTCCAGGGCCTAGGATCCAGGTTCAAGTAGGAGGCCAAGACAGGAAGTCCTGCCCCCTGGTAGCCTCCTGGTTCGTCATTGATGAGGATACCTATCCATCTGGAATTTTAGCCCCATTCTTGGATAACCACCTACCTAGAGATTGGATTCTGGCAGACTTGCAGCTCAAACTCTAACTGGATCCCACTAAAAGGAGCAGAGAAGGGAATTTGAAGCCCTCTCTGTTTATTTGTCAATAGTCACTTTTTTCAGGCCAGGCCTGAAGCCCCCCCGGGGGGCCCACTGGACTGGGATTTGGTCATTAACAGTCTCCTGAGAGAAGAATCATGGGCTCTTAAGAGCAGTGGTCAGCTCCCAGGGCTGCAGGGATGTCCAGCTGAGGGGTGGCCTATGGAGGGCACCCGGGCCTCCCACCCAAGGGAGCTCCAGGGACAAATCCCTGGGGTGAGGGAAGGCTCTGTGCCTGCCAGTTGTGTGCCCTTGAGCCCGTTACTTCTCTCTTGGGCCTCGGTCTTGTGGTCTGTGGAAGTGGGAAGTACCCTCTCCACTGCAGCAGCCTCGTCTCTGGCCTCCTAGATTGGAGTCTTATCCCCTCTAGTCTCCGTTCCACATCCCTTGGCACAGTCTGAGCTCCTCAGCCTGGCATTCAAGGCTGCCCTGGCCCCTGCTGAAATCCTTCCTTGGTGGCCCTCTCTCGGCCAGCCTTGTCCTATTCCCCTCAGGTTGATCAAACAACCAGAGCTCTCTCTGGCTTCCGCCCTGTTCTCACGGTGTGAGTCGTTTGCCGTCATGGCCTCACTCGGTTCCCCCTCACCGCACTCTGTTCGCTGCACACACCAGGACTGTTCCCACCTTAGAGCCTTCGCGTATGCTGTTCCCTTTCCCCCGGAACACCCTCTCTGGCACCACTCAGGGAGCTCCGGCTCTTTACCCAGGTCCCAGCTCACTCTCACTTTCTCTAGGAAACCGTCCCAGGTCTGATTCCTCTCCCGGTCCCCAGCGACTCCCCACCCAGAACCGGCACAGAGCAGGCAGGAGGGCAGGCCTGGCCCCTCCCCTCTCTCCTTAGCTCACTCAGGTGGTTTTCGCTTTGTCCCACCGCAGCCTCCGTCATGGCCGCCGAGCAGGTGTTCCAGGACTGCGCAGAGATCCAGCGCTTCGGGGCCAATGCCAGTGGCATCTACACCATCCGTGTGGCCAATATGACAGAGCCCAGGAAGGTGAGGGGGCTCTCGGGGGGCTGAGGCTCTCAGAGGTGCTGAGCCAAGGGCCCACAGACAAATCCCTGCCCCCATCGACTTCAGGCCTGCCCAACATTTTAGACTTCAAAGAAGGTGGGGCGGCCCTCCCTTCGGAGCCCCCACCCAGCCCGGGGTCAGCTCCTGGGGTTAGAGCAGAAGTTCCCGAAAGTGAGTATATCCTTCTCCTGCATCTTCTCCAGAGATGCTGTTACGTTGGAATCACAGGAAATATTTCTGTGTTGAAGGTCATATTAGCTGATGTAGCAAACAAACCCTGAAATTCCAGGGCCCCAACACAAAGAAGTGCCTTTCTAGTTTGCACAGAGTCCGTTGAAGGCAGGAGGGGGGGCTGTCTGCTCCACGTGGGAAATAAGGGGCCCTCTTCTGGAGTGGCTCCCAAGGCTGCCCTGAGCTTTGAGGTCCAGTGATCAGGTGGGAAGGGGGGTCAAGGGAAAGTGTGGAGGTCAGGAGGGAGGGTTTGGGGGCCAGGCCCAGCAGTGGAAGGGTATGGAGAACAATTTGCCAGTATTCACACTCGGTACTTCCCTTTCCGACTTCCTTTCAACTCTCCTGAATATATCAAGGAGAGTGGCCCAGTTTGTTTCCAGATCATCTGTAACACCGGCCACGCTACCCTTTTAACCCAGGAGCCCAGACTCACAATTTCTAGCTAGACTTTCATATCACTGTTTTGTTTTCATTTGTTTTACAGTTATCTGAACAAAGGCAAGTGTTACTAGTTTTCAACTTATGGTACCGATGTCTTTTAAAATACATTTAGTCTAAGTATTACTTTAGTGAAAAAATTTTTCAAGTAAATATTCTATATGAATATCATTTTCAAGTAAATATTCTACATGAAATTAAGTATTTAGCTTTGGTGGAATTTGGGAAGGTGTGAATGGCTGAAACTTGGGGACATTGATAGAGAGGGAAGAGCTGGCCTAGGAGGCTAGATATCTGGAATCAAACCTAAATTTTACTTTAGATTCACTTGCCTTGAGCAAGTCCCTTCCCCTCTCTAGGCCTCAGTTTCCCTTACTGCACCCTCCGCTACCCTCACAGTAGATGCCACTGTCTTCTCTCACTCAGCAGGCCTTTACCATGGCCTCTATGCCTCAGAGCCTCTACTCCTGCTGCTCCTTCCACTGGAAATGCCATTCCCACTCATCTCTGCCTGGCAGACACATTATCAACCAAGGCCCTGTTCCAATGCCACCTCCTCTGGGAAGCCTTCCAGGGTTTTCCAGTGGCTCCTTCTTGAGGGCTCTCCTTGTAGCTGCCCCAGTGTTTGTCATCAATAGTCTGCCTGCACTGTCACAGCCTCCTCCAATCCAAGTCAACGCTGAGGGTTCATTTGTGTCTGATTGTCTCTGACTCTTCTCATCCAGGGCTAGGCACCAAGTTTGTCCTTACTGAACATTGGACACGTAATGAACTGGCTGGAAAAAATAACATGTGAGCAAAGGTAGACTGAACGATGCGATTGCCATAGATGGTAAGCGTTTTGAGAGGAGGAACTCTGGTTTTCTTATCCATATTGGCACCTAGTGCCTTGAATGGAGCCCGGCACATAGGAAGTGCTCAGAAAACATCTGTCCAGTGAACGGAAAGGCATTTCTTGGGCCTACACTGTATGCCAAGCACTTCACACCTATCAGCTCTTAATCCTTATGCAGCCCTGCAGTAATAATGAGTGAAAAGCCTGTGTTTATTCAGATTGTTCTTTAGATGATTCCTCTCATTTAATTCTCACAGCCACCCCAGTTTGAAGATGAGAAACTGAGGCACAAGGAGGTTAAGGTATTAATATCCCATTTTACAAATGAGGGAAGAAAGGTTATGAGAGGGCATCACTTGCCCTCTAGAAAAATGATGACAGTGGATGGGGGATTTGAGCCTGGATTGTTCTGATGCCCTTGACCACCAGGCTCCCTTGTCGTCTTGTTGGCCAGATCACGCTTGAGCTGGCCCATACCTGGCTTCCGGCTGCCTCCAGGGCTCCCAACCCCTCCCCCCACCAATTCCTTCAGGTTTTCTGTGACATGGATACTAATGGAGGTGGATGGACCCTCATCCAGCGCCGTGAGGATGGCAGTGTGAATTTTCAGCGGAAATGGAAAGATTATAAACAGGTAACATTACTGCCTTGAGGCAGGGGGTGCGTTTCAGCCCAGAAACCTGGTGTGGGAGGTGGGCTGTGGGCAGGGGAATGGTTTGTTCTTAAGCTTTCTGGGACTCCATGCTCCGAAATTTAACCTTCTTCTTGCAAGTTCTAACATGTATCCTAATAATGAAAGTTTAACTTTATGTTTTGGTTTTTAGAAAATATAACATATATTCATTGCTTTTAAAAAAATTAAAGAACACAAAAAAAAGAAACAGAAAAGTAGTAATCTTCTTCCCCCTCCCCTGGCTGAATTGCTTGAATGAATTTCCTTGTCTTCGCACACATACGTGACCGCATGAGCTGGAGAGATTCTGTAATGTGGAATTGCTGGCTCAAAGACCATGTGCATTTTACGAGATGAGAAAGAGTGCTCAATTGTTTTCCAATTTTTTAATTAAATTTTGAATAAAGGACTTTTGGCAAGCTGACTGAAAAACTCAAAGTTTTCTAAAGCACAACAAATGAACAAAGACACCCACAAGGAAACACAACAATATTATTTTTTGTACCTGCTTGCTGTCCATTTGATATAAGTTATGAGTGTTCCTGAATCTATTGGGTCTTAAACAGTCGTTAGAATAGCAAAGAGATATAGGGTGCTTGGATGCAGAAACACACCAAAGAGTGCCGAATATTATGTAATCAGTGGCGCAGCAAGACTAAAATGGGGAGTGGGGCTGAGTGTGCCCTGTCCTTGGTGCTGAATTCTTGTTCTGGCCAAGGGCGTTGGTTTGTGACCTAGGGCACCAGTGACTCCTAATTCTTCACATTTCTATGTTGCTGAATCTTCTTTCCTTCAGTATTTAAAGTATTTTTTCTTTATTTTTACTGTATTTTTCCATTACCATTTACCCCCTTATCCCCCCTCTCCCCTACAATCACCACCCTGGTGTCCATGTCCATGAGTCCTTTTCCCCTTTGGCTCTGTGTTGCAGAAATTTTACAGTGGTTTCCATGTCCCCAAACAATGTGTGCTCTACCATTTATGCAGCTGAATAAAATATTTAATTGTTAAATTGGGATTTAACATACATGCGCTAAGTGCGCGAATCTTAAGTATCAGACTCAGTAAATGTTTCCATATGTGTTCAGCCTGTGTCTCACCCCCGAGAGGTGGGCACAGGGTGCCCTCTAGTCTGTGCTCCCCCAAAGGAAGTCATCATTCTGACTTCTGTTGACACAGATGAGTTTTGCCTGTTCTCAAACTTAATAGGAATGTGGTTCAATTACTTTTAACAGGCTTTTACATTTGCAAAAGTCTTAGTCTTTTTGCTCTAGAAGTCAGGGAGCTCCCTCCTCCCCGAGTCTGCCCACACTGTACTTTATTAACTTCATCATCAGGCAAAGTGGTTTTGGATAAGTGGCCCCAGACCCTGGTCCAGCCCAGCTCTTTAGCATACAGCCCACCCTCACCCCACTCTCCTCCTAGGGCTTCGGTGACCCGGCTGGGGAGCACTGGCTGGGCAATGAGTTGGTGCACCAGCTCACCAGCAGGGCAGCCTACTCTCTGCGTCTGGAGCTGCAAGACTGGGAAGGCAACAAGGCCTATGCCCAGTATGAGCATTTCCAGCTGGGCAGCGAGGAGCAGCTGTACAGGTGGGCTCGGGGCCCAGGCTGGTGGGTGGGCTGAGGACCCTTGGCTAGTGGCTTCTGAGTCTGCACCAAGGGTCAGTCCCTGGGCGTTTCCTGTTCCTACCATCTGTCCCCCATTTGGGCACACGTCAGAGGATCTGGAGGCAGCTGGTTAGCACTCAGCACATCCCAGCCACTGGGTGGGGTGGTGTGGGGTGGAGAGAATGTTGCTGATGCTGCCATCTCTCAGAGCAGGAAGGGCCTCCCAAGGTCAGTCACCTTAAGACAGTCAGTTTACAGAGGCCCAGAAGGGGAGAGACAACTTCCCCAGTCTGTCTTGTGCCGTGGGGAGAGACGGAAAGATCCCTGGGCTGGGAATCAGGGGACCTGGGCTCATTCCAGCCCTAGTCCAGCTCACTTTGTGAACTCGGAGGAGTCAAGGCTCTGGTTTCTCTGCTCCTCTGCTTCTTAATGACGAGATGAGCTTAAATATGAGCACATCATAATATTGTCAAGGTCTTCCTCCTTCCCTCAGCCTGGCCCTTGGCTCTCTTTAGGAAAAGGAATGAACATTTATTGAGCACCTACCATGTTCCAGGCACATTACTCTACTTAACCTCCCACAGCACTCTGAGGTGAGCATTGCTGTACCCACTTTAGTGATGTGGAGACTGAGGCACTGAGGTGATGCCTATAATGGGTGGACATTCTGGACATTCTCCAGACAAAGAGAGTAGGAAGGACATCTCAGACAGTAAGAATATTCTGAAAAAAAGGACAGAGAAATAGTTGACATTCAGCTGGCCACATATAGCTAAAACCTGAGCATGCCTTTTTCAAAGGCTGCTGAGATCATAAGGAAGAGTCCCCACTCACAGGAAAAGTTTAAGGCACTTGGGGATAGAGGTCCCAGAAAGCACAGTGGCGTCTGGAAAATGCCAAAGGAGGGCCAGGGGAAAAGTGACAGAACAGCCACTGGTCCTGTGCCACCACCATACAGAATCAGCCAGCTGGTGAGGTGGGGAGGATCCCCATAGGGAAGCCAGAGGTGGCAATGTGTCGACACAGTCAGCAGCTGGGGCGTGGGCATCAGGGGCGGGAGGGGCACCCTTATTTGTCAGTCACAATAATGGGGACTTCTAGATCCCAGCTGGGGTGAGTGCGTAAGCCTGAAGAGAAAGTGGCCCACAGGGAGGGAAAAGGGGAGGCACAGACAAGACATCGGGCACACACAGACACCGGGCATGTGCCTCTCGGAGGCACTCACCCACCAGACCTGACTACACATCCAAGCATGCACACGTGCACACATGCACACGTGCAGGGGCTCGCCACACCCCTGGGGCACACGCAGAGCACAATATCACACAAGTACACAGCTACACAAACATGCACAGGCATGCACCCAGACACATGTACAAATGTCCCCCACAGAAGCCCTTGCAGGTAAATCACGCACAATCCCAGGCACAAAGGCAGATTCCAGAGCACACCCTTGCACCCACCACAGATATTCTAGCACAAACTCAAACAAAACACACACGGGCGGGAAGGTGGCATCCAAATGCTCACACCATAGACACATAGACTCAGGCACAGATCCACAGGTGCATGGAAGACACACCTGCTGTGTCTGACTTGGTGATCCCCAGAGACCTGTGGGTTTGTGTGGGTTCCCCAGGGCTGAGCCATGAACATACTCAAAGCACATTTGAACAATGGGTCAAGTGGGGTTTCCTGGCCCATGCCTTGGGGGTCCCCCAGAGGTCACAGATCCCCAAGCTGGCTCCTAAAGGGGAGAGGAAGAGAGGCAGAGCCTGAGCTGGGGACCTGGGCACAGTGGTGAGGCCAGTGCTGCTGGAGCGGCCCATGAGAACAATCGGCTTTGTTCAGCCCGAGTTTACACAGCCCCAGACTGAGTCTGGCCCAAACCTCACCCTGCGCCCAAGCCTGGCTCTGAACTGACATCACTGAGCCCTTGAGAGGAGACCTCCATGGCCATAAGGAAAAGTCAGGACCATATGAGTGGGTGGGCCAGCCTGCCTGCCCCACCCTGGGAGCCCCTGGCCAGACGGGCCTCTTGGATGGGCAGTTTGCCACACCAGTCAATTGAGCCCCCAGTGGCGTGTTTAAGGGCATGGTTAGAGCCTCATGGCTGGTCACAGCCATCAGGACCCTGAGGGACATGTCCCCGTCTCACCACAGACAGAGCCCATGGGTAGGAGGTGGAGGGACCTCAGCAGGCCATATGTCCAGGCCCTACATTCCTTCTGAACCCCACTGGGAAAATCTCCCAGGCCCTGTCCTGGAAGAACCAGAGCTTCCCCAAGCCGCCCTGGCCACATCTGGCACCCACTTGCCTTCACCCGTAGAACCTTCTTCGTTGCTCCCAAACTGGCTCCTCGCCTCGGTGGCAAGTGCAGCCCCTTCTCTGCTGCAGGCACCTGACGCTCTCCAACCAGGCAGGGGGAAGCCTGTGGCAGCTGTGTGCCAAGCGACATGCAGCATTACCCGTGCTGAGCATTTGTCACGTGTCAGCTCTGCTCTGCACCCATCACACGCTGAACTCATCGAATCACAATAGCTGACCGAAGCCCTCGCTGGGTTTTTTTTCCCGTTTTTTAAAAAAGTATTTTATGTATTTATTTTTAGAGAGAGAGGAAGGGAAGGAGAAAGGAAAACATCAGTATGTGGTTGCCTCTCACACGGCCCCCACTGGGGGCCTGACCTGGCCCTCCACCTGAACCAGTGACCCTTTGGTTCACAGCCCGGCACTCAGTCCACTGAGCCACACCAGCCAGGGCCCCTCACTGTTAGTAAACCACCGTTACCACCTTAACAGATGAGGAAACTGAAGCTGAGATGTGAAGTGGTCTACCCAAGGTCAGGCAACTGGCGAGTGGCAGAGCTGAGACTCACAGCCTGGCAGGGAAATATAGACCCTCCCCAGCTGGCTGCAGATGTGGAAGTCACAGGGATAGGGAGGGGTTCACCTGGGGCAGAGATCCAGGTGGGCTGGTGCAGTCAGAGAAGGCTTCCTGGAGGAGGTGGGTGGATGTAAGGGGGTGTGATGGGGCTGGGGGTTGCAGGTGGTCAGCTGGGGAAGAAAATGCACGTAGCTCGCAGGCAGGGTCCAGTGGGCTGGGATCTGGCTCTCACCCTCGTCGTTATGAGACCTTAGGCAGGCTCCTTGGGTTTTTGGGGTCTTTGTTTCTGCATCTGTAAAATGGGAATACCTGAGTGCTGTGAGGATTGAACGAGATGAATTAAACCATGTAGAGTGCTCTGAACAATGCCTGGCACAGCGTAGATGTTTTTTAAATGTTAGCCATTGCCCTCACTGCATTAGTATCATAATCATGCTCGCTCCTGTGTAAGACTCAGCGAGACGGTTCAACAAGACGAGGGAGCACACCGTGGGTGCTCAGTCCCTGAAAGGCAGCAGACAGGGAAGGCAATCTAGGAGGGGAGATGGGCCAAGCACCCCGGTCTGCAGCTCCCCCACTCAGAACAACCAGATCGGAGCCCCTTCCTCAACCGGCCCCAGCCTGACTCTGGGCCCCTCTCCCACCACCGCCTCCGGTGGCTTCCAGGCTTTCTCTGAGCGGGTATAGCGGCTCGGCGGGGCGCCAGAGCAGCCTGGTCCTGCAGGGCACCAACTTCAGCACCCAGGACGCAGACAATGACAACTGCCTCTGCAAGTGCGCCCAGATGTTGTCCGGAGGTGGGTGCCAGGTGGGGGGAAGGCCCATCCACCCACAGGTGGGAGTTAGGAGAGACCGCCTGAGACATAGAGGAAAAGATGGAGGCAGAAACATCAGAACTGGCATAGAGACAGAGCGTGGGGACAGGGAGCTATGTGGAGACAGAATTACAAAGGGAGAGATGGAGAAGGAAATGCAGACCAGGGAAAGACAGAGACGGTAACCATCAGAGAGAGGTGAGCATGGATTGAGAGGGACCCATGGAGTGACAGGCAAGCACAGAGACCATCAGAGAGAGAAAGAGACAGACCCAGGGTGTGAGAGACTTGGAATGACAAAGAGTGTTAGAACTCCATGGAGAGAGGGAAATGGAGACTTTGAGGGAGCAGGAAGGAGGTCAGGGAGGGAGAGAGACAGGGATGTAGAGGGGTTAGGGAAATGGTTGGGGTGCAGGGGCCAAGAGGGGCAGCTGGAGCCCAGGGCTACCCTCAGAGGCCTTAGGCTGGGCGTTGGGGAGTCTCCCTCCCGCTGCCCATGCCCACTCCCAGCCCCGTCTCCCATGAGCTGGCTTCCCGGAGGGGGCAACAGCCTGATTAGTCTTTGGGGTAGGGGGCTGCCTTCACCCCAGTGGTGGGGCCCCAGCTCCCCAAAGCCTCTTCCTCTCTTCCACCAGGGTGGTGGTTTGATGCCTGTGGCCTCTCAAACCTCAACGGCATCTACTATCCAGCCCACAACCACATGCGCAAGCTCAACGGCATCCGCTGGCACTACTTCCAGGGCGCCAGCTACTCGCTGCGCGCCACGCGCATGATGGTGCGCCCCGTTGGCATCTGACAGCAGCCGCGCGTGGAGGCTGGACCCACAGGAGGAGACAGGACTTGGTATTCCCTGGACAAGCAGGACCCAAAACACAGGACACAGTGCCGGGGCCTGGGCCTGGACACCTGGATCTCCTGAGCCAGCCCTCCTTGCCCCAGGAGTGCCCAAGTCAGCTGCCTCCCTGTCCCCCTCAGGTTGTGAAACGGTGGGCGTTTAGGGGTTCCTGTCTCTGCAGGATCACTCCTTCTCCTCCCTCCAGTCTTCTGAGGGGGGTGGGGGGTGGCCGGGTGCTGTCAGTGTGAGGGTCACGTTGTCCTCGATGAGCTGGGAACGGATGGCTTGGCTCCTCAAAGGAATGCTTGGCTGACGGTAGAATTTCAGGCAGGTGGGAAGGTCTTTGCAGGCAGGAAACTGTTAAAATGGAGACCCAGATTCTGTCCCCAGGGTTGGTGGGAAGGCCATCTCCTGTCCCAAGCTTTCTCAGCCTTGAGATGTCCTCGAACTTTCTGTCCAAGGCTGCATACACCCCATAATAGGGGTCATTACTTTCACCCCACACTGTCAACTAACTACTCCTGGGCCCCAACATCCGGAGCTGAGCCCTGGAGCTCCAGGAGATCTAAGAGAGATTCCTTTACCCCCAGCAGGTCCCTGAATGTGCCGCACAGAGAATAACTCCGACTCCCCTCTCAGAGTACCCATGGTCAAGTGCGAGGGAAGCACCAGGTGAAATCGATGTGAGCGGGCATTCTTAGCCGCAGGACTTGTCAGAGCCTGTATGTGACTGCCCACGGAGGGGCAGAGCGGGCAGCTCCGTCCAAATTGCTTGTTTGAAAATGGGCCCTGTTTATTCCAGAGCATCTCCCGGGGCTGTGGATGCCCTTGGAAAAGGCTAGACCCCAAGTGTCACGAGGAGGAGCCCCAGGGTACCATCCCCCACCCCCAGCTACTCACCCTTTCTGGCCCTAAGAGCCACAGTGACGGTCTCAAACAGTCTCTAAAAACAACTGGAAGGGAACTTTGGATGAAGGCAGACGCACACCATCCTTGAGGAAGGGTCTAGCACTAAGTTTCCTGTCTATGCCCGGGGCCAGCGCTCTCCAAGGCTCCTTCTGGCCCAGGACGCCCGCTCACTGCCTAGGGCCGCCCTCGGTGCTCCCTGTGAGCCCAGCTCAGCCCAGCACAAGCACAGGCACAGCCGGAACTGTCCTCACTGCCTTGGGCAGGACACCAATCTCTGGGTCCCATCCTCCCAGGTCTAACCCGGGAACCCCTCGCCCTGTCCTCCTGCCCCAGCCAACATGGTGCTACAGCTCTGGCCTGGGGGGCCAGGGGCGCCTCATGAGCTTCCTTCAGAGGACAAAGTCAGAGAGAGCCCACAGCCACTCTGCCACCACCCCCATCACTGTGTCACCGTCAATCCCAGTGAGAGCAACACCCATCTACCGTGTTACTGGGTGTCCAACCTGCAGCCCGCAGGCCCCGTGCAGCCCAGGACAGCTGTGAATGTGACCCAACACAAAATCGTAAATTTACTTAAAACACTATGAAATTTTTTTGTGAATATGTGTCGCAATGTATTTAATGTGTGGCCCAAGACAACTCTTCTTCCAGTGTGGCCCAGCGATGCCAAAAGGCTGGACACCCCTGGGTGGTACCATGGGCAGGGCTTGGAGTCAGTCCGACCTGCTCCAGTTCTTGGACTTGAGGCCCGTGGCTCAGCTTCTCGAGGCCCCCATTGCTACACCCATGAAATGGAGAGAATGACACTCGGTCCTCTCCAGGCCGAAGCAAGGAGGAGAGGAGACCGTGTCAGCTTCAGAACAGAGCCTGGCATGAAGCAGGTGCCTGATAGCTCCCAAAAAGGCGATGGGGGAGAAATCGGCCCCTAGTGCATGCCGTCCCCTCTCCTGGACCCAGGCAAGGTGAGCATTTATTGCTGTGTCCACAGTGTTTATTTTTACCCTGCCATGTGCTGGAGAGAAGAGGAGAGCGAAGCTGTGAGCCCCGGGGCAGACTCCTCCGGGTGGGATGAAGGCCCAAGCCCTGTCTGCACTGCAGTTCTCTAAAGAGGCCAAGAGGCTGATGTGGGTCCCTCTCAGACACCTGTTCCAGACATTCACCCTTCCTTCTCACCTTCCTTCCTCCTCCCAGCCAGGCCTCTCCAGCTCAGGGCGTCCAAACCCTGTCCTAAGGAATAGATTGGCTCACAAAACACGAAGTCTAGAAATGGATTCAGGTGCAGTTAGATCCAGGGGACTCAAATGACATGCCTCTTCATTTCTTGGTTCTGCCATCTGCCACACTGACTTCACTCCCAGTCGTGTCCTCTACTGACAAGATGGCCCCACCAGTCCTGGGCTCGTGACCTCTCAGCTCAGCATCCCTAAAACAGAGAGCTCACCCATCCCAGCAAAGGAGCAATTTCCTCCAGCCAGGCCTGGCCCTGTGCCCACCCCTGCACTTGTCACCGTGATTCTCATTGGCCAGACCTGGGCCGCATGATTATACCCAGGACCAGGGAAGCAGGGTCTGTCCCACCCAAGTCACGTGGGGAAACAGGCCCTGTCTCAGGAAGCAGTGATGTGGGGAGGCAAGAGCCGGTGGTCACTTTTCCTCCCTCCATCTCTGTGACTCGAATCTCTTTTCTCTCCATCTCTGTCTCCTCTCCCAGCCTCCCTGACCCCCAAGGTCTGGCCCTCGCCTCCAGCTCATCCCCATGTAGCCCCAGACTGTCAAGGTCACAGCTGTGTCCGGCCCAGGAAATGTCAGACCCTGGCTCACAGTACTGGCTCTGTCCCCGGAACAGAGCCCCTTAGCCCTGGGTGAGCCTCCATTTTCCATCTGTGCAGTAAGGGTGGGACCCCTGCAGGCCTCTGAAAGCCCTGGGATGAGACCAGCTGAAGGACCCCAGGCAGGATAGTGCCCTGGGGGCAGGGGTGGGTGCCTGGCTGGTGTGTCTCCTGGGGGCCACTGCTCATAGGAACTGGCTCCTGGGACACCTGCATCTGCAGGTTCCTATGCAGACTCCTTGTCACCTCTCCTCACAGCAGACCAGTGTTCTCCCCATTTTAGTGATGAAGAAACTCGAGCTCAGAGAAGGAAAAGGCTTCACCTAAGGCGGCACAGCCAATCACCACCCCCAGTGCATGTGC
Source organism: Trachops cirrhosus (assembly GCA_028533065.1). Taxonomy (NCBI): domain Eukaryota; kingdom Metazoa; phylum Chordata; class Mammalia; order Chiroptera; family Phyllostomidae; genus Trachops; species Trachops cirrhosus. The sequence continues at coordinate 72,352,187 of CM052547.1, forward strand.
ATCTATAAGCTGCCTCCTTGTCCAGAGTTCTCTGGAGGCATCTTGACACTGACCACAAAAATGCTGGAGTGGTGGCCCCTCCACCAATATCAAAGGCTGAAGAAACTTTCTGGAAAGCTCTCCAAGCCCTGTCTTTCACACTGGAACCTGGTAGGTCCTGGTGGAGCCAAACAGACAGAAGGGAGATCTCTGCATGCTCCCAGCAAAGTGGTTTCCACGTTGGGGGAGAGAGTTCACTGTGCTACCCCAGAGGCGACAGCCAGGGGCCAGGTAGAAGGTGGCCCTTCCAGGGAGTAGGGGAGGAGCCAGCATAAGGATGGATTGTCTTGGTGGCTTGGGCACTTGACCCCTTTGTCCAGATTTTGCACCCCTCAATGTCTGTGTGAGCCTTTACCTCTGCCATTTAAAAATGCTTCAGGAAGCTATCAGCGTTGCCTTGGCAACACCAGCAGCAGCATCCTTTGACAGAGCAGCCCTTCAGAGAATGGAGACCGACTGGTCCAGGCCATGTCCAGCATAAATATGTTGTGTGGGACTAATGTGGGAACACACAGCTGCTGTCCTCATGTGGCCCGAGGACAGAAGTGCAAAGGCCTTTAGCATCCAACCATCCCTGCCCTACCCGGTGAGACCTCTCTGAGCCTCCCTTTCTGCCTCTGCACAATGAGGAGACTGGGATCTTGCATGGGGAAGTCATGCAGGTTTAATGTGAAGGCGGACATGCAGGCCTCCAACATTCATTCACACACACATTCATCTATTTGCACGGCGACCATGTCTTGAGGACCTGCCTGGGTCAAGGCCCAGAGAGGTGATGGGAATGGAGCAGTGGACAAGGAACATGTCCACAGACTGTCAGTCTAGAGGGAGACACTGGCCAAAACCAAGTATTTCAAAAAATGAATATATTGCAATTGAGGAAAATAAATAGGAGGTAGTAATAAAAGATTACAAAGGGCCCAACTTAGGGTAATCAGAAACAGCCTCTCTGAAGAGGTGATTCTTAAACTGAGGACCAATAAGGTGAGGAGAGGCAGCCAGGAGAACAGCAGTGGGAAGAGTGGGCCCACTAGAGGAACAGCAAGTGCAAAGGCCCTGGGGTGGTCACAAGGAGCTACGGGGAGGCCAGTGTGGCTGCAGCAGAGTGAGCAAGGGGGAAAGTGGAGGAAGAATGTGCCCCCTGAACACCTACATCAGAGATCGCCCCCCACACACACACCCCAAAGCCTGCCAAGGACCAGATCCAGCCACCACTCTGCCCCATCACGGTGGAGCTGGAGCAAACCCCTGCCCCCGTGTAGGCCTCAGTGTTCCGCCCCATACAATGTAGGAGAGGGCTGTCTGAAAGTCACCCAGCCCTTGTTATTGTGTACACCTGGGGCCAGGGCCTTGTTGTGCCCACAGGCCCGAGCTGAGTGCCACTGGGGGAATCAGAAGGAGGAAGCAAATGGGGAGTTTAGAGTGTCTCCTGCACAGGGTCAGCCAGGGACACGTGGGCAGAGATACCGGGCATTGATTATCAGCCTTCAAGCTAAGTTCTACGGGCAGCATCTCTGAATCCTGGTAGGTTCTATCATTATCCCATTTTACAGATTTGGAAACTGAGGCTCTGAGAAGTCAAGTGCCTTGCCTAATGTCACACAGTGACTTAGGATACAGCTAAGTTGCTGTAGCTAAAAGACCCCAAAATGCAGTGGGTTAACTATTTCTCTGCCATGTAAGTTCTTAAACTGGAGTTCAGAGGCTTTGGGCCTGAAACATGCCTTCTGAAGAAAGTGTCCCAGATGTCCATCACTTGTCCTAGAAGAACTGACAATTGTCACTAGAACTGAGTTGTCCGTGGCTGGTGGGTGGCTCTGCCATCCTCCACTGCCGCTTCCCCCTCCGAGGCCAGAGCAGCTGCCCCCAGAGGCGCCATTTCCCATCTGACATGAAAAGACACCGGGCACCCAGCACTGCTCCCCTTCCAGAACCCACCTCCCACCCTGGCCTCTCCTTTTGCCTCTCCTTGAACCTGGAAGGTCCCAAGCAACCTCACAAGAAGCCCTGCCCGCAGGTTTCCTCTCTCCTGGCCTAGAGTCAGATCCCTTACCCGACCTGGAGCCTTCAGTGGCTCCTCAGTACCCTGAGAATAAGTCTAACAGGCAGTCACAATCAGGGCTCTTCACCACCTAGCTTGGTCCTTCCCCAGCTCCACCTCTGTTCCAGGGGGTCTCAACCTGGACTTCAGAAGCTCAGGCCTCAAGCACTCCTTCTGAAGAAGGGGTTCCAAATAGCTGCCAGTCTTCCTGGAAGAACCACCCATTTCCACTTGACTTTTATGTTCCTAGGGCACGGAACGCAGGGCCCAGCATGCAAGGGCTGTTCTCTATAAGTAACACTTTCGTTGGTTCCACCCCCTGGTTCTACAGAAATCTGGGTCCAAGTCCCACTAGTGCCCCTGACAAGATTAACACTAGAGCCTCCAAAATCCCATCAGGGCTTAGTACATTGTAAGGCCCCCAGCACAGGGCCCGTGCATAGCAAGCTCTCAGGGATGTTATCTCTGGATATTTCTCTATGCCAGGCACCTCACAAAGGACTTCCCTTAGAATAGCCATAGAAGCCCCCAAACAACCCAATGGGATAGCTATTATCATCTCCCACTTTTATCGATGGGGAAACTGAGGCCCAGAGAAGTGAAGTCATTTGTCCAAAGTCACAAAAAGGAGAGGTTACAGAGGTGGCTTTGGACCCAAGTCGCCTATTCCAGAGCATGCTTCACCTCGATCTTGTGTTCCCTGTGACCAAGGTTAAAGGAATAAATAAATAAATAAATACATAAGCAATTGCCAAGTTCAAGCTGGCCAGCCAATGATTGAAACTCACAGGAGAAGACAAAGGCCCACTGTCCCCACTGGACCCTCCGGGGCAGGGACAGGGCCTTCCTTGCTGCTCTGGCTTCAGAGCACACGGCCACAGGCCCACCGCCGCCAGCTCGTCTCTGAGTGAGACTTAGTTCTCTTCCTTGCCCACCTCCTTGGCCTGCCCCTGTGCCCTGGGCACAGGAGGGACAGGCCACACTTACTGATTCTAATCTGGGAAGGCTGGAAGCCCCCTGGCTGGCTGAGGCCCCTTCCCTTAGCCTTCCCCTGTCCTTTGGTGTCTGGGAGAGGTGTCGGGACCATAGTCACCCAGGTCTGGCTGTGTCCACAAATCAGAAGGCTAGACCAGCCCCTTCCCTCTCGGGGCCTCACTCGCCTCCTCCATAAAATGGGAGTGAGCAGCCCAGGCCTGCTTGCTTCACAGGGTTGCCATGAGATTCAAATAAGATGGTCCCTCCCCTTGACAAATATGTACAGGGTACCTCCCATGTGCCAGCCACTGTGCTAGGTCCGGGGAACATAACCAGGAGCGGGTGGGAGGACACAGAAATTCAATAGAAAGTAACCAAATAACAAAAAGTACACTGAATGTGACAGGGGAAATAAATATACAGCACTCTAGGAGCAAGGACGTGAACTTAACAGGGAAAGGCGTTCTTGTAGGATGAAAAGGAATTAGGTGAACAGGAAAAAGAGGATTCCAGGGCTGGCCTAGGGGAAAGCTTCCGGCAGAAGAGGCCAGAGCTTTGGTAGGGGCTGGAGTAGGTGGGGCCCGGGTGGGCGGGGCCTTGGGCGCCAGATTGAGAAGACCCAAGAAGATGTGGCCCAAACATCAGGAAGCCAGCGTCGGGGGTAGCTCAGAGCCTGCAGGCTTTCTCATCCTCCAATATGAGTGTGCGAACTTGAGCAAGTTATTCCCTTCTCGGAGCCCGGGTTTTCTCCCCCAGTGAAATGGGAATCATGATACCTGTTTTGCCAAGGCTTTAGAGAAAATCTATCCACGGAACACCTCTTTGTGAACGATGCCCGCTGTTATTTCAATGCCGGCTACAGCGTTCCTCGGTTTGCCCATTATTGCCTGTCGCTTGAACATTTGTTGTTGCTGAAACTTGGTAGCAGACAGCTGGGAGTGGACCGCAAAGTTTTTAGGGAAAATTTTAAACTGAGAGAGGCCAAGCCATGCATTTGTTCATTTCCTGTTGTTTGGGAAAGGACTCCAGGCTTCCCCGGGAACCTAGTTTGAGAATGAAAGGTGAAGGAGGAGCTAACAAGCCTGACCTCCATGCAACAGGCTCTGAGGGCTGTACCGCAGCCAAGGAGTACAGCACGCAGCAGCCCCTCACTGGGTGCGTTAGGAGGAAAATGGATAAACAATGATACGTTCATACCACGGAAGTGAGTATTCTCTGGGGAGGGGGGACCAGGACAGCTTTTGGGGTGCTAGGAATGTTTGTTTCTTGACACACTGAGGGTGCACACACGTGTTCAGTTTGCAAGGCTTCATCAAGCTGTACCTTTAACTGTGCACTTTTCTCCATGTGTTTCTCTGTTCATGGGCAGAGTAAGGAGGGGGGTTATACAAGTATACGTAGACTGCAAACACAAAGAAAGCTATTTGGAGAAAGATAAAGTTTAGAGAGGAATTTGTTAACAGCTAAATAAATTACATATGCATTTACCCTTTGGCACAGTAATCCTCGTTTCTAGGAATCTGCCTTGAGTATGTGTGGCATATGCACAGAGTTATTTATTGCGACTTCATTTGTGTTAACAAACAATGGGGACCGCCCCAAATGAATACACCAGGTACATTTATTTCTGCATTTCAAACTTCCCCATTTAGTGGTGAAAAACAACATGTTTTATTTCGCTCGTGGATTCTGTAGGTCAGGAACTCAGGGCACTGAGGGACGGTGTGTCTCTACTCCGTAAGGGCTGGGCCTCGGCCAGAAGACCCAGAGGGATGGGGGTGTCTGGAAGTTGGGGCGGGGTTGGGAAGGGCTGGGAGAGGTGGGAGTGGCGTCATCTGGAGACTTTATTTCTGTCACCTGGGCCGGGATGACTCCAAGGCCGGGCTTGGGTAGGACTGCTGGCAGGGGCTTGCTCACAACGTGACGACGGGGGTTGAAAGGAGGCATTCTGACTGCCGACTGCGAGCATTCCCAACGGCCAGCAACACAGTGTGCAGGGCTCACTGCAAAATGAAGATGTGGGCCCCGTGTTCAAATAGTAGGGAAAAAGTGCCAGTGGGGATGTGAAACATAAAGCTTTTCCCCTTCTTCTGGTCTCTCTCTCTCTCTGAGCCTGTCATGGTGTTATTTATTTCCTACTAAATGTTGTTCTACGTTTAAAAAAATTAATTCAAATTAGGTGCGTCAGTTTTACCACTCATCTTTATATTGTGCAATGATGGTTTTAATGCAAATGTAACAGCATTTAAATGATACATGGAATCCCTGAAATTTCGCAACTGGCATTTCATAACTCACGCCTGTGTGTGTGTTTCATTCTTACCAGACAGTGGAAGTGCTGCACCAGACTCACTGGATTGCGTCTGTTTCCCTTCCTGATATGCGCGCGTCTAACAGTCCCCACTTCCTACCCACCTATGAGTCAGGGGGGCAGAAGGGAAAGGCAACAATGGGATGCCCCACGTTGATTTCTCTGTGTCGTCATTTGTAGTGGTTGGCTAAGGCAGGAAAGCAACACGAATAACAAAGGACACATGATACATTTCCTTGGTTGTCTGCATCTCTTAGAATGCCATGGCTTTTTTCTGTGACCAAAGGAAGTTCTGGTTTGAACAAAAAGCACGGCTTCCTTGGACTGTGCCCCAGTTAACCACAGACATCACAAGCTTCCCTGGTGCTCACGGAGGGTCTCTCTGAATGTCCGTGCACTGCGGGCTCCCCACAGTTCCGTGCTCATGGGACTGTGAGCACCATATGTGAATGGATACCCACAATGTGCGCATCTCTTCCGCCCGCATGCACGATCCATTGCCCCATTGGAATTCACTTTCAATACACAAGTTCAAGGATAAATTGAGAATTTCAAGATGGTGACAGCAGAGCGTTAAGACAAGAGAGGAGTGTTTCTGAGCATGGGGCCGTACATACAAGGTAAGTGTGTTAATGGAAGCCATGAAGCAGGCACCGAAAATGCATATACTAATGATACGGGGTGTAGAACGCGATTTAGAAAAAAAGCCCCCACATCCTTGGCTTGGGGGATGGGAAAGCGGAGCACAGCTATTGGGAGATTTTGCATAACTATGGCAATTTGGCTAGTTTCATAATTATGCTAAAAATCTGTGCTGCCAGGGAGATGGGCGTTATTTTAACCCCAGAGGTGGCCCGGGGCTTGCCGAACCTGCGCAAGAGCAGGAAGGCGGCTCTGCGTCACGGGGCCACACCTGCCGGGACTAACCAGGGCAGCCACAGAAACGCAGAAGATACAGAGAACAGGCAGGTGTAACTAACGTGGGAGGAGTCAGAAGTGGGGTCACGCCAGGAGATCCAGCAGGATTTAAACTAGGCGCGGCAGACGTTAGCTCTCTTCTCTGGACCACGTCAGGAGGGGGAAGACAAACTGTCTGCAGTAACGGACTTTTGCAGTGCGACGTGGAAGGGAGAAGCAAGCAGCTATGCAGTTAATAGTGAGGAAGGAGGCCGTGCGGCCCGGACAAATGAGAAAGGAGATGCTGCTGCTGTGGCCGTGCCTGCTCTAGCTGACTCCGGAGCTGCAAAGGACTTCCTTGCAAGATGCTCCCTTGCTACACCTGGATTTTACCTGGACTCTCGGGACTTGTGCCTCTTCTGTACTATTATATGGAGGCTGAAGGCCATGTACCCCAGATTCTGAAGGAGAGAGCTGTTGTGTGAGGATGGCAACTTTGGTACCTTCTGGCGGGACTGGAGAACTGTCTGCACCGCCAGATTAAGACCAGATAAGAACAAGGGAAACTTTGGGGGACTTTTTGGCTAGTTGCCTGGTAGGGAGCATGGGAAGTGCTGGGTCTTGTGGGAAAACTGGGCCCCGAGCTGAGGTGCTCTGCGTGCCCCCAAGGTTGGAATATTGTAAATAAAGCCCTGCTCCTTCCAGCGTTACTTGTTGGATCACACACCAAGGCGCCACGTGGATGGGCCCAGGTCTGCTCAGTAGCCCTGAAGGGTGGCGAGGAGCTAGTGTACACATATCCTCTTACACACATCCTCTGTGGGCACATGCTTCATCATCCCTGCACTCCTCTTACAAAACACAAGTTCATAGATAAAAATCATTAAAAATGTCAAGACTATAGCCGAGCATTAAAAAGAGTGAATAAGCCTTCTGGCACAGGGCCAAGTTCAACTAAATAGGTCACACACCCAGGAAGCTGGTCCTGGGTCCAAGCCAAACAGGCAGAGGCTGCACGGCCTTCTATGACCTGGCGCAGAAACTCACGGTACAGAAGCTTCATTTCCACCCTTTTCCACTGGTCCCAATGGCACAGAGCCCACGGCCCAGGTTCAGGGGGTGTGTGGTCATAGACCCCACCTCTTGACAGGAAAGAGTATCAAAGAATATACAACCTTTAAAAAAAAACAATAAAACCACATACACCATTTTGGGTGGGAATGTGCACAATTAAAGATCATATTTCCCAGACTCCCTTGATATTAAGGTATGGCGTGTGACCAGGTTCTGGGTGATGATGATATGTAAGAAATGTCACATCAGGAAAATGGGAAAGCCGGCCCAATGCGGAGGTGGGCCCCCTCCCCTCCCCCTTTCCTTCCCTCGGAGGTGCAGGTGTGATGGTTGGAGCACCTGCAGCTGGAACCAGAGGACTGAAGCTGCAGACTGAGCTGGGGGGAGCGGTGAAGGACAATAGAAGAAGCTTGGATTTCTCTTAATCTTGCAGCTGCTACACCAGCCCTGGACCACCTTACACGAGAAAGAAACAAACTTTTCTCTTATTTAAGCCACTGTTGGTTGGAACTTAAAATCTTAACTGAGACACATTTTTGGGGAAGACATGAGGTCCCACAAAGGAACCCAAAATGCTGCCTGGTGCTAACTCTATTGTGATTCTTTTAAAAGAAAGGATTTTTCAAGCAAGATTTTTTTTTTAATTACTCTACTGTTCTGGCTGTGCACCACAGCTGGTGTGATCTCAGAATTCCAATCTAATCAGCCTCGTGCTAAAAATCACCTGCAAGGCTGCCTGCGGCCACTGGACTCCAGAGTAAAGAACTAAGCCCCGGGGTCTGGCCCCACCCTCCCTTTCCAGCAGCACCTCACGGGCTGCCCCCCTTTGCTTTCCAGCAGAGAGCCTGCCCACAGGGGAGGACAAAAGAAAAGCAGGGCCCAGCAGTGAGGTCTGGAGTCCCAAGTCGAGCTGCACTTGACTGGATTCGCTGAGGACTTCTCAGCTCCTTGAACCAATAATAAAAATTCTGTTTTGCTCAAGCAACTTGGAGTTGGGATTTTGTCACCCGCAGCTTAAAGAAGCCCAAATGGCACAGGCTGTGGCTGTGAGGGGTTTCTGAAATCAGCAGAGGACGCACAAGTGTCTGGCGTGGTCCTTCTTAGGCTTAGCAAGTGGCCTCAATGTGGTGATATGTACCAGTCAACTCTCCTCATTTTTTTTAAAGATTTTATTTATTTACTTTTAGAGAGGCGGAAGGAAGGGAGAAAGGGAGGGAGGGAAACATTGATGTGAGAGAGATACATCAATCGGTTGCCTCTCGCACGCACCCCAACTGGGGACCCGGCCCACAACCCAGGCGTGTGCCCTGACCGGGAAGCGAACCGGGGACTCTTCACTCTTCGGGGACGATGCTCCTCAAACTGAGCCACACAGGCCAGGGCTATTCTCATCTTTTTTGAAAATCACAGACAAGCAGGAGTTCCCAGTTCGGGGACAATGACATCCTCTAAACGACATAGGTGGGAACATTCATGAGTAATGAATATGTCCACTGTCCTGACTGTGGTGGTACTTCAGAGGGGTATACACGTTTAAATTTATCAAGTGGTTCACTAAATATGTGCGATTTGTCATGTGTCAATTTTACTTTAATAAAGCTGTTTTTCTTAAAGTGACTAAATAAGAAATTAGATAAAAGACAAGTTACTATGTTCTCCTTGTGCCCAAATTTCCTCAGACATAGCATCGATTGGACATACAAGGTCTGTCTGGAGAAAGTCCAGCCACTCTTAATAAAATGAGAATGGTTTGCGTGACGTCGCTGTAACCCGGCAGCGAGGAGAGTGGACCAGAATGCGCTGTGCGTGTGTGGACAGTGACGACTGCACTGTGCTGTGAGTGCGGGAGGCGGATGCCGTTGAGTGAGCACGGGAACTGTGTTGACAAGGACTGAGCAGTAGAGCAATGAACCTGCATCTGACCATTCCTCCATGGGAACCGTTTGGAGGACTCAGAAGGCTTTCAGGGATGATACAATGAGTGCAGAACAAATAAAAGTATGGTACAAAGGCCTCCGAGATGGTCGAGAATCGGTTGAACGTGATCCACATTCTGGAAGGCCTGTACCAAGCAGAACCCCTGAGAATGTTGAACGTGCACAGGCTGCAATCAGCAAAGATCAGCAGCCGACAGTTCGAGAACTAGAAGCTGCTCCGGAGATTCTAAAACGACCGTGTCTGAGATTTTGACGCGGGATCTTGGCATGAAACGTGTCCTGGCAAAATCTGTTCCACGGCTTCTGCTACCAGAGCAGAAGGAACATCGTGCTGCAGTTGCTCGTGACTTGAAAACCGCCACTAACGAACCAGATTTCCCCAAGAAGTTCATAACCGGAGATGAATCGTGGGTGCCTACCTTGAAGGGGACTGAGGCATCATTGTCCTATGTACAATGTTTCTTGTATCTTACATCTTCTTCAATAAATGTCTCTATTTCTCATAGGGCATGGCTGGATACTTTCTGGACACGCCTACCATTTAGAACTGAGGACATACAATATTTTATTTAATCCTCACAACTCAGCGAGTAATTGCCCCTGTTCTTTAAACGAGCAACTGAGATGAAGCGACCAGCCGTGATTTTTCCGTCCTGCCCCCGCTCCTTACAGAGCACATCCCACAGCTGTGATAACGGACCCAGTGTGGCGCAGGTGTCCGAACCAGCAAATGATGATCACCAATAACCCATGTGATGGGTTTGTATTCTTCACTGACATCACTTAGCTTTGGAGAAGAAAACAACAATTAACCAGACTTGTTGGCATTTTGAAGGCTATATTAAGAGGCACACCTGGGGGAAGGGGGAGTGGCTATTCAGAGAGGAGAGTTGCTATCACAGGGACCCTTCTGGGGGCTCCTGCCCCAGCAGCCGCAGGGTGGGAAGAGCCTTTAGCTCTGTGGGTGGCCCACATCCAAAGACCTATCTGAGGACTCACTCCCCTCAGGCTAGGGCCCCCGGCCCCGTGCGGGTAGGGGCCAGGCATTTCTAAGCTCCTGTGATAGTTGTGATTTATAATAAGAAATATGCAGATCTGGTCTCGTGGAAGAAAAGGGGCCACATGCAAAACCTGACAAGCTCAGGGGAGGCCTGTGTGGCAACCCTACAAAAGTCAGAGGCCTAAAGTAGCCACAAAGGATGGTCTGAAATTAAAAATTTCTAACCATCCAGTCAAAAGCAGTTCACGGCGGTAGTCACGTTCCAGGCTGGTATCTTTCCCTAACAAAGGTCAATCTTTGCCTTAATGGATCCTGTCTGTTGTCTTTTTGCATCTAAGATAAAGAACCTCTGGAATGTCAAGATAGTTTCCTTTCTCCGGGGCCCTCTGGGCACAATCTCCAACCAGAGCCGAGACGCCGGAGCCCCTCACTTCAGTCTTGTTCTGCGTACCATCTTTGTGTGCGGGTGTTCATTGTTAACTGTGGTGGACCCACCAATGTAAAAGAAGTATGTGTGTTACACTTTACTTTCTATCCAATCCCAGAGACCTCCCCACTCGGCTCTCTCCCGCCTCCCTCGTCTATCACCGGCGAATTTAGTGTAACCCCCTAAGTCTCCTCCTCTGATTGTAACACATAAACTATGGGGCTAAACAGCCCTTCTCCGGGGCATTTCTCAGTCTGTGAGATTTTGCTCCCCAGCAGCTGTCATCAGGTTGGCTCAAATAAACTCATAAAAATTCTCTACAGAGTTTTTTGAATATTTTTACCTTGACAGTCTTCATCCCCATTTCTGGCTCAGAGCTCCCAGAAACCCCTGGGATTTTCTAAGCGATGTGAGCATCTTTTGTTATACTTGGTCTTTCATCACTGGTTCCTGAAATCACTCCAGAGCCATAAAGACGAGAGGAATGTCTTGCTCTGTCACCTGAGTTTGTATCAGTGAGGTGACTTTGGGGATGCCCCAAAGAATGGTAAACAGTACTTAATCTTTGGTACTTCCAGCCCCCCAGAGGAGACAGATTGAAGGTTGAATCGATCACCAATGGCTAATGCGTTAGTCACCCGTGACTATGTGATGGAGCCTCTGTAAGAACCCAAGAAGACGAGGTTCTGAGAGCCCCCGGGCTGGTGAACACGTGGAGGTTTGGGGAGAGCGGTGCACCCGGTGAGAGCCTGGGAACTTCCACATACCTTGCCCGACGCATCTCCTCCATCTGGCTGTTCCGTGTCATATCCTTTTTCCGTAAGCCCACGATCTAGTAAGTGCACTGTTCTGAGTCCGTGAGCAACTCCAGCAACTAAACTGAACCCAAGGAGGGGGGTGTGGGAACCTCCTATTTATAACCAGTTGTCAGAAGCACAGGTGACAACCTGGACTCATGTCTGAGGTGGAGGGAGAGCAGTCTTATGGGCTCTGATGCTAACTCCAGTCAAATAGTGTCAATACTGAGTGAAATTACAGGACACCCAGCTGATGTCACAGAATGGCTGGGTGTGTGGCAAGCCCACACGCCTGGCATCAGAAGTGACGGGCACAACGCTGTAGAGGCGTATGGATAATAGAGGCACCCCAGGGGTGTGGCTTTCCTTTACAGCCCGCAGCACTCCCCCCCACACACAAACACACAAACACACAGGCACAGGGACTGTGCTCCCAGGGAGGACTCACCATGGGGACGGTATCCTCTGTCCTCCAGATTCCCTTTCTCCCTCAAGCTGCCCGGGTGACCCCTCTAGACTCGGGCCAGAAGCCCAGCCCTGGGGCTAGGCCTATCGTCCCACCACCCCTCCTTAGCCTGCTGCCCCCTCAGCCCTGCCTGGCCCCTCAGGCCTCCCCCAGCCCAGCCCTTTAAGCCCAGGGCCCAAGGGATGTGAGGATGCAGTTAATTAAAGTGATCCCAGAAGTGGGATGGGGACAAGGTTCATGGTTCCCCTTTCTACAGTGTGCACTGCACACACCCCGTCCGGAAACAGATCCGTACACCTGCCTGCCCGCCACCCGCCTCGGATGTTCACATGCACATACCAAACACAGCGAAGGAGCCCACCGCAGCCGGAAGGCTGTAAAGGCAGCTGGCAGAGCTAACACTGCACAGCCACTCAGTGTCTGTGTGACCCAAAGCTAACCACACACCCTCTCTGTGCCTCGTGTCCCCTTCTGTGAGCCGGAATTAAGAGCTGCTCACGGGCCGCTGGAGGACTGAACATGTGTCGGACATGGGCCCCTTGGACACCTAATGAAGGCACGGAGCCCTTCTCAGACTGATGTTTTCAGATGTTGAAGTCACATGTATTGTATTATAAAGGAAACAAATTATATTAAAGACATGGTCATCGAAATATTTTTAAAGAATGCAACTGTAATATAGTACCATACATGCTTCTTTAACAACACTTAAACAACAAGATCAGGTGGCGGATCTCATGAGGACTATTATTTCAAAGTCACGATGGGTGCTAACATTTTGAGGTACCCATAGCCACTGATAGAATATGAAAGTAGTTGTGTTTCTGATGGTGATAAAGTCCCAGCCACTACTGATACCATGTCGTTTGTGTCCCACATTCATAATTAAAGGAGGCACTGGATGTAATTAATGCAGAGTGAGGACAGATTTCATCCATGGACCCAATAAGATCCCAGGTTAAGAATCCTTGAATTAATACATATAAAATGCTTAAAATACTGCCCTGGCTGGGTGGCTCAGTAGATTGAGTGCTGGCCTGCAAACCAAAGGGTTGCTGGCTGGATTCCCAGTCAAGGCACATGCCTGGGTTGGGGGCCAGGTCCCCAGTAGGGGGCGAGCAAGAGGTAACCACACACTGATGTTTCGCTCCCTGTCTTTCTCCCTCCCTTCCCCTCTCTAAAAATAAATAAATAAAATCTTTTTAAAAAGTAATATAAAATGCTTAGAATACCACCTGGTACATAGAGAGTGCTTGATAAATGTTATGATTAATACATTTTATTAGTAATATCCATTTATATATAATTAAAACTATAACTATATGATTAAGATATTTTAAATATAATATATAAGTAACAAATAAAAGCTTCTGGGAGAAAAAATACCTGAAGATACCTGTCCAGTTGGAGCCAGACTGAGCTTGTGGATCCAAAGGGAGCACGACCTGGGATCTTTAAACGGGGGAGGAGCCCTCCCGGACCCGCTAGTGCTGACTGGGCCCGAGAAAGGACAGCAGCCCTGCCACGCGGGAGCTGGCCCGGGCAGCGACCAGCCAGGCCCCGGTGCTGCTACGAGTCACCCGACACAGGTAGTAGCTGACGGCCTGTCGACGATAAACGATTTTACGGAACGCCAGTGCCAGACAGGCTGTTCTGTGACTCACGAACCAAGAGAAAAACAAGACCACTCTGTAATGACGTGTGAGCACAAAACATGAACATTTCCAAGCCACAGAAGTAACCCGGCTTCCCCCTGCCCTGGCTCCCCCAGCGACTGCGGCCTCTTTACCACTGAACAGCTTAGCCTAGCTCTGCATTTTCTACAGAGCAGATTTGTCAAGATCCCAGTGATACAATTAATTACTCCCACCGCCTGACAGCATCCAATCCAGAGGAAAACCCCACGTCTGTGAACTCAGAACCTCCTACACAAGCCCCCGTCCTGTGAGAAGCCCTTTCTAACGCCCTCTTACTGAGACGCCCAGGGCTCCCAAGGCGCACGTTCTGCCACGCGAAGAGGATAAACCCAGCCTAACTTCAGGTGTGCTCCTGGTGGTCCGAGGCTGGAAGGCATGAACAGAAAATTATTTATTTGTATACGCTCATAAAATGAGGTCTCAGCTCCTTAAGCTTGTTCATTCCCAAACAACTAAAATCTGAAACAAAATTACAAATTAAATACTAATGCACTACAACACGTTGTTATTATTACACCAGGTGGCACTGTTACATGTAATGTCCCTGCTTCACTCGCTCATTTCTCACGACCTCCCTGTGAAATAAACCTTTGTCCATGTAGGATCAGGTCTGACTTCAATTAGGAGAAAAATCAAATAACAGACTTGCAAAAACACAGTGGCTTACATAGCAGTTAGATTTTGCTACATAACAAACTACCTCACAACTTAGCAGCTTAACCTAACCCTTGATTTGCTCTGACTCTGTGGGTGAGGACTTGGACTGGGCCCAGTGGGGAGGGCTTGTCTCTGGGCCCGTCATCCGCCTGCAGTCAGCTGTGGTCGAGGGCCTCACGCCTGTGGCTGTCGTCTGGCTGCGGGCAAGGGTAGTGGAGGTAACCGGGCCGCACGCTCACTTCCACTGGCAGGCCAGCCTGCGCTGCCTCCTATGGCGGTCCCAGGGCCCCAGGGGCAGCAAGCCCCACGCACGAGCCCTTTCAAGCTTTGGCCCTTTTCCCATTGATCAAGGCAGGTCCAGATCGATGTCCCGGCCCAGATTCCAGGAATGGGGAAAGAGATCCGGGCCTTGATGGGAGAAGCTGCAAAGTCACATTACAGAGGGGTGAGCACGCACGAATGGGCAGCATTTAAGATCTTAGTTGCAAAGTATCTACTTCGGGTGTTTTTCTCTTGTGTTAAGAAGTCTGGGGAGCCAACTGAAAGAACTCCCCGTGACCAAAGGTGGAACAATTGGAGCAAGAAAAAAAACATTAAGTTGTACTGGATTATAACCCAAGGAATAAAATAAATATCTACAAGTCCATACTGATATAAATAAATGAATAAATAAATAAATACAAAAGATCACTCTCCCGTACGAAAGAACTCCAAACAGTTTACGTAGATGCACCACCCCTAAGAAGGGAACAGAAATCCCCACTCCTTAAGTGTGGGCTAAGCATGGCAACCTATTCCCAAGAGCAAAGCATGGAAAGGGAGAGAAAAGGAGGAACTCGTGGTGGAGAAACGGACAGTAATCAAAGTTCACGTCCACCTGGCAGGTTATGTTGAGGGCGTATCTGCCCTCTGTGGAGTGGGAAAAGTGTTTCACTTCACCTCGGTAATTTTCTCCCCAAAGCACAGAATCCTGGTACAGTCAGAAGAAAATCGTCAAAGTCCAGCCGAAGGACATTTTACAAAATCCCCAATAAGGTCATCGAAACAAGAAAAGTCTGAGAAACTGTCACAGCCCAGAGGAGCCTGAGGAGACAGGACCACTAAATGTAATGTGGTGTCCTGGGCGGGATTCCAGAACAGAAAAGCAACATTCAAGAAAATCTGAGTGAAGTGTGGACTTTTTAGTTAATAACAACATAGCAATACTGGTTTGTTAATTTTGATAAATGTGCCACACTAACATAGGATGTTAATAATGTGAGGAACTGGGTATGGGATATATAGGAACTCTCTGTACTACTTTAGCAATAATTCTGTAAATCTAAAACTAAAAGTTTATTAAAAAAAAAGTCTGGAAAGATCAGTCCAGGCTAGGGCTGATACAATGGCCACAGGGTCATCTATGTCTTCAGCTTCTTCTAGCCTCGTCTTGCCTCATTCTTACCATGTGGCTTCATCATCAAGGTCACTTCTTGATCCAAGATGGCTGCTGGGGCTCCAGCCTTCATGAGTGCGTCCCACGTAGAACTACAGTCTGTCCTCAACCCCCAACAATGCTCTGTCCTCCCAATCATCACATCAACCGAAGGGAGTTGGGCGGCAGACCCCAGAAAGTCACTGACCAAGGAGCCCATCAGTGGCCAGGGAGGACGCACCTCCAACCACCCTCTGCCTGTGTACCCGCCATTCAGGCTTCAAATTCCCAGGAGAAACTCTTACCGGCCCAGCCTGCAGTCAGGTGTCTGTTAACACCAGGGAATCCGCTGTGGTCAGAGGACGGCGTGCATAAATCAAACATGGCCAGTGGGGACATTGTAGGGATGCCCGCCTAGTGTGTGTCTGACACACATGTCACCTCTGGCCATTTGCACAAGCTACTGCCATCCCTGTAGAGAAAAACAGGTGTGGTTCCAAGACCTGGGAGTAGAAATAAATGCATGTTTTTGTTTTAACGCATATTTTTGCTTACAAGGCCCGTGATCCTTGGGGCAGGGGTGTAGATGGGTGCCGGGACAGAGAGCTGAGGGAAAAGAACTAACTTTGTTTTCCCAGAAATGTATGCAGAGACAAAAATGTTCCCAGCCCACAAACATCTGTCTCCAAGGAAACCAAACCTCCTTCACCCTGGGAGGCTCTGCCCTGCTGCCCTTTCCAGCAGGCATTACCTAACTCGCCCACTCGGAATGATGATAATGACGATGAGAAAGCTAGCTGACATTTTCGAGGCACTCAGCCGCATATCTGACCTGCATCTCTCATGGAATGGTAGGTATTATTAATAGCCCTGTTTTGCAGGTGAGAAAACTGGGGCTCAGAGAGCTCAAGTGATTTATCTCAGGTCACACAGGAAACGGAGCTAGGAAATTGACCAACCCCCAAATAATCAGTTGTTAGGGCCCCCAAAACAGGGCACAAAATCATTTAATAGATGGGAAAAACAAGGCCCAGAAAAAGCAAAAGGTTGGGGGCATGCATTTGCACATCAACAGGGCTTCTGTCCAGAGTTCTGCGTGCCTTAGCTCACCCACTGCCTGAAGGGAAGCACCGCCCCGGCTGCCCAGAGGTGGACGCTGCAGCTCAGCAACGGGAAGCCCCTGGACCAGGGTCCCACAGCTGAGGAGGGGCAGGGCTGGGATGCCACCAGAGTCCCTCTGACCTGCACCTGGGCTTTGTCCCTCTGCCCTGAGTTCCCAGGTTCAGTCAGGTCTGGCTCCTGCACCCTTGGGCCATGCTGTGCTGTGGGGGCGAGGGCTCTACCGGCTGGCCACCTGGGGAGCCAGGTGGGAGCCTGCCTGAGCTTGCTCCCCCAGGAGACGAGGGTATTCAGTGGGTGGCCGGGAACTGGCTCTCTGGGGGACCAGTGCCCCCACAGAGGAGGGGTTAGCAGAGGGGCTGGCACTGCAGCCTCTGAGGAGAGGAGAGGCTGGGCCTGGCAGAGCCTCCAGAGCTGGGGCAGCTTCTGCCTGACCTCACCGCCCTGCAGCAACCAGGGTTCAAGCCCCGCCTGTTCTCTGAGCTCTAGGTCTCCCATTTGTACGTGAGGAGGTTGGACTCAATGGTTGCTAAGGACCCTCTTAGCTCTGGCATTGTAGGGTTCTAGGATGCCTGTATTAGTCATCTACCGCTGAGTAAAGCTTCATCACAAACTTGTTGCCTGAAGACAACAATCTTACCATTTCTATAGATCAGAAGTAGGTGCACTGCATTGCTGGGTTCTCCGCTCAGGCGTACCAGGCTGAGGTCAAGCTGTGGCCTGGGCTGCGTTCTTCTGTGGAGACTCAGGGTCATTCAGGTGGTCAGCAAAGTTCATTTCCTTGTGGCTGCTGGCCAGAGGTCACTCTCAACTCCTGGAAGCCACCTCAGGTCCCTATTTGCCCCACCTCCCTCCTCAATACTTCCCCTGTCGGCTCTACCTTCAGAGTAGATCCAGAAGCTGACACTCCTTACCCTCCACCCAGTCCACCCTGGTCCAGCTCTTTCCTCTCCTGCCAGGACTGGTGCAGTAGCCTCCTCGCCAACCTCCCTCCTTCCCCCTGCTGCCCTGCAGCTCACTCTCCACCTGGCAGCCCGGGGTAGAGGCTGGGGTGAATATTAAAATACAAGTCTGGTCCTACCCCACATCTATCTGCTCAGACCCTCCCATGAGTTCTCAGAGTAAAAGCCAGTGGCCTTACCATGCCCTACACTGTCCAGGCCTGTTACACACCCACCCCTCTCCCCAGCCCCCTCCACCTCGCTCACTCCACTCATCTCCATGCTGCTCCTCAAACACACCAGGCGCCGCCCCTCACCTCAGTTCACCCTGCAGACAGAAGCTCCCCCAGCACCCACCACCTCCTTCCAGCCTCTGCTGAAATGTCACCTGGTCGGTGAGAGCTGCCCTGACCCCCTATTCAAAAGCACGATCCCCACTTCTGGTTAAGGTAAACATACACTTAGCACTGGGCCCAGCCACTCCACTCCTGGGCATTTATTTACCCAAGGGCAATGAAAACATGTGCCCACAAGGAGTTGTCCACGAACGCTCACGGTAGCTTTATGTGTGATGACCACACAGTGGACACAGCCCGATGCCCACCGACAGGCTGATGAGTAAACAGGAACGAGACATTTCACCCACAGAATATTACTCAGCAGTAAACATGAACACACACAGCGGCATGGATGAATCATAAATGTATTATGCAGAGAGAAAGAAGCCATGTTCCATTCGTTTCAACCTCAGAAAAAGATAAATCCAATAGACACTGCAGGAAAACCGACCAGCAGTTTCTAGGGGGGACGTGGGTGGGAGGCAGGGACGTCTGCAAGGGGGTTGAAGGAGCTTCACAGGTTGGAAGAAACAGTCTATAACTTGTCTGAAGTGGCAGATACACATGTCTACAGCTGTCAAAACGCACTGAATCACATATCTAAAATGGGTCGGTTTTATCACCAATTATACATACCTCAATAAAAAGGGAAGAAGCCCAGAGCCCCGTCTCCCTTCCCTGCTTCATCTCTCTGCACGGCATTTCCACTCTGCAGACACTGCCTACCTCAGCACCTGAACGTCAGTCCCTCCAGAACGGGAGGTTCTGTTTTGCCATCTGCTGTATCATCAGTACCTAGAAGAGTATTTGGCGTGTCGCAGGTGCTTAATGAATATGGGTAGATGGCTGGATGGATTCAGTCCCTGAAGGTTCCGAGCGAGTCGATGGGACGGCCGTTTCGCGGTGTCCATTCGCCCACCCGGAGGCTGCGAGGCAAGCACCAGACCAGCAGGGCCACATAACCCTGCCCCCGAGGCTGTGTCATCGCTCAGGCATTCGGACGACGCTGTACCTGCGCTGTGTCCTGCCCACCACCAACCTTGGCAGGAGGCCCAGCCCGGAACCTGACGCACACTGGCTGGGGGTTCCCGTGGGTGCTGTGAGTGTGGAAACCAAAATATTACCGTAGGGTGGAGCCACAGAACCAAGCAGGGCAGAGCCTAGAATGTGGTCTGTGGTTGCCCCAGGGTGGGGGAAGGGAGGGAGCTGACTGGGCCTGCTGTCTGTCTGTCTGTCTGTTTCAGGTCTCTTGTTGTCTGCTTTATTTCACTTTATTTTACATTTTTTCTGCGTAGCTGATGCATTCACATGATTCAAAATTCAAAAGATACATCAAGTAAGAAGTGAAACCCCGCCCACCCCGGCTCCAGCCAGCTGGTCTCCCCACAGGCAGCCAGTGCATAAGGTCCCCTGTGCAACTCTCCAAGAAGGTTTTATGCCGGTAAAGAGTGTGTGGACGCATATTCCAGTCTCCACAAGCACAGCACACCGTGCATGTCATTCCGTGCCTTGCTCTGTTCGCTGAGCCAGGTGCCACTCCACATGAAACGCACGCCACCTTTCAGACGGCTGTGTGGGGTTCCACTGCTCGGCTGGGCCAGAGCTGCTTTAACCACTTCTCACGATGGACGTTTGTAACTATTTGCTATGACAGACAATGGTGTAATAAATAACATTATAGTCTTTGAATGGGAACATTTTACATTTAAACAGTTACTTTCCTACATTTAAACTGTGAGAATAATCTACAACGTTTTTGAGATCTTGATTCTTATGAGAACTCGGAACCCTGGCCCCGCTGAGCCCACACTGCTCGAGGGTGGCGGTTGGCTGGGACAGGGCCGCCCTGCCCCTTGAGCAGGCAGGCCCCTGCATTTGCCACTGACTGCCGCACCCCGTTTTGCCAAGAGGAACAGCAGACGCAGACGGGGTAAGGCGTGTGCCTGTATAAACACCACAGGGTCTCAAGGAGCCCAGAGGGCGAGTGCTGGGTCTCGGCCACCTCCAAACTTACCTCCCTCTCTGCCTCTGCTCTCTCTGGTGGTGGGACCTTGGGCACCTGGCCTCACCTTCCTGTCACTCCATTGGTGCCCACTCCACAGTGGTGCCCACTTCGAGGAAGGAGCTCCCCTGGGGGCACATCGCTCTGTGCTGGGCACACAGTAGGAGACTAATTAAATTTTTAAAACCCAGTCCAGGCTAAGGTTAGTTCTGATAATGTCCAGGGATTTTGCCCTTAAGGGATTTATCCTATGGGCAGACCCTGAGGTAGAAGATCGATGGAGACCCAGCAGTCCACCCAAAGTAGCAAAGGTGGGATTGGTACCCAGGCAGCCTGGCTCTAGGTGCTGTTCACTGCCACACCCTGTCTGGGACCAGACATCCAGGGGCCAGTGGTGAGGGGAGGGCACTGGTAGTGAGGCTCAGCTTCGGTCATGCCACCCTACATGCACACGCACACACACTGGCAGGATGGGCAGGGCCAGACCTGGGTGCCAATAGTAACTGCACTACATCCCAGCTGTGTGAACTCCAATGAGGCAGCTGTCTCTGAGCCTCAGTGTCCCCACCGGTAAGGCAGCTACCACGCAGGGTGAAATTAGACACGGACTGAGAGTTTTGCAAGCTGCAAAGGCTGCGGGCCTGTAGGGGATTAAGGGATTTTATGGCCAGGGGACACTGAGGGAGGAGGGATAGGTGGGGAGGGAGGTTGGGGACATCCAAGAGGCCCACTTTGCCCTTAAGAACCTCCCAGGACTGCAGGGCCCAGCTGTCAGGCGGCCTTGATCCCAGCCCAGCGCCAGGCTGGCAGGCTCCAGACAGAGCCCCCTGGCTCCAGCTGGATGCCACAGCAAGGGTTAGGGGCCAACCCAGGGCCTGGGCTGGGCTATTTTCATCCCCAGGAGGGCCAGGGAGAGGGCCCCAGCTCCCTTCCTCCCCCACAGGTCCTGTCCCTCTCTCTGCCTAGAGACTTCCTTTCTAAACCCGGAACCTACCAAAGACTACAGAGGCCCAAGAGCACGGCTGGGGAAACCAAAGCACAGACAGGCAAACAGTTTATCTAGGTGACTGAAGGGCTGCAACCCAGACCTCCTCATCTGCGGGAGCAGGTTCCTTCCAGCACGCCTCTCGCTCGCTTGTTTTCACTCGTTCCTTCGTCCTGCAAATGTTACAGAACACCTACTGTTCCCCAGGGAATAGGGACTCAGCCTAAAGCAAAGAAAGTCCCTGCCTCCTGGAGCCACATTTCCGGTTAGAGTAAGAGACAGGAAACAGACAGTGTGGAAGTTAGAGAGTGATGTGTATTTTTCTAGAATGAACAAATAAACAAACAAACAAACAAACAAACCAGGGTAGGGAACCAGTGACTGCTGGATGCTGATGGCCTAGCTAAGGAGGGCGGTAAGTAGGTGGGTCAGAGATGCTCTCTCTAAGGAGGTGACATGCAGGCAGAGAACTGAATGCAGAAGTGAGAGAATGAATCTTGTGGATGAGCGGGGCAGGGTAGATACTGGCAATGAAAACAGCAAAAGCAAAGGGCCTAGGGTAGGAATGTGTCCGATATGTTTCTGGAACGTCAAGGAAGCAGCGTAGGTAAAGGGAGGGTGAGAGGAGTAACAGGAACCCAGGTCTTGAGGGCCCCATGGAGCAGGTAGACCTTAGGGTTTTATTTCGGGCTGCCTGGAAAGACAGACCTTCACATTCTTCAGAGACTCTCATAACCCCACAGTCTGGCTCTGAAAGCTCGGGGTCCGGCCCCACCCATCTCCTCTCCGCTCCTAGAATCCGCTCCTCCCACCGCAGGGACTTCGAACATGCTTTCCCTTCAACCTGGTATCTTTTCCCACTCCTGTTCCCTCTTCTCCTGGTTACCTCCCTCCTATCCTTCACATCTCAGCTCAAATATCTCAGGCCTCCCCGGCCAGGTCAGCAGCCTTTCCTTCCTCCAGGACCTAATCTTAGCGACCACAAAATTACTGGGGTGATCAACTAATGTCTGTCCGAAACCTAGACAGAACCTCCCAGGGGCAGATGTTTTGGCTCTTTTTGTTCACTGCCATATCCTCAGGGGTGCCGGGCCTCACAGGAGGCCCTAATAACTCTGTTGCATTAATGACTGAATATGACGGGCACTTTGTAAAGATCTCATTCCATTCCATTTTGCCCAGTTTACAAAGCTCAGAGTGGTGAGGCAGCTTGGCCACAGTCAGACGACAAGTGAGTGGGAGCACCAGGAAGTCCAGGTTTTCCTGATGCGCAAGCTGGGAGTTTTCCCCAACACTGTTACTGGCCCACATGGGCTGCTGTCAGCTGGAAACTGGCTGCCACAACCCCTCCACACCTGTACTCCTGCCCTTTGCAATGTGACTAAGAGATGGAAACTGTTTCTCCATCCCTTGAAGCTGGCTTGGCCAGGTCATGTTGTCTGGGACATTTGCAACCAGAGCCAGGGCATCGGAGCTTGTCCTTTCTTGCTGGACATGGAACTCTGAAATTACCACGTGAATGACCCCAAGCTGGCCACAGAAGGCGAACTGAGGCACCCCAGCAAACAGCCTGCCAACTGCCAAACATGTGAGGGAGACTCTCCAAGGCCACCCAGCCCCCCACTGACTGCAGCAACACGAGTGAGCCTAGGTAAGACCAGGACTGCCCAGCTGAGCCCAGATTGCCAATTCTTGGAATAATCAATCATTGTCTTAGGCCCCTGGGTTTCAGGCGGTTTGTTGAGCAGGAAAGACTAACTGATACACATACCTCTAAGTACGCACTGTGCAGACAACACCTATGCACATATGCATAGAAATGTACACTGATGGCCTTCCATTGAAAATCGGTCAACTCCCACACACACACTCACGCCTCTTCCAGGTCACACACACATGCACCAGCCACCACCCAACCCCACGCACATCTCTGTTCCAACGATTCTGCCGGCTGCTCACATGTCCATGTAAACGCCAACCTGGACATGGCCCCAGCTCTATGTCCCTGACACTGGCCAGCACAGTGCACAGCACGCTGAGGGGCACAGCACGCTCAGGGACCCAGCAGACTTTTGTTGAACGAACAGTCAAATAAAGCAAAGGGCAAAGAATGGGTGTAGACGGCATGCCGTGCTGAGGGGTTCACCTAGGTAAGTGGTGAGACCTGGCAGCGGGGACCCCACTTCTGTGTCCGTCCCTCTTCGAGACGCACATGAGCAGGGACAGTCAGTGGTACTCCCAAATGCTTACCTTACTAATTATCCTTGTGCTCGAGATTCTATTTTTAAAACTGGTTCCTCTGCTTTTATTAAAAAGTGGAGGTTGTTAAAAAGCACTAAAGGGTTACAGGAAAGCAATTAGAACCAATAAATCATCTTCTATGTGTAACTATGGGGAAACTGAGGATGTCTGAGAATGAAGGGAGGGTTAAGAAAAAACTAAGGCAATGAAAAGCAAAGCAGGTAGGTAGTAACTCCAGGAAAAAAACAAAGAGTTTCACAAGAAAGGAAATGTAACCACGACTCGTGATTGGGCTTGGCAGGAAACAATTCTTATACAGTTATAATATAAATAACACTTAATATTCCTTTGTGGGAAATTGTGACAAACAGAGCAGAGGGTGAGCACAGTTAAATCTTCCTTGATAATAAAAACAATAAAAAGAAACAGTTTTGACCACTCACTGGATAATGTGCATTGTTCTAGGCACTTCACACGTTGAATCCTCACTATTCAGCAACATAAATATTCGTAGTACTCCCCTGTCACATGTGAGGAAACTGACGCACAAGAAGGTTAAGTCACTGGCCCAAAGTCACAGGGTCAGTCAGGGGAAGGGCTGGGGGTTCAAACCCAGGCAGCCAGGCTGCAGAGGCCATCCACGAAGACATCAGACCAGAAAGCAGGTAAATATTTGCCTAAAATTAACTTAAGAAAAAAAAAAACAGCAGGAAAAGCATGTTACTTAGAAATATGGAGGAAAGTACCAGAAGAAATTGTTAAATGAGTTGAATGCCATTGCTTGGGGGAGCTGGGCTGGGAGTGAGAAGGACAGGGCAAGCGAATGGTTTGTGTTAGTACTATTCACCTGGTATAGACACATACGCATGAGATGCGGACAGGAAGTGGCAGAAGGAACACGAGGGAACTTTCCACACTGACAGTGTTGGCCCTGTACTGTGATTGGGGTTTGAGGTACGGAATGCTCTTATCCGAACTCAGGAAGATTTAACATCTGCGCATCTTACTGCTTGTAAACTTTACCTTCCCCTAAAACATAAAAGACCTGTAAACAAATACTACTGAACTATAGCTAGTGATATGCACGTTAAAGTGCCTTTAAGGGGAAGTGTATGTACTAATGTTTGCTACTTCACAAAGATAAGCTGTCTTAATGGATGGATAGATGGTCGATGAACAGATGCCTTACAAGGCAAATCTAGCAAAATATTAAGACTTGTTCATTTAGTAAGTAGGCATATGTGTTCACTGTATAATTGTTCCAAATTTTCTTTCAGTTCGACATTTTTCTTGACAAAGTGTTAAAGGAAATATATGACTATATTATCTGAAAAATACTATTAAATGTTTAAAAACCTGAATGGGGTGTTCTGCCTTGGGCCCGGAGGGACCCACATGACTCCAAGCCCTCCCAGGTGCATGTCAAGCTGGCGGGACAACTGTCACCATGACCTCACCCATGTCCGCACCTTACCCTGGGATCCTAGAGGCAGGGACCTATAGTCTAATTCTTCAGTCCCTCGATGCTCCCCCTGGATGTCATTCAGGGTGGGGGTCTCCTGCCCTTGGTCCCTTTGAATGCCTCAGTAGCAGAACCAGAAGCCTGTTATTGTACCAGGGACAGCGCCAGGGCCCTCTAGCTACACCCCATCCTCTGCCAGGAGGGAAAACTGAAGTCTGGCAAGTGGGGTCAGGCGCCTTTCCCAGGGGCCCATCACACTTTCATGACAGAAGTGAACAGCCAGGTTGTCGGTCTCCCAAGCCCACGTGTATATAATTAGCTGGTGGGAAATAGATCAGGGGGCAGATCTCATCTCTGCCTAATTAGGGGCTAGGCAGCTGGGGCCAGTCTGGCCTGGGGGAGCTGCCATGGGGGCCAGGAAGCCCCTGGGGACTGGGCAGCAGCTGCAGACCCTCAGAGGGGCTGAAAGGCAGCGGCTGCCGCTCGCTGCCCTTCACACTCCAACTGGAGGGGGAACAATAGTAAAGCTGTTTCCATAGATCCCCAAGGCAGAGGCAGGTGAAGCTGTGGAGGCTGGCGGGCTGGTAGGGGGGAGCGGGGGAAGCCCCAGCTGCTCCCTCCACAGATCCCCACGTGGGAAGGTGATAGGCTCCAAACTCCTGGCAGAGGGGAAGTCCTCCAGAACCAGGAAATCTCTGTTGGAGAAGCCAAGGCTCAGACTGGCACCTTCCCCACTTTTAAGAATCCCTCCCTGCTCTTTTCCCAGCAGACCCTCCCAATGCCCTTCTCAGCTACCCTGGGATCCAGCTCATGGGAACAGAACTGGTCTTCAGGCAGAAGTTCCTAACCATACCTGCTCCATATTATATGACTATGTGCTTACTGCTTAGCTGCCTGTCCCCTCCCCACCCCAAGACTACGGCAGGGTCCGAATCTGTCTTACCCACTGCTGGGGACCCAGCAGGTGCTCAATAAAGTGACCAGGAAGAAAAGTTGCCAGGATGGCGCAGAGGCGAGGCATGTGGAAAGAATCAGGGAGCCAGAGTGCCTCTGACTGCAGGGTATCCACATGCAGCCCACAGCTACTACCCCTTCTGCCCTAAGACAAGAGATGACCTTCTAAGGTGACCCCTGAAGGGTCACCTTGAGGATTCGATGACAGGATAAGTATAAAAGGGTCCGAGTCCAGCACTTAAGCCTCCTCCAGGAACAAGGGGCTCCCGGGCGCAATTTATTCACTTGTAAAATGCAGCCCACCTTCTCGTGTGTCTGGGGGCTGGCAGGTCACAGCAAGGGGCAACACTTAGCACAACATTCTGGCCAGGCTGCCCAGAGGGGCGGGGCTTTGACATCTCAAAAGATAGCACCTCTGCAGAGCCTGCCCAGACTATCCACCTGCCCTTATCACTCCTTTGACGTAGGAACCAGGAGGCCCAGCTGCTACGTTATCGAACCTGCTGGGTATCTGTGGGCAGGTCACCGCCCTCCCTGTGCCTCAGTCTCTTCCTCTGTATCACAAGGGGAGGGCTCCATTCTCAAGGGCTCTGACAGACTCCTCTTTGATAGCCCACTTTCCCCGTGTTTCCCTGAACTACCTGGCCTAGCCTGATCCCCCAGGGACCTGGCTGTAGACTCTCAGAGACAGACAGACAGACAGCTGGGCTGACCTGGATGTTTGTCAACAGCCCAACGGAAATCTCCTCTTTATGCTTAAAATAAAACCTACATCAAACCTGTCACAGGGCCCCCATTAGAGCTTCCTGTTTCTGGTGCTGCCGCCAAGGCAGCCAGTGAGAAAGGAAGCACCATGCAGCCCCTCCCCTCTCCCACCCAAGGGAGGGCAGAGGCCACCCAGGCTTTCGTCCTTTGTGTCCCTGACCCTAGCACTGGCTGCTCTACCAGCCAAGGTGAGGTCTCCTAACAGGTTACTAACCTGGGGGAGAGAGCAAGGAGCTGAGAGCCTAGTGCCAGCCAATTTCTCCCCCTTCCCCCAACTCAAAGAAGACTGTGCTGTCAGCCTCTTCCACTGAAGCCCAGAGAGGGAGACTGGCGTGACCAGGGTCACCCAGAGTTGGAGGCAAGTCCACTCATTTTGTGCTGTCCACCCCAAATCCCTCTTCCTCCAAGAACTCCCACTTCCAAGCCCCAATTCTATGGCCTGTGTAACCTCAAGTTTATGGTTTGCCTTCTCTGAGCTTCCTGTCCCCTTGAAACTGGGCAGGGGGAGGGGAAAGCCCGAACACTCATAGCCAGGAGGGTCCATGACCATGTCAGCCTTTCCCCTGTAGTTCCTCTTCCTGGTCCAGGGAACAGGCCCCAGTCCCAGTCCCAGCTCTAACCCAACTCGCTCAGTGCCCGGACCCTTTCTTCTTTTACGAAGGAAGTGCACCAGCCTCCCTGAGGATCCCTCAAACCAGGCCAACAGCTGACTTCATGGCCCACCAGATCCTGGGGAAAACAATTACTGAGTTTGGAAGGCCTTACCCCAAGACTTCTCCCACCCCTGCCCCTTGTGAACACAGAAGAATCTGATGACCCAGCCCTTGAAAAACAAACATTTGTGTTTATTAACCAAAGGAAGGGAAGCCAGAGCAGTGCAGGCTCCTACCAGTTCCTCCTGTAGTCTACCCACCTTGGGCAGGTGGCCAAGGCCTAGAAGGAACAGTGGCTAGACCACTCTTCCCTGCCCCCACCCCAGAGTGAGTTCCCAGGGAACCGGCCCACGGAGTAAGGAAGAGGAAGTCAGCAAAGGATAGAGGCCGAGGAAGAAAGAAACAGAGCCACTGGGGGTACACAGGCCTGGTAGAGATGCTCAGTCCTCACTCTCAGTGAGGGCCAAGTGCCCCAAACCCATGAGAGGAACCAAGCAGAGGTACAGTCATGTCAAAACCCCTACATGCGAGGGATGCGGGGTAGTCCCGGATCAAGAAGCAACTCTCTCCAGGGTCAGTCCTTGCTAGATGGATGCTGGCCCAGCCTCTGAGCCTTTGCCTCTAGACCAAGTTCACAAAAGGCAGCAATCTCTGGTCTATCCCAAACCAGAGAAAGGGGGCAGCAGAGGTCAAGGGGCCACTTGCCTAAGATCTGTCCTGTGCCGAATTCCAAGTCCAGTGGAGGTCTATCCCTCCGCCGCTGGAGTCTCCCGCGCTTGCCGCAACCCGTACAGCCACTTGATCACCCGGGCATTGCGCTCAACCACCGACACGCCGTAGGGGACACGCTCCACGGCACGCTCCTCAACAGTGGCAGAGCTGCGGTGGGAGCAGCCCCCCTCGGAGCTGCCTGGCCCAGCACTGGGCCCAGCCAGAGACACTATGTCTGAGTTGGCCCTCGCCAGGTGGGCCACACCCAACCCCCGTGCCTCCTCTGGATCCAGGCCGCAGAAGTTAAAAAATCGCTCCAGGTCAGCTGCTGCCCGTGAGAAGCACTCACTCAGGTCTGACTTGGAGCGTTGCAAACCTGGGGGCCGGGCTGGACTGGAAGCAGCCGTGCCTGGTGATGGGCAGGGCTGTGCAGGTGAGGTCGGCAGGGGACGGACATCTACTCGACGGACTGCAGTCGTACTGGGCGGCGGGCGCGGGGGTGTAGCTGGAGGGTCCTGGTGGGCTCCCTCTGCCCGTCCAGGAGTAAGGCTAGCCTCGGCAGGGGACACGGGGCTATCACACAAGTCAATGAGGTTGCTAAGGATGTCCAGGTCCAGTTGGGGCCGGCGGCCGGGGCCAGGCAAGGCTCGGCGGCTAGAAGTGAGCACAGTTCGGCGAGTTCCTGGGCTGAAAAGCGGCTGCTTGGACAGCAGAGGCTGTACAGGTTCCTGGCGGGTGTTGGCCACATGCAGGCTCTTGACATACTTGGCCTTGTCGGCCTCCAGGCGCTCCACAGCACTAGGTTTCCGGGCTCCACCATCCGCTGGCCTCCGTAGCAGGTAGCCAGGGACCTTGGTCCTCAGGCGAAAAGGTAGGGCAGTGGTGTCCCGGGCTCCGGCAGACAGCTTGTCCACAGGCATGGCTGTTACATATTCCAAGGCCTTCTGTATGAGGAGACTGAAGAAATGAGGAAACAGCGACCCAGGCAGAAAGTTGGCAGCTGGACACCAGCAACGACTGCAGGAGAGGAAAGAAAAAGGGCTGAGCACGTTCAGACAAAGGCTCCGCAAAGACTGGAAGAGACTACAGACGCTTCCCATTTAAAGTGAAGGCCACGCCCCTGATTCACAGGGAGCCAATCAGAAGGCAGAAATCAGCAGCTGGGGTTTGTGGCTCCACCCACCCCCACCCCCACTCCGAGGTCCAGGCTGCCCAGCTGAGGCTGAGGGAGAAAAGGTGCCAAAGAAAAAGACAGGAGCAGCCTAAGCAGAAAAGACAGAGCAAGGCACACTTTAAAAGAAGCAAAGTGGGCTCTAAGCCGTGTGCTGGGAACCAGCCAGCTCAACCTCAGCGGATCCTCTTAACAACTCCATTTTGCAGATGGGGAAACGGAAGCCCAGGGAGGTAACCAACTTGATTAAGCTAATTCAGCAAGTTGGTGGCCTCCAAGCAAGGAGGCGCTGGCACAAGAGCTTTGGGATTAGATGACCAAGAGAAAGGGCTCCAACTCAATCTGGACTGCCCACAGGGAGCCTGGTGACTCCTCCAACCCTCACCCACCTAGGCAGAAAGCTGCCCTGTGCCATTCACCCGCCTAGACATGCCAGGCCCCAGGCGCAGTAGGAGAGCTTGTGGGGGAGGAGTGGAGAAAATGCCACCCCCACCCCAGTGGAGTGCAGACATCATCCGCTTCCAGCATGGGACTCCAGTTCCAGCCCTAGGGTGATCCATGAACGCCCATCACAGGAAACGTCAGCCCTAAGCTATGTTGCTCCAGGAGGCGCTGGAAATGCCGCAGATCACACAGCCCTCCATCTGCCAGCAGCCATAGCACGGGCACCCATAGGCAGGAGTGCCCACACCTGCATGCACGAGTATCCACATAATCACCTAGGCATTAGAACTTGGTGCGCCAGTCATCAGGCCATCCCTGCCCTTCTTCCAAAGAAGGGCTGGGGCCACAAAGTGACCCTGCAACCTCCCTGGAGATGGGCCAGAAGAAAATCTGTAGACCAAGTCCTGAACTTCCTCATCTACTAATGACGGGGGAACTTTGTGTGATAACCAAAAGGACTTGTAGTTCAAGCCAAGGACTTGTAGGGCTGTGTTGTCTATTCAATAGCCACTAGCCACAACCT
Source organism: Trachops cirrhosus (assembly GCA_028533065.1). NCBI lineage: Eukaryota > Metazoa > Chordata > Mammalia > Chiroptera > Phyllostomidae > Trachops > Trachops cirrhosus. The sequence goes on from CM052547.1 coordinate 72,382,228, forward strand.
CAGCTTTAAATTTATCTTTTTAAATTTTATTTATTTGTTTTTAGGGAGAGAGGAAGAGAGGGAGAGAAACACTGATGTGTGAAAGACACATCAATCAGCAGCCTCCCACATGCCCATGACAGGGGACCCGGCCTGCAACACAGGCCTTTTCCCCAGACCAGGGATCAGACCAGTGACCCCTCAGTTCCCAAGCCGGTGCTCAATCCTCCGAGCAACACCAGCCAGGGCAAATTTAAATTAAATAAAAACTTACAGTTCAGTTCCTGAATCACACTAGCCACATCTCAAGGGCTCAAGAGCCATTGTGTCTAATGGTCACGACAATGGACAGCACAGAGTGGAGCACTTCCGTCCTTAGCAGAAAGCTGTGTTGGCCAGCCCCACCTAGACGGCCAGAGCGTCAGGAGGGCAAGTCTAGATTGAGCTGGGGCGGCAGGGGTTTCTACTGTGTGCTAAATGCTTGACACCGTTCTCTCCTTTCATCCTCCAACAAGCCAGTGAGACGGGTCCTTGTCACCTCATTTTATAGATGAAGAAACTGAGACTCAGAGAAGTGACCAACCTAGGTCCCAGAGACGATAAATGAGACCCAAATCATATGAAGCGGAATTCATTTTTCTTTTATGGTTATAGTAGTTCTACTCTTTGTTGTTCCCATGCCTCCAAAATATCAACTCCATGAGGGCATGGGGGTATCTGCCTTGTTCACTGCATCTAAGTTTCAAGATATTGATCTTGACCTAGTAGGTATTCTAAACAGTCTTATCGACATGAAATGCCTATGGGAGCCAAATGTGACTGGGAAGACCAGGCATGAACTAAGAGGGGCACACCCAGTCTGCTGCAGGCAATGAGTCTAAGGTGGCAAGTGTAGGGTATTCTAGGAAGCTGGAAATTCAGAAGTGCGGGGAAACTCTAGATTCTTAAATGTTAGCATATTCATTAATAATAATAATAATAACTATTATTATCATTATTGTTTTTAAAACATTGCATGTGCAGAACAAACAAAGCAGGTTTGCAAACACGCCTGTGGCCACCTGCCCTTCCATCTGGCCCCTAGCCCCAGTTTGAGGCCTTTGCTGCCATGGAAAGTTGAGAAAAGAACCTTGGGGGCTGTTGGCCCAGAGCCAGAGCTGCTCCCAAGGAGAAGGGATGGAGTAAGTGGAAAAGGAAGGCTGCCCCACTCAAGGCAGACTCCAGGAGACCTCAAGAGGGAAGGGTCTGATAGGAAAGGCAGCCTTGCTGAGCCGGGTAGAAGTAGCTACACTCTGCCCCACCTCCTGCTGGCCACTTCCCAAACCAGTCCAACCCGTCTGCAACGGTGGATTCCCCAGCACTATCCCACTATCAGGGAAACAGGGAAGAAGGAGGTCAGATAGGCAAGGGCAGACGGCTTCGCACATTGCCACTGGGGCCCCTACCCGCTCTGGCCGGACCTGCTGGCCCCAGGGTCTCCCAGAACAGATGCGAAGAGCCATGCCAGCTTTGGAGCCACTGGCTCAACTGCCTGGGGTTTGGCCACCCACTGGCCACCCACCTGTTGTGAGCTTTGGGCAAGCAGCCACGCCTCTTACAGACTCCATTTCCTTATATACTAAATGCAGTTAAAAATAGGCCTCCCTGAGCCTCCAGGTCACTGTGAGGATGGAGAGAGAAAACAGGTAAAGGACATTCTTCAGCATCTGGCCAAAAAAGGCGGCTCTCCATGAACAGGACTCCTTGTTTTTCTTAGGACTTTGACCCAACTCCACAGACCATGCCCCCTCCCTCCTCCCAGGGGTCTCTAAACCGGCTCGGGAAGGGTCAAGGGCAAGGGAGGCACAGGTTAGAGGCTAATCCGTCAGCTGATCTAAACAAGCCCCATTTCACAGGTGGGCAAACGGAAGTGCGGTGGCTCCTGCTAGTTGAAGCCAGGGGTCCCAGTCCCCAGGTGGGTCGCGTTCTCTCTGAGTCTCCTCTCATCACCCACGGATTTCACGGATTCCAAATGCTACGCAGAAATGGACCCAAATGCGCCAGCCCCGTCCCTTCTTGCTGGCATCTCCGGGGCATACATCCCCAACTTGCTTCCCTGAAGGCAGCCTCAGGAGAGAGGGAGTAGGAGCAGCTCGGATTCCGGTCTGGCTTCTACCCTTCCCTACTTCAGGGCAATCTTGGGAACTCCCAGCGATGGAGAATAACTGCGAGCCCTGTTGCGCGCTGACTCTGGCCGCGCTGGTTCCCCTCTCTGAGCCCGGGTTGGCCTGGCTCTTAAATGAGCGGGCTGACGGTATGATTCCTGTGGTCTCCATTCAGGACGGAAGGTGAACGCCTGCCCAGTCCCGACTTCCCGAGAAGTAAGGACTGCTGGACGGCCCCCTGTCCCGCCGACCCTGCTTCTCCAGCCCCGATCCGCACATACCTGGCTGCGCCCGCGCCGCTACACTGAGCTCCTCCGGCCGGCCCACCTGGGGTTCAGGTAACACGCGTTTGCGCAACTTCCGGTGACCGGCAGTAGGCAAGTGAACCCGCCGACCCAGGTGTTACCCGAAAAGAGTGAACGGAAGCCCGGCAGCGGCCGGAACCCGAGCCCAGACGCGCTCGGCAGTGGGCTCGGCGCCAGGACCTGGTCCCAGCCGCCCAGGGCTCACTGCAGGAAGCTCTTCCGCGAGCCGGGCACGCCCACTCCACAGCAGCACTGGCCCCACACTCAGGCCTGTCCTCAAATTCAGGCCTGGCCTATGGAGTCCCTGTGGCCCACTCCCGCCAGCGTTCCCACTGTGAAGGTAGAAAAACTGAGTCCTCCTCCCCAAAGCCACAATGCCGGCCAGGTTATGCTGGCTGTGTCAGGCATGAGAAAGTGCTGTTCCTGGTAGCAATTAATTCGTTTTAATCTTCCCCACATCTACGAGGTGAGCTCTAGCATTATCCCCCTTGACTAATGGAATACAGTGGCCGGGACAGGCTGAATCAGTTGCCCAAAGTCACCCTGAGGAGTCCAACCTGGGCACTTTTCCTCCAGACCAAACCCTGATGCCACCTGTTTCTAGCTGTGTGTCCTTGAGCAGGTTGCTGGACCCCTCTGGCCCTCCACTGTGACAAGTGAGAAGTGGAGAGTCCCACCTTCCAGGCCAGGCCAGTGTGAGTTCTTAGGGCCTGAGCATGCCTACAGAAGCTTTGAGCAAGCTGTAAACATTAAACAACAGCAATAATAGTAATAATAATAACTACAATATTTAAGTGCCGGGCATTGTACTTATTTAAATCTCTGGATAACCACACCCCCCACCCCTTTCCAAGGAGGAACTATTTAATCCCACTTTCCAAGAAGACAGACAGTAGCCCTGCTAGAAGGAAGAAGGGAGGTGACTGTCTCCTCTGCCAGCCTAAGCCCTGATATGTCACTTTAAGTGGCACATTTGATTAGGGCACTTTCCACCAGGATCCTAGGGCCCAAAGAGAAAAGGGCCCCCAGCCTCAGACCCCGGGAGGCTGAAGAGGGGACAGTTCCTTGTCTGTGCCTGGAGAGGACTCTGACAGAACTGGGGTTCAGGACGTGAGGGGACAGGAAGTGACACAGGGAACAGCTCTCTACCCCTGGGAGTGAGTCAGCCCTGAGCCCCCACCCCCCACCCTGCCCCAGACCCTGAGGCCTGGCTCTAGAGGGCTGAGAGAGGCAACAAGACCACTGCCCCCCACAGTGGCCTGCCCAGTCCCTGCCTGGCCCTCCACTGAGGCAACAGTGGGGTGGGGGAGGGTTCAGTTAGTAGTAAAAGCAAAACAATAACGATTTTCATAATAAAGTAGGTAAGAATTTTTTAAGTGCTTTCTCTGTACCTGGCACTCTTCTAAGCTCCTTGGATATGTTAACTCATTTAAACATCACGTCCACCTGTGGAATGGGTACTGCTAGTATGCCTACTTTACAGTTGAGAAAACCGAGGCACAGAGAGGTGGGGCCACTGCCTGAAATCACAAAGCTGAAAAATGGCAGAGCCAGGATTTGAACCCAGATGTGGGTCTTGGAGGGCAAGAGGGATAACAGGTCTCCAGTATTGGGCTTTAGCCACTTATCAAGGGAACCCAGAAGGAGAAGCTGTCTTAGGCTGTGTGGTTCTGGGTCTCAGTGTCCTTAGCTATAGAATAGGGGCAATAAGAGAAATGTTTTCCCAGCAGAAATCAGATCTCATCACCACTCTGCTTAAACCCCGCTGTGGCTCCCCATCACCTTAGAAGAAAATCCAGACTCTCCCCTGGGCCCTCAGCCCACCCAGATCCAGTGCCCGCCCTCCTTTCCCACCTCACAGCTAACCCTTTCTGCTCCCGTCCTAGGGCCCTCCCAGCTGCTCCAGAACTCCACGTCTTTCCTGCCTCCAGGCCTTTGTTCCACCTACTCTCTGCCTGGAACCTCCTCCCTCATCTCCTCAAGGTCCCATTTGAATGTCCCCTCCTCAGAGAGAACTCCCTGTCCACTATGAGGCTCCCACAAATTCTCTCATCTGGTCTTTTCCCTCCCAAGCATTCATTGCGCCTGGTTAGTTTAGATGCTCATTTAACTGTCACTTATCTGTGTCCTATTTCCCCCACTGGGCTGGGAGCTCCATCACACTCTTCTGTACTGTCTTCCTCCATGGACCAAACACCGGAGGAAACACCACTGACCAAGTGGCAAGACTGGAACCTGTCTACCTCAAAGGCCAAGGCCAAGACCTATCCAAAGGTCAAGCACCAATCCTCCTCCCAACCCCTGCCCTTGCCCCAGACCTTCCCCCACCTGCCCCGGTCCTCCTCCAGCCTCAAGTAACCCCCATTCAAGGTGGGGTCTGGCCACTTCTAGCTGAGCTCTGTCCTGTTCTCCAGACACCACGTCCAAACCTCTGCACATACCAGACCTGTGGCCTGCAGCGCCCTTTTCCACTCCATCACCCTAGCCACCTCTGTAGCACGGACTCTGGGACCAGCCTGCCTGGGTTCAAATCCCAGCTCCACCGGTGATCAGCTATTCAACTTCCCCATGCCTCGGTTTCCTCAAGTGTAAAACAGGACTCTTAACAGTGCCTCCCTCCCAGCATGAGGCCTGTGCATGACAAATGCCACCAAAGTGTGAGCTGTGGTAACTATTAAACCAACCAGATGCTCCAGTGCCCAGCTCCTGTTGAGGCCTTTGTCGGCTCAGAATGTTAACCCAGTTCTGTCAGAGGTTGTAAATCTAAGGCCGCAGTCATGTGAATAGACATTTCTCCAGCGAAGGTACACAAACAGACAATAAGCCCATGAAAAGATGCCCAACATCACTAATCATTAGGAAAATGTAAATCAAAACTACAATGAGAAATCATGTCACATTCATTAAGATGGTTATTATCCAAAAACAAAAATAATAACAAAAAAACAAATAACTGTCCCCTCCCCAAAATAAATAACGGGTGAGGATGTGGAGAAATTAGAACCCTTGTGCCCTGTTGGGAACATAAACGGTGCAGCCACCGTGGAAGGACTGTGGCAGCCTGGCAAAATTTTTCAGTGGAATTACCATAGGATCCAACAATTCTACTTCTCAGTATACACGCAAAAGAACCGAAAGCAGAGAATGGCACCGATATGCACACCCGTGCTCGGGGTAGCCTTGGCACAACAGCCACCAGGTGGAAGCAACCAAGGGACTATTACTGGATTAAACAAAATGTGATATGTACACAATGGAACATTACTCAGCCTTATAAAGGAAGGAAATCCTGACACATGCTAAAACATACATGAACATTGGAGACATTATGCCAGGTGCAATGAGCAGGTACAAAGAGACAGATATCCTGTGATTCCAATGATAGGAGCACCTAGAGTAGTCAAATTCATAAAGACAGACAGTAGGATGGTGGTTACCAGGGGCAAGAAGAGAGGAGAAGAGTTAGTGTTTAGCGAGCATACAATTTCCATTTGGGAAGATGAAACAGTTCTGGAGACGGACGGCAGTGACAGTTGCACAACGATGTGAAGGTGCTTAATGCCACTGAACTGTGCACTTAAAAATGGTTAACATGGTCAATTTTATCTTAAAATATTTTGCAAGAAGGAAAAGAGAGTGCAGAGTCTGGAGCCAGACTTCGCCGATTTGAATTCCGGCTCCAGGTGACCTGTGCAAGTCACCAAGCCCCTCTTGTGCTGTTTCACTTTGTGAGGTGGAAATAATAACAGTGGGAACTCTCTTACACCTTAGTAGAGGAAATTAAATTAAGTTCATATTTATAAAGTACTTAACACACGGTGAGCGCTCAGGAGGTGTTAGTGATTTTCATTCTTGGCTGAAGGGGCAGGAAGTAAGATTTCTGATGTTTACAATTCCCGTGACAGTCTGTAACCCCACCTCCATCCCTTCCTTCCACCTGCTTATCTCCTTCTTTTGTGTAGAAGCCCAACCCAGACTTGGGTGGAGGCAGGGAGGCCCTCACCTGCCCCAGAGGAGGATCAGGAAGGCTCCAGGCAGCAGCAGCTCCAGCTCAATTTCAGCCCAGCTGTCAGGGCCAGAAACACCCAGAGAGCTGGGCATCCCCCAGGGCCACACCAGGCCTCACGCCATTTCTGGAGTCTCCCTAGACGCTCGTGCCCTGACCTGCCTGGCGTCAGCCTTGCCCAGGTCAGCCTTGCACAAACCTTAGGAAGGCAGAGGTGAGCAGGCAGTGGGCAGGATGTGGGGGGCAGTCCCCTAAGGTGGCAAACTTCTTTGTGGCCCCACTGAAGGCTCACCTCCACCACCTCAATTCTCTGTGCCTCCACGTGCACCTGAGGTTGCAAAATGGGGACAAAGGGGCTTTGCGGTGGAGACAACGTGAGAGATGCCACATGCAAAGCCTTAGGGAAGGGCTTGGTACACAGGCTGGGGAAGGAGGGGGTTACAGCAGACCCACAGCCAAACCCACATTCTGTCCTGAATTGCCCTCTGCCCAGGCCCGAGCTCATCCACCACGGCTTCTTATCTTGGACCAGAGATGTGAAGAAACTTGCCCGCAGCCACACCACAAGCCAGCGATAGATCACATACAGGCTACTGGTATTTTGATTAAATATATAATCTAACACATAGACATGTAACTTTTCAACCAGCTCATATATGCACAAGGCTCGATTCCAGAGTTCTAAAAGGGAATGCAGTAAAAATAAACTCCCTCCCACTCCTGTCCCCAGCCACCCAAGTATAACCAGACAGTTGTGTCCTTGCCGGGAAATTTGAGGCAGATACAAGCAATAACGGGCATATAGTCTTTCTTTTTTTTTACATATAGGGCAACATCTGTGTGCACTGTTTTCACCTTGTTCTTTTATTCAATAATGTATGTTGTTTTTAATAATATGTTATTGATATATTATTATTAATATGCTAAATAATTTACATTGTTGACTAACATATGTTGTGCCACCTCAGTGCATAAAGAGCCCAACAGCCCCTACTGATGCCACTTAACCGTGTCCAGTCCCTCCCTATTACACACCCCAGTGCAGCAAAACTGCACCTACTCGCCTTGCCCGGAGGTGGGACAGCTGGATTGAGGGGTGCGCTTGTAATTGTGACACACATGGAGCGACTGTGCTCCATAGAGGCCATATGAGTTATCTTCAGCCAGCAGAACACACCCCAAATGGTCCAGAAATGTCAGCTTTAGTTGCTTGGGTCGCAGAGGTTTTTGACACCCCTCAATTTTGCACTGGAGTCAAGTACCTCCCTTACCCCCTCCTAACCCCATCCTTGCATCACATTCCAGTTGAGGAAGATAATAAACTCACTAAAAAGTGAAATATATAGGACATCAGATGGGGCAAATGCTACTGAAAAAAAAAATAGACAAGGCAGGGGCAGGGCACATGAAGTCAATAAATATTTGTTGAAAGCATGAATGAAAGACTTGTTTTCTTCTGAGTTCCCAGAGCTCCTCTCTCCAGAGCCAGGAGGAGAGCTGGGAGGAGGGAAGATAACTCCCCTCGGAGAAATTTAAGACTCTCAGATGCCTCGATTCTGAGTGTCTAGGATTCTAAGACTGAAGGCAGAAAGACTGGGAGACAACCGCAGTGGTGGGGAGTGTGACTGTGTGACTTTGGGCGAGGGGCTTATCTTGATAGAACCTCCGTTTCTCCAGCTGCAAAAGGGAACCAACAATAGCAACCTGAGGGCGGGAGGTGGGGGCGGGGAGGCGATGGTTTGCCAAGAGGCAAAACATACTCTAGGTCAGAAGCTAGCTCACCAGGAAGAGTCCTGGCCCCACTCCCAACTCCAAAGTCTCCAGAGGCTCTAGTCTAGTGGTTTCCGTTGAGGGTCAGCCTCTATCCTTTCTCCCAATCCGTGCCCAATTCCCAAGAGTCCAACAGTGACTCCAGGGTCTGAGCACCTGTTGCCCACCCGGCATCTAGCCCAGAAATGTCAGTCCCGCCCGATACCCCCAGAGCGGCCCGCTGAGAGGAACAGCACTGTAATTCAGAACCCTGTCGGCAAAAGGACCAAGTCCAACTCCTAGCGTGCTGGAGAAGACAGGTGCCCAGAAGAGGCACGCGGAGATGGTGTGGCAAGGGCAGGAGGGATCTGCCAGAACTCCATGGGCCATGTCCTTGCTGCTCAGAGGCTGGAAAAGTGACCACCAGTTGCCCCTCTCGAGGCAAATCTAGATGTAGCCAGGCTAGAGACGGCGAGGGGCAGAAAGACCTTAACTGGATTCTGTGCCAGACCTCGCCTGGGTTGTGACACTTGCCCCTCTGAGCTTCAGCATTCTCTCTGTGAAACAGGGTATCACCGCCTCCCGGCAGTTATGATGCGGGGAAGACACACGCCGTAGGCTCTTGTTGAATGGAGCCCCCCAAACCCGAGCTCGCGCCCCAGACCACCTGCGCCCTCACCTGGAGCCCACCCTAGGTGAGTCCCGGGACTTGAAGTTCGGGTCGCGGCAAGGCTGACAGCTCCGACGCGGGTCCGGAATGGCCACGCCGAACGCCGCTGGGGAGAAGGGGGGCAACTGTGCCTGAGGACCCGCAGGGACCTCTTCGGAGCTGTCCTCTGCACCCAAGTTGAGCCGCAGAACCAGAGTGTCCCCACTACAAGGCAGGTCCCGGAACACAGAGAAAAAGGAAGTGAGCATGCCTTCCCCCCACCACTACCCTCGTTCACGGAAATGGTTTGCCCCGGACATCCTGATTGGTTCTTCGCTTCCGTTCGAACGCCGCGCCGCCCAAGTTGCCAGGCGACCGTTTAACTTTGGTTCGGAGGGTGAGTGCCAAGGCTCAGTATCCCGCCCTCCCCTTCACTTGGGCTGCTTTAGCCCGGATCCCAAGTTGCTCATCGTGGGCCTTCAGTTGGATGAGGCACTATTTAGGATCCAGGGGTAGTTCCTAGTCCCGACTTTGCAGCTAACTTGCTGTTCGAGCCCGGGCAAGTTCCCTTCCCTCTCTGTTCTCCTAACAGCACAACAAACGAGTGACTTCATTTCAACATATGTGCAAACCCAGAAGTCTTGAAATTTACTGAAGAAATGACCAAAGATAGGAGCAAAGATTAATATAGCCCAGCATTATTTGTCATAGCAAAATAATGGAAATAACTTCAACCTCAGTGCTCAATGACCGGATTGGATATACAAATCCGCTCTGTGGAAAAGCTAAGTTTATTGAGTTTTTACATGCCAGATAGCTTTTCATGGCATGACTCTCGCCAGTGCTCATGGCATAACCCCTTAGATGGGTACCTTTAATTATCCCCACTGACTGATGAGGAAATATTATGCAGTAATTAAAAGTGATGTAGTTAAAAGATATTTAACGTGTGGGGGAAATGCTAAGAAAGTTAGTTTTTAAAAAGGATGTTTCAAAGCACTATGCACAACATAAATATGTATTAAATACATAATCATAGTATCACAGGTATAGACGCATAATCATTTATAATAACAGTAGCTAATTTTTTCTTTGTGGTTTTATGAATTTTTCAAATTTCCAACATTTAAGCATGTCAAGGAAAAATCATTTTTAAGAGGATTAGAATAAGTTAACTCAAAGGCTCTTGGAGATGAGGAAGTTTCATAGCTGTGAGTCACTGAGTCGAGGGCATTGCTCAATTTAGAACCAGCCTGTTTTCTATTCCAGCCAGTGTCTTTCAAGCTCTAGGATTGGGTTGCCAATGACTGAGCACTTACCATGTGTAAACCTTGGGGAGATAAGGGAGGCAAATGATAATATCCCGATGAGGGGGGCTGGAGCAGGGGTGGAGGGATTGAGAAAAAAAAAGAGAAAATATATACTGATGATGTAATATAGAATTGCACTTGAAAGCTATATAATTTTACAAACCAATGTCACCCCAATAAAGTCCATTTAAAATAAACGAATAAGTCTATGCCAGTAGCTAACAATGATTGGGCGTCATGGCACGGGCACCTACCAAATCAGAACAGATCCTGTCGGAAACAGGGCATCTGGCTATATGTGTGAGGATGGGCTAAACGTCAGGCCTGGCGCCCACTTCACCCTCCACCGGGCTGTGCTTCGCGGCCTCACACACCTTTTCTCATTTGGTGCTATTTCCATCTGAGAAGACAGACTCTATACTTTCCATTTTATACATGAGAAGACAGAGGTTTGTCTGGATCCAGCAGGAGTCCCCTCAACTGCTTTGTTGTATCCCCGTGTGTGCCTGCAGGACCCGTTTGGCAGGAGCCATGAGGAAAGGCAAGGAGGGGCTTGGGATCCTAAAAGACAGAGAAAACCGATCAGAGGCAGATCCCGACTCTGTACTTTCTGAGGCAAATACAATTTAGGGAGCCTTGTTTAATAAAAGAGCTACAAAATCACAAATATAAAATTAGGTAATAAAGTGATCATTTGGTTAGGAAGATAAAAGAAACCACAACAAATGACAAGTTCCACAAACATTACAAAATCCACAAAAATAGCATCGCTTTTATGGATTACCCCCATAATACTTTCCACAGACAAGGAAGACCACTCACATGTATGGAGACAAAACCTCTGACTTGGGCTTTCATGTCACAGGCCCACCTGAGTCAGCTCAGCATGCTGGGTGGGGGTAGTCCTGAGCCACTCCCATACCAGCTCAGTCGGTAATAATTTACTCACAAAAGTGACTGGAAGCAACACAAATGAAACCACTGAACCCAGACAAAGTGTCGAGGTCCTCAGCCAGATCCCCAAAATGTGAACACTCCTCCAATGTCACCTGCCACAAGGGGAAGTAAGAGTGAAAGGAGACGTTGGTTTTAGCAGAGTGAGGTTAAAATGCCTGCATTTGGCAGATTTTACAAAAGCATATGACCACGTGAACACACTGGTAGGGTGCCTCCCAGACCTCAGCTTCCCCATTTTACGGTCGGGAATGATGGCGATGGTGTGGTGCTCAGGTTCCTCTCTAGGTCTACACCTGCCAGCAGGGCTTGGCAGATATTTGAGATGCCTCAGTGAAGGTCTGCTGGCCCTGTCACCTCCAAAGCATGCCTCTGGCCTGCATGCCCTGGAGCTTAAAACAAATAAAACAACAAAACAATGCCGAGCCTCACTCCCAGTGTCAGAAAGTGAGGCAAACGGAGGGCAGAAGGAACCTCCCGGGACTCCGAGTTAGGCCTCACAAAGAGAGATCATCTGGGCACGTTCAGATTCCAGATCTCTCAGCCTCTTCACCGCCAACAGCGTATTGGTGATGCCCTCTGTCCTCAAGGATTTGTGAAGTACCTGGTGCCAAATTAGAGAGATTGAAAGCATCCCAGTCCTTTCATTCCCTGGCTGTGGAGGGGTGGGGAGGGAGAGCCCATAAAAATAATGTGGACAAGCTGTCATTAGTGTGCCCGGACCAGAGGGAGCTGGAGGATCCTTACGACCTTGTCCTGACCCCGCTCCATACACAGGCCAGAAGCTGTTTCCCCGCCTCCTCCAGCACCCGGACCTTGGCAGTGTTTTCAGCACTCAGCTCGAAACCAAGATGAAATCAGCCTTACATGTCAGTTCCCTATCTTCTGTGCACCCCAAGGCTGTATCTTGTTTTGTTTCATTTGATGTAAAGGGTGTTCCCTCTATACATATTGGCTTGCATCTGAGCTTTTCTGGAAGGACCCACCAGAAACTAGTCCCAGTGGTGGCTACTGGGCTACTAGGGAACAGGGAAAGAAGAAAAGCTTTTTAGAGAATACTTTTTGTATCTTTTGGATTCTGTACCTTATAAATGTATTACCTGTTGTGGTAAAGATGGCGGCATAGGCAGACATGGCTCACCCCCTCACACAAGCACATTGTAAGGTTTTCTTAGGCTCCGCCGAGGAAGAAATGCCAATCAGCCACAAAATCAGGCAGTGTAGAGCTTTATTGGGGTTTGCGCACCCAGGCGAGGTTCTCAGGTCCACAGGGCGGGGCCGGGGAAGCTGCCCCAAACAAAGAGCATGGTGGGGTTTTATACCCCAAGTCTGAGTGGTTCTCTTCCCCGGAGCTGGGGATTTGTCCCTCTAGGACAAAGTGGCAACATATCATTGGTGGTCTTCCTAAGGCTCTGGTTGCCATGGCAAAGTCCACCTTTTCGGCTCTCTGGCCTGATGTCAGCCGTCTTTTCCCGATTGTAGTTCAGCCGCCATTGTGTCCTACCACACCCACCCTGACACACATCATAATTACAACTAAAATATAGAACAACCACCACCCAGAAATGTCAGAAAATGAGCTGAATGGAAGTCTGACAACTATGGAATTAAAGAAACCACATCCATCCAGACTGGTAGGAGGGAAGCAGATGCAGAATGGACAGGTCCCTCACCCACATGTGGTGAATAAAAATTTGGAGGGCTGTCTTGGGAGTAAGGAGTCCCAGCCCCATACCAGGCCCCCCAGCCCATGATTCCAGTGCCAGAAAGATAAATCTCTACAACTTCTGGCTACAAAAACCAGTGGAGATTGAGTCAGTGGAAGGAACTTCTAGACCCCCAAGGAGTTCCTCTTAAAAAACCCACACACAGACTCACCTACTCAGACTCACTCCCTCTGAGCTCCAGCACCAGAGTAGCAGCTTGAAATGCACCAGCAGCATCCTGGGAGAAACTGAAGTATCTGGCTTCAAGGCTAGCAGTGGCCATTGTCTCTTTTCTGAATCCGCCCCCCATAGATCCACAGAACCAGCAAGATAGTGCCATATCTGAGATTCCATCAACCTGGCTAACACTGTTTGACCCACCTTGGAGATCCCCAAAGACTCTGCCCCACCCAACTTACAGGTCCACCCAAGCTGCTTTTCCGTATGAATGACTGGTCTTGGCTCCTGCTTCACAAAGTCCTAAATCACCTCAAATAAGCAGCAGCTGGCCTCAGTGAGCCCCAGACCCAGCATTAGCGGCAGCCAGCCTAGATTCACAGCCTGACTTCACCTGGGAATCTCCAAGCCCAGCATAAGTAGCAGTCATTAGATTGCTTTATCACTCAGGCAGAGTGGCTGCAGGCAAAACACAGGTGGGGGCTGACCTTGGTCTATACCACCTGGGGAAACCCCAGGTCCAACGCACCCAGTGGACAGCTACAGACCACATCCAAGCACCACCACCCTGCCCCTCTACAACTGATCCTCTGCAGAGGGCGGAAGCTGGTGCTAAGTGGTCACAGCCAGTCCTTGAAGCTGACTGGCCTGGGTAAATCCCTCCCATTGACCTGCTAACAGCAACCAAGGCTCAACTACAAGAAGAGGGTGTACTCAGTCAACATGGAGGGCACAACTCAAGTACCCAGCTTGGGTATAGGGGAGGCTAAGCCACTGGACCCTACAGGACACCTATTACCTTAGGCCATGCTACCAAGACACAGAGTCAAAGCAGCTCTACCTACTACATAGAAACAAACACAGGGAGGCTGCCAAAACAAGTAGGCAAAGAAACATGGCCCAAATGGAAGAACAGGTCAAAGCTCCAGAAAAAGAGCTAAACAAAAGGGAGATAAGCAATCTATCAGATGCAGAGTTCAAACCACTGGTTATAAGGATGCTCAGGATACTTAGTGAGGACCTCAACAGCATAAGAAAGATCCAGTTGGAAACGAAGGATACACTAATCGAGATAAAGAACAATTTACAGGGAAACAACAAGAGAGTGGATGAAGCTGAGAATCAAATCAATGATTTGGAACATAAGGAAGCAAAAAACAACCAATCAGAATAACAAGAAGAAAAAAGAATCCAAAAAAAATGAGGACAGTATAAGTTGGCCTCTGGGACAACTTCATGCCTTCCAACATTCGCATGAATGGGGTACCAGGAGAAGAGAAAGAGCAAGAAATTGGAAATCTGTTTGAAAAAATAATGAAAGAAAACTTCCCTAATTTGGTGAAGGAAACAGACATGCAAGTCCAGGAAGCACAGGGAGTCCCATACCAGATGGATGCAAAGAGGCCCACTTCCAGACACCTCATAATTAAAATGCCAAAGGTTAAAGACAAAGAGAAAATCTTGAAAGCAGCAAGAGAAAAGCAGAGAGTTACCCACAGGAGAGTTGTCATAAGACTGTCAGCTGATTTCTCAAAACAAACTTTGCAGTCTGGAAGGGATTGGCAAGAAATATTCAAAGTCATGAAAAGCAGGATCCTACAGCCAAGATTGCTCTACCCAGCAAAGATATCATTTAGAATCAAAGGGCAGACAAAGAGCTTCCCAGACAAGAAAAAACTAAAGGAGTCATCCTCACCAAACCATTATTAATGAAATGTTAAAGGGACTTATTTAAGAAAAAGAAGATCAAAACTATGAACAATAAAATGGCAAAACATACATATCTATCAACAATTGAACCTAAAAAAAACAAACTAAGCAAACAAGAAGAACAAAAACAGAATCTTGGATATGGAGAGCATTTTGATGGCTGTCAGATTGGAGAGGGATGTGGGATAATTAGTGAAGAGGGGATTACAAAATACGAATAGGTACTTATAGAATAGCCATGGGGATGTAAAGTACAGTATAAGAAATGGAGAAGCCAATGAAGTTAGACGCATGACCCATGGACATGAACAGTGGTGGAGGTACCGCCTGAGGGAGTAGGGGGATGCTGGGTGGAGGGGGGCAAAGGGAGAAAAATCAGGACAACTGTAATAGCATAATCAATTAAAAAAGGAAAAAATAACTGTATTATTTATTTTTAAAAAATAAGTGATACTATTAAGGGTATTCTATGAAAGAACAAAATAAGGCAGTGAATTCAAAGACAACTCAGCCCAGCCCTGGCCGGTGTGGCTCAGTTGGTTGGAGAGTTGCCCCAAACACCAAAAGATTACAGGTTCAATTCCTGGTGAGGACCCACACCTAAGTTGGGTGTTCCATCCCCAGTCGTACAGGAGGCAACTGATCAATGTTTCTCTCTGACGTTGATGTTTCTCTCTCTCTCTAAACATCAATACACATATCCTCAGGATAGGATTAAAAAAAAAAACACCCGGGGCTGGTGTGGCTCAGTGGATTGAGTGCGGGCTGAGAATCAAAGGGTTGCCAGTTCGATTCACAGGCAGCGTGCCTGCCTGGGTTGTGGGCCAGGTCCCCAATGGGGGCCACATTGATGTTTCTCTCCCTTCCTTCCCCTCTCTCTCTCTAAAAAAAAAAAAAAGACAACTCGGCCCAAATATGTCCTTCCAAACATAGCAGGTGAGGTCATTTGGGATATCCTTTTAGGGTGGCAACATAGTCACATTTCTCAAACAACTTGGAGAAATTTTATGTTGTATCATTAGGCATATACCCTGATCTAGCAACTGGACTTTTAGAAATTGACCCTAGCCATATAATGAAGGAGAATCAGAAAGATTTAGAAGAGTATTTACTACAGCATTGCTATTAATAGCAAAACATAAAATAAACAGCCACAACCTAATTTCCTGACCACAGGGCAATGAGAACGGTATGGAACTGGAATGGAATCCCACAGAGCAAGGGTGTCAAACTCATTTTCACCGGGGGCCGCATCAACCTTGCGGTTGCCTTCAAAGGGCTGATGTAATTTTAGGACTGCATAAATGTAGCTACTCCTTAACTAGGGGCCAGGAGCTCGGCACTG
Source organism: Trachops cirrhosus (assembly GCA_028533065.1). Lineage (NCBI taxonomy): Eukaryota > Metazoa > Chordata > Mammalia > Chiroptera > Phyllostomidae > Trachops > Trachops cirrhosus. The sequence goes on from CM052547.1 coordinate 72,398,262, forward strand.
CCACCAGGTAGAAACAAGGTGCCGGGCCGGATAAAACAAGGCGGAGGGCCAGATTCAGGCCGCAGGCCTTGTGTTTGCCACCTGTGCCATACAGCCATTAAAAATGATGGGTTTTGAAGAACAGTAAAAGACAGGGAAAGATTTCTTGATAGTGCATCTCCCAGTTCAATTATTTGTTCCAGAAATATTTTTTAGACCTACTATGTAGCTACAAGCACATCTTCCTGAACTTCAGTTTCCTCACCTATAAAGTGGGATTTAACCTGCCCACCTCCCAGGCCTGTGAGAGGCTCAGCACCCCAACAGCCCCTCAGCACCCTGTGGCAGTTGCTCCTGCTGCTGTCCTTGTGAGCTTGTTGGGGGCACACGCCCCCACCTATCTCTCCCCTGCCCAAACCCTCCAAGGACTTCCCAGCAAGCTCTGAATACCGCAGTCTTTGGGAGCTCACTCCTGTCAACTTCATCTTCTACCACCTTCCCCCTCGGCCCAGCTTGCTCCAGCCACTGGCCCTCAAGTGGCTTCTCCAATACAGCAAGCACTCTCAGGCCTCAGGGCCTTTGCATATGCTGTTACTTCTTTGCAGGCATCTCTTTTCCAGACGTACAATGGAGGCAATCATACTCACTTTAAGGGGACTCAGGAAGGTGCCCTGAATACACAACCCAAGGTAGGTTCGGGGTTTCTGTCCTTAGAAAGTTTTTGATTCTAAGATCAGAACAACCAGGAGACCCAAGATATAGTCGCCATCACCTGGAGTTCAGGGGCCGGCCCACTCCCCCCACCTTGGTTTCCAGGAAAAGCATGCAGCCAGGAGACACAGCAGGAGAGGGCTCAGCTCGAGAGAAACGTCCTGAGACGTGACCATGGTCTGTCCCGCAAGCTGGACCCCGGGCCAGAAAGGAGGCTGCTTCCTGCAAATCCCTCTTGAAGACAGTCTGGTCGTAATTGATGTTCATTGTGACGTCGCTCAGCACCCCTGTGCTGCCTCCTGCTATGTGCTGGTTCCTGGCACAGGTCCTTGTCCTGGCCTGGTCAGGCATGGGAAGTAATTTGCATACCTGGTAGCTTTCACATAGTAGCACCCATGACTGTTCCCCTCTCCTTTACACAAGGATCCCATTTGTCTTGCAGTTCAAGACATGTCTCAGGTGTAAGTTTCCCTTAATAAATTCTTAATTACAAGGCTGGAGTGGCCAGCCTCTTTCTTTGGTTGTTCCCGGCCCGCTGCTAAGGGAGGGAGATTTTCAGTCTCCGGGCTCTTCTCTGGGTCCAGTGTGGGAACAGCCCTCACAGCTTCCACACCCCAACTCTCCGCCCTGTGCAGCCACCCCAGCAACATCCAGCTGCCTGGAGCTGCCCCTCCACACCACCACCCATTGCCCCACTCAGCGCCCCCTGCTGCAATGCTCTTCCTGCCCTTTCCCTCCTGGCCCCTCCACCATGTCCTGTGAAAGTCGCTTCTCCAGAGCTTTTCCTGTTCCCTCCCCAGCTGAGCTGGGGCACCCCTTCCCACATTTCCCCAGTCTCCTGGGTTTCTCCCGTCGTATCGAATTGTGTTGCACACGTCCACGTACAGGTCCACTCCCCCACACACAGGCGACACTGAGCATGGCAGGTGGAGGAGGGGCTGGCCTGCTCCATCTCCCACAGCCCAGCGCCCAGCCCGGTGCGCAGAGCAGGCATTCACTGACATCTGAGAACAGAACTGAGACAGGGCTCGAAGACTGCCTCCCAAACGCCCCTTGTCCTCCCTGCTTCTCTCCTCCCAGGGGGCTTTCAGAGGGGCGCCACGGTGCACAGACGTGCGTTCAAATGCTGGTTCCACACCGTCCTGCGTGCGTGGTCCTGGGAAAGAGGCCCCAACCCCCTGAGCTACAGCTCCTCCACTGCACTCTGGGAATGGCGACACCGGTTCCCAGCGATGTTATTAGAATCAAACGAGATAAAGGTCACCAAGCCTCCTGCATGGGGCGTGTCACGTGGCAACTGATGTTATTAGAATCAAACGAGATAAAGGTCACCAAGCCTCCTGCACGGGGCTTATCACGTGGCAAGTGATCGAGAAACCTGATTACTATCACTGCCACTAGATATTAGAACCACCATTATTATAGCTCAGGGTGGAATTCCCACATGGGACCCCTGTGAAGCTCCTACTATGAACCCGGGGCTGCCCCATCAGAACAAAGCCCTACGTGTGACCACATCAGTCCCGGTCCCCTTTTTCTCTTGTTGGGGAGTGTTGGGCCCAGATTCTTTTTTCAACCTCCTGCCCCAGCAAGGACTGAGAGTAAAGCCAGCACCCGGCACAGGGCAGGAAACCTGGGATCTCCCTCCACCCCCGTCCTAGCACCAGGCTCTTCCACCCACTGGGGCAGGTCTCCTGACCTTGCAGGCTCCAGGCATGCCATCAGGTAAGTGGATGTGCTGATGCTCCCAACCAGCCCCCTGGGTGCTCCCGGTGCCATCAGAGGAACGGCCTGGCAAGGATAAAAACGGGGCTCTCAGGGTGGGGCTGTTGTCACTGAGCTGCTGCTGGGGCCGGACATCCCTCTGCCTCTGGGTTTTTCTGCGCCTCAGCTTTCTGTCTGGACAATTAGGAGACAGTGGCTACAGTTTGGAGAGAGGACTCGGGCGAGCCCGCCTGCCCCTGCAGACCTCCCCCTTCACCTCCTCTTGGCTTGTTTCCAAATGTGTTTACTCGTTTGACAAATATCATCTGGGCCCCTGGAGGGTGCTGGTTCCTAGGGAGAGAGATGGGAGCACCGGGACTTACAGTCCTAGTGAGGGAGACAAAACCATAGCCGAGGAAGTGAATCAAGAAGTGAGAAATGTTCTAAACAAATGTAAAGCTGTGTAAAGAAATGGGCAAGATGGAAAAGGGGCTGCTTTATGTTGCTTGGGGAGGGGGGCCTGTTCTCTGAGCCGAGACGTGGAGGGCGAGGCGTGCAGAAGCCTAGAGGACGGCTGAGCAGGAGCAGCCCAGGCTAAGGTCCTGAGGCAAGAATTTGCTTGATATGTTTGAGCCAAAAGGCCAGAGGCTGGAATAGAGAGACAGGAATAGACTGGCATTAAATTGCTGAGAGTCTGTAGGCCTCAGGGAGGAGTGTAGATTTTAAACATAAAAAGCAGCGGTTTAAGGTCAAGATCAGGAATCCGGGGGTCAGCCTGTCAGGGTTCCGATCCCAGCTCTACCACCCACCAGCGTCTGACTAGGCAAAGCTCCTTAAACTGTGGGCTTTCATTCTGTCATCCTCAGTGGAAAGAACAGTTTCGTCTACATCACAAGGAGTTGCCTTGAGTCCCTAGGGTAATGTCAGCAAAACCCTTAGCGCAGGACGTCTGGCTTGATGAACGTGCCCTATGCTAACGACAATGTCAGAGATTATACAGCACAGCCTTGAGGGGTCCTGATAGATCTCAAATCCTGGCAGACAGCCCACACGCTTGTGCTCCAGGTCTCCTGGGAGGTGGGTGAGGGACAGACAGGCTGGCAGCTGAGGGACACAGGGCAGGAGCAGACAAGCCTGAGGAACAGGCTGGATGTGGCCTCAGCTGAGCCCTATCAGCTCTCCACTCCCAAGGCCTTCCTGTCCCAGGAACAGAAACAGGTTTTGAATCAGAAAATCTTAGACTATGCCCCGGCTGGTGTGGCTCAGAGGATTGAGTGCCCGCCTACGAACCAAAGGGTCGCTGGTTCTGTTCCCAGTCAGGGCACATGCCTGGCTTGCAGGTCAGGTCCCCAATAGGGGGCATTTGAGAGGCAACCACATACTGATGTTTCTCTCCCTCTCTTTCTCCCTCCCTTGCCCTCTCTAAAAATAAATAAAATCTTTTTAAAAAGAAAGAAAGAAAACCCTAGAATATTTTAATGTTGAGGTCTTTAAATTTTTTGGATCCCCTCAGTCTAAAAACCCTAGACTCCCACCATGCTCAACTCTCAGAGTCGAAAGTGATGCCCTGGCTGGTGTGTCTCAGTGGACTGAGCGCGGGCCTGCGAACCAAAGGATGGCAGTTTGATTCCCAGTCAGGGCACATGCCTGGGTTGTGAGCCAGGTACCCAGCTGGGGGTGTGAGAGAGGCAACCGAACAGTGTTTCTCCCCCTCTCCTCTCCCTCCCTTCTCCTCTGTCTAAAAATGAATAAATAAAATATATGTTAAGAAAGGATGTAGTGGACCTAGGTCATCACTGATGCCAGGGGAAGTCGGAGTGCCAACGAGATGGCGGCCCCCGCAGAGTGGGGCTAACATCAGACCAGTGTTTCCCAGGTAGCAGGACGGAGGGATGACTGTTTTCAATGAGATGCACCGAATAAATCCCCTAGGGCGGCCCTGTCCACTAGAACTTTCTGTGAGGGTGAAATGTTCTGTAACTGTCCAGTACAGCGACCCCTAGACACATGTGACTACTGAGATCTTGAAATATGACCAGGGCCCTGGCTGGGTAGCTCAGCTGGCTAAGTATTGTCCAAATATGCCAATGTGGTGGGTTCGATCCCTGGTCAGGGCACATGCAAGAATCAACCAGCAAATGCATAAATAAGTGGAACAGCAAATATTTCTCCCTCTCTCCTTCTCTCTCTAAAATCAGTACATTAAAAAAGAAACTATGAAAAAAAGAAATGTGACTAGTACAACTGAAAAACTGACATGAATTTTATCAAATTTTAAATAATTTAAATTAAAATAGTCACAGATGGCTAGTGGCTATTGTATTCATAGTATAGTTCTAGAGTCAAAGTTATTTCCTCTTTGATTTTTTTGGAAGATTTTATTTATTTCTTTTTAGAGAGAGGGAAAAGGAGGGAGAAAGAGAGGGAGAGAAACATAAACGCGGGGCCACCTTGCACACCCCCAACCAGCAACCCAGCTGGCAACCCAGGCACGTGCCCTGACCAGGAATCGAACTAGTGATCCTCCAGCTGGCAGGCCGGCACTTAATCTACCAAGCCACACCAAGCAGGGCCCTCTTCAGTTTTCTTTCACTAGTTCTTGTTACCTCAAAGAAAAGGGTTTCGTTGGGTGTTAACTCTGTTACCTGCTCCATATACTTGCTAATTTCAACAAAAAGAGGGGGCCTCAGACTCAGGGCTAAACTGGAATTTTTGTCCCTTTTTAAAATGTTGTCTGTGGAGGTAAATTTAAATACAATAAAATTCACCAACTTCAAGTAAACACTTGGATGATTTTCGAAAAATGTCTGTATTCTGTAATCACCACCACAATCAAGCAATCGCTCCCACCTCCTGGAAAACCACCTCCTGCCCTTTCGCAGGCAGGCCCCGCCCCACTGTGGCCACCGAGGATCTGTTTTCTTAGTTTTGCCTTTCCTGGAACGTCGTATAAATGTGTCTGGCTTCTTTCACTTGAAGCTAGACTAGAATCTAATTGCATTGTTTTATTGCCATTCCATTATTTTTCCTATGTTTTTCTAATTATGCAAATGATAATGAATTGGAACTTAGAAATAGAATATGAAATTCCTTTTCAAATTAAATCTGTTTAAGGAGCGTACATTCACTTTAAAACCCTAAGTCACTGATAGAACAGGTGGATCGTGGACACGGCATCACGTAAGTGGGACACAAATCATTGGAAAGGCCACCCAGTCCCACCTCTGTGTGTGACACACAGGGAAACCAAGGTCCAGAAACGGGGGGTGACTGGCCTGGATCAGTTGGAGCAGGTGGCAGAAGCCTGAGCTGCCCAGAACAGATGGCAGGGGCTGGGAGGACAGGCTGGGGTCTCCCTTAGGGTTGGAGGGTTCCCCCTCCCCCACTCTGCATCCAAGGTCAGAAGCTGGGCCTGACAGATGGGATTTTGCAGAGGAAGAGGGTTCTGGGAGTGAGGGGCCTTTGTCCTCCAGGCATTCCAACCCCATATGGCAGGGCCAAGCTGGAGGGGTGTGAGGGAAATAGGGCACCTCCTGAACTAAAAGGTCAGAGCCTGGTGACAGAATCTTTGTGGAAACTTGACAGCCAAGACTCTCCACTCAATGCGGCCTTTCTAGCTTTCAACTTGACCCCTCCACTCCACATGCAAACCAGATGCAAATGAGCCATGCTGCTTCCGAGCTCAGCCTCCCTTTCTCTCCTGCTGGGGCCCATCCCGCAGGTGCAGCCGCCCATGACACCGAAGCCCCAGGCCCACATCCCAGGCCCAGATCCTCAGACCCCTTGCACTAGGGCAGGGGCATGAAATGGCCTCACCTGACCCACCTCTCTGCCTGGACACTGTATCAGACCTTGAGCCACTTCTGCCCTCTCTCCCCTCTCCCCACCCTCCCCCCAGCTCAAGAAGAAGTTTTAAAACAGAAATCGGTATTACAAAGCTATAGTCATCAAAACAGCATGGTACTGGCATTGCCCTGGCCAGGGTGTCTCAGTAGTTGGCGGGTCATCCTGTAAATGAAAACTTGTGGGGTCAGTTCCTGGTCGGGTCACATACCTAGTTGGGAGGGTCAGGATTCAGGTGCTTGCAACCCCTCCCCCCTTCCCCTACACCCCTAACCCCACCCCCCACCCCATCTAGGCACAGATCTCCAGTCTGGGTGTGGGCAGAGGCAATTGATCACCGCGTCTCTCTCGCACTGACGTTTCTCCCTCTCCCTTCCTCTCTCTCTAAAAAAGCAAATGGAAATGTCCTCAGATGAGGATTTAAAAAACCCAGCACGGTACTGACATGAAAACACACAAAGGCCAATGGAACAGAACCAAAAGCCTAGAAACACACCTACGCATATGTGGCCAACTGGTACTTAACAGGGGGGCCTGGAAACGCTCTCGGGGGAAGGATGGTCCCTTCAACCGAATATGCGGATGCCAAATCATAACGTGGTACACCTGAAATTTACATAATGTCGCTAGCCAGCGCTGCCTCAATACATTTAATTAACGAGATAGAGTAAACGGTGTTGGAAACGCTGGGTAATCACATGCAAAAGAACGAAATCGGGTCCCTGTGCCAGTCACAAAAATTAACTGGAAGCAAACGTAAGGCCTGAAAGCACACAACTCCTAGAAGAAAGCAAGCTCCTTGAGGATGGAACCTTGGCGATGGTTTTTCAAATGAGGCACCAAAAGCAAAAATCAACAAGTGAGGCTACATCAAACTAAAAACCTCTGCACAGCAAAGGAAACAGAGAAAATATTTGCAAATCATGTATCTGATAAGGGATTGATATCCAAAATATATTTAAAAACTTACACAACTTGATAGCAGAACACCAAACAATCCTTGATTAGATATTTCCCCTAAAAAGACATACAAATGGCCAACAGATACATGCAGAAATGGACTGAGGGGGTGAAAATTCATGATATCTATAACGCACATTAAAATACTTCAGAAAGAAGTAGATGATGCAGACCTGAAAAGCGTTAATGATGAATCTGGGTGTTGGGTATAGACTTCATAATGTGATTCCCTATTTTTCTGTGCATCTAAAATTATTCTAATTCAATTTAAATCAGTTGACTTAAAGAAAAACATTAGGAACCAGCCATTGTGGCCAAAATTGTCGACCTGAAATAAGAATGGAGGAAGACTGAGCCCGGTAGGGAGAACCTTCCGGGTTGGGAAGTCCAGCCCTGCGTCTGCGAAGCCCCTGAGCCCTGTGTGTCCCTTCCCTGTCTGCAGCCCCTCCCCCCGGGGGACACCCTGACTCTCCTCTTAGCACTGACCTGTGGCACCGTGGGCCTTGCCTCTGACCAGCCCCCCTCCTCCATCCGCCCTCAGGTTCAGGCCAGGCAGGAGACAGTTAACTGTCCCCAACCCTGAGAGGTCTGGCCACTCCCACCGGTGTCTGGAATGAGAAGGGCACAGAAGGACACACCCCATTTCTGAGCCCAGTCCTAGACATCTGTCCTCCCTCTGTCTACCTCACGGGACAGACAGGAAACTGAGGTCGGGGCCTGACCCACGTCCCCTGTTTCCAGGGCCAACGCTCTTCCTAAGGACCAAGGACACACAATCTCACAGAAGAAAGAGGTGGAGGGAAGACCCAGGGCACAGGAAGGGTCAGAAGCAGGCTTCTGTCTCCCAGGAGTCAGGGTCATAGGCAGAAGGTAGAGGACAGAACCCTGGGAGTCTGAGATCTCTGAGCTGAGGGGGTCAGTGCACTGTGGGTGCCCACCCAGCAGGACAGGGCTCTTCCCTCCTTAGTCATGCCCCCTCCCTCAGTGCAGCCCCAGGCTCCCCAGCTCAAAGAGAGGTGCCCCCTTTACCAGTTGCTCAAGCAGGAACCTCGAAGTCCCTGTAGTTCCTCCTTCTCCCTCAGCCCCAATCTAGTCAGTTGCCCCTCCTCCAGCTCTCCCCTTCCGTTCAATCTGTCAACAAATGTTCCCTGAGCTCATTCTGTGCACCAGGCACAAACCTAGCATCAGGGCCCCAGCCATGAGCGAAACAGACACAGCCCCATCCTTGGTGAGCAGCCATTGATGGGAAACACCAAATAAGATGCTTAAGTGAACGTCTGACACACCATCAAGGGCACGGAAAGGAAAACCAGAGGGGCGTGAAGAATCAGAGAGTGGCAGCAATGAGACTATTTTAATGAGAGGGTCACCTCTGAGGGATGAGGTGGAGCAAAGACAGGAATAAAGAGCAGGCAGAGCCATGGAGCTACCTGGAGAAAGAGAGACTTAGACAGAGGAAATGACCAGTGCAAAGGCCCTGAGGCAGGGAGTGAGTTTACCTCTGAGAGAGCAGCAAAGGGGCAGTGTAGCTGGGGTGGAGAGTGAGGGGGTGGTGGCAGAGAGGCTGGTCAGGCTAAGGGGGGTCCCGTGAGGAGGGCTTGAGAATGGCTGGGAGTGGTCTAAGCAGAAGCAGGACAGACTCAGACTTAGGTTACAACAGCTTTCCTTTCACTGGAATGGAGTGCAGGGGACAAAGGGTAGTAGCAGAAAGGCCAGTGAAGAAACTACTGCAGCAGTCCAGGCAAGACGTGAAGGGCAGGGAGGTGGTGGCTGGCAGTGGAGGGGCACAGAGTGACCTAATCCTGGATCTGCTAAGGGATCAGATGTCGGGTGTGGGAGGAAAGAAAGGAGTCGGGAGGGGACAGGCACCTCCATTTTAGAGACCATGGTTCCTTGCTGTATCCCCAGTGCACCGGACAGAGTTGAGCTCAATTAATAGTTAATGAAAGACAAAGAGCAAATTAAGAAAGAAAGAGAATCCCAGTCTCAGATTCTCCCTTCAGACCAGACTGGGTTTGAGGGTTGTTTTTTCCCAGGGTAGGTTTTTCCCTTTTCAACCTTGTCTGAAGGCGACCTCTGGTGGCTAATTATTAAACTGCAACCCTCACTTGACAGCAGTAAGGAACGGATAATGGACCCTGGAAGATTCCCAGCTGGGTAGAATCAGAGACCACATTTCACTGCCACTACTACCATCCCCCGCCCCCACTTGACAGATGAAGATACTGAGGCATTGAAGTCTGATCTCCATCTCAGCAGCTGCCCCTTCTGGCCTCCCAGCTACTGTTTTCCAGAACTGAATGGATCTTTCAGGGAAACCCCCATACCCTCTGAACGGGATGCTGGGAGTTCACTCACTGTCTTCCTACATTCCTATGAAGCAGAAGCGTCATACCGCCAGGGCCTGCATACATGCCAGGGTAGGCACTCCTAAAACACCCAAGTCAGCGCATATCATCCTTTCTTAGCTAGACGGGAAAACTTCAACCCCTGTGGGTTGGCATCTCCACCATCCTTCACTCCTGGAATCCTGCCCCAGAGCACCCAGCAGAGGTCTACCTGCAAGAATCCATTTCTCACACACACGCACACACCCCTGGAATCTGCTCCCTTCCCAGCCCAGTTCCTCCAACTGGGGTAAAGGGCGTGCCCCCCTCCCCCACCACCAGCGCCTCATTCAGAGGGCACCGTGTCTCCTCCCACCTTCAGCTGTTAGAGTGCCTTGAGCTGCCATTGCTTTTTACACAGGACCCAACCAGGCAGAGGAAAGGAGGTCCCAGGTGCGTTCTGAGCAGGCTAGAAGGGTTGTCACCTCCTTCGAGCTGCATGTAAGACCTCTATTGATGCAACACAAGATGGCATTGGATGTTTCTTTTATTTCTTTCTCTTCTTGTTTCTCTTTTTAAAGTAATTTTCAATTTTATATTACACAACTAGCAGGGTTATAGACTCCCAGGAAACAGAAATATTTCAGTTAAGGCTAAAGTTCTCTTGGATCACTCCCCATCCCCCACCCCGTTCCTGGACCCCCTGAACAAAGGGAAGCACTGTTGTCAATTTGAAGTTCATTCTTGCAGATTTTTTAATGTATATGTGACACACACGCACACACACACACACACACCTGAAAAATATGTAGCATTTTCTTGGGATTATTTTTCTGAAAAGTGGAATCATACTGTACGTATTTATCCCGTGACTTTTTTCTCCACTGTGTTCTGAACTCTGGAGTCCAGTTCACGAATGTAAGATGGTATTCACTTGGATGGGGAGCTGCATCAGGCTTCGAACCTCTTTGGGAAGCAAACTAGTTCCTAATTGGCCCGGATGCACCCTGTGGAACCCCGCCCTCCAACTCTCTTCTCTCGCATCTCCTTTTCCCCGGCTGTCCTTCCTCCCATCTGCCCCTTTTTTTCACCCCCGTACCTAGGCCCCACACAACCAACTCCCTTGTGAGAAGGTCATAAACCACCAGATGCCCTTGAAAACGCTCCTGTTCTGAGTTTGGGGCTCCCTGCGCCTCCTAATGGTGCCTATGAGTAACTGCAGCCCTCTAAGCCTTTTGCCCATCAATTCATTCAGGAGTGTACTAATCTACACTTAAACCTGCGTGTGCCTGCCAGAGACGGGTGGCCGCAGATGAGCTCATCTCTGCCCTGGCAACTCTCTTGGTGGAATGTGAGTGCCCTCGTGACGAACCAGAAGAATCTGCCTCTTTAAGAGCGCTCGGGGAAGCGCTTTGTGGGAAACTCCTGGTCCTGGTGGAGGACAACGGGGCGGTCCCTCCCGAGTGTGTTGCAGTCTGCTGCTGGGACCCGAGTCCACAGGTATTCCACACACGGGCAAAAAGGCAAATTGCCAGGGCGTTTGTTGCAGCACTGTTCTCGATGACAAATTATATGCGCCCAGCAATCAGGCCGGCTACATTCATCCAGGTGCATTCGGATAATGGGACACGTCTAGGTCCAACCCCTCCGGAGCCTGGGACTGTCCCTCTCGGAGTGTCTTATTTATAATGTTTGTTGCCCATCTCTCCCCACGAGAATGTCAGCTCTCCAAAGAAAGGCTTTGTGCATTTTGTTCAATTCTATAGCACAGTGCCTGACACACAGCTGACACGTGACAGAGGTTTGGTCAATGAATGAAGGTCTCATTCATGGCACGGGACATGGAAAGATCCCTAACCGATATTAACTAAAAAGCCACGCTTCAGATCAACGTGGATGGTGCGCCCCACTGTGTAAAGAATGTGGGTGGGATGCTTTCCTGTAAACCTAAAACTGCTATTTTTTAAAGTCTATTAATTAAACAACAATGAAAGCTACAAAACTTTCTGGAGAAGACAAAGAAAAGGAGAACACTTTGGTTGGGTTTCATTCATTCGTGTATGCAACCAGTATGTATTAAACTCCCGATACACACTGGTCATGTTCGATAAAGGGTTCTTTGGAGAAAGTGACATTTGAGATTGGCTTTGAAATATGAGTAGGATTGTTCCAGGAGGAGATGGGGCAGAAAGGATATTCTAACACCCGGGTCGGTGTGGAAATTGTGGCGGCGTAGATGTACTATAAATACTTAGAGAACGGTCAGCAGTTCTGGTCGCAGGCTGCAAAGGCTCCACTCGAGAAAGACAAAGTGATAGCGTTGTTGAGGCCTATTGGTCCCAGCTGAGAAAGGACGTAAAAGCAAGGCTTAGGCATTTTTCTTGATTTGGTAAGCAACAGAGGAGTCTTTGAAAGTGGATAACAAAGATACATTTTTAAATTAAAAATAACACAAGAGGCAACTGTGAGATGGCCACAGCGAGGCCACCTCCTAAGGAAGAACTTCCTGCTGGAGTCAGGAGGGGCGCATCCCTGGGAGGCGGGGCTTGGGGACCTCACTGCCTGAGTCCGGTGGGGCCACGTATTTCAGGCTCCCTAGGAGCAGATTCTTGTGACCCAAGTGTTTGCTACCAGCACTTCCTGGGCCCCTGCCCGCTGAGAAAGGGGACCAGGGTCTGCTCACCTCTCATCCCAACAATATACCTGGAGAGGGATTGCTGGGTAAGTAAATGCGTGACTCGGAAAATGACGCAAAAAGTGAGCCAGAATTATTGGTAGAAGTCAGCATTTGGCAGGCATTTACTAAGTGCCAAAGGAACCCTGTGCGGTTCATTTTATGCCACGTGGGCACCCATTTGAGTCTGGGTTCAAATCCTGACCACGTACTGGCTCTAGCACCTTGAGCAAGTCACTTAACCACTTTGAGCCTCGCTTCCCCACCTGAAAAGTGGCACCTACCTGCTGCCTAGGCCTAATGAGAGATTCGATCAGAAGGGAACTCTGTGTCAGGGTAGTATTTGTTGGCAGACGTCAGGACCAGCCCTGCCACGCCTCTTGACTCCTCTGGGCCTCTGCTTCCTCATCTGTAAGATGGGGAGAGTTACAGTGCCTCCCCAAAAGGCTGTGGTGAGGACTAAATGCATGTCAAGCTGTGCCTGACACACTCAGCTCAACACACACTGGCTGCCATGATTTCTGCCTTACGAGGAGGCGCTATTATTCCTGCCATTTTGCAAGGGACTTGCTTAAGCGCCAGTATTTGAACCAAGAGATTCTGTCCCTGGAGCGGGTTCCTGTAGGAAAGGAAATACAGTAGCCACAGGGTGGGGCCAGAGCCGTCCACCTGGGCAGGTCCTTTGCCTTCTGGAGGTCAACCGTCAGGAAAAGCTGAATGGCCGTGAGCACTGGATAAGGTCAGCCCTTTATTGTCACTGTCCCTTGACAATTAACTGGCTGCCTGGCAGACTCCAGACACACAGGAGTAGGCTCTGGGTGGTGTTGGGAGCCCCTCCCACTCTCCCCCACTACTGGGCGGGGACAGGTTAATACTAACCGAGCTGCCTCCCGCCCCTCCCACACAGAGCCGCTGGAGAACTAAGCCAGCAGGTAAGCAGACAGAGCTGGGTGGCTCAAGTCTGTGAGGGCACAGTCCTGAGGTACCAGGAGCCAGCTGCTGGCAGGGAGGGGAGCACCTGGCACAGGGTGGAGGAGGGGCACTTGTTTGAAGACTGAAGGTGGCTCGTGGCCTTTCCCCTAGTTTCAGGCTGCTGGGTTAGAAGGATAGGAAGGGAGAAGGGCCTTCTTCTCTGGGAGGTGAGCTACCTTGAACCTTCTGGGTAGACTCCAGACCTCTCCTCCCCAGGCCATAACATTGGGCCCTCAATGACCTCTGCCAGCTGCCTGTCTACCCCTTTGGGAACTGTGGACGCCTGCTTCTGCCAGGCGGGGGCTGGAGCCTCACCAGCCAAGCAGGAGGTCTGGGAGCTGGGGTTGGGGGTTGGGATGGGCACTGAAGGGAGGGGAAGCCAGCCAAGGGCAGCCCTGTGGGAGGACTGAAGCTCTTCCAGGCCCTGGGAGGGAGGAGTAGTAGGACAGGAACTCACAGTCCCAGCCGGCCCAGGCTCCTGTTATCTCCTTGCTTCCTCCCTGACACCCAAGGTAAACAAGCCCGGGCATCTTCACAGCCTTTGGTGAAACTTCAGCCCAGAGAGGGTGAGCAGCTCACCTGAGGACACACAGCAGTGAACACAGGGCTAGATGACTAGAGACAAGGTTGGGGGCTGGACAGGGTGTAGGCAAGCACCGCCTCGTCTCTGGGCCTCGGTTTCCCCACATGTGTGAAATGGGCACATTGGGTCGGATGAGGTCCCGGAGGAATCGGAAGCAGGGAGAGGAGAAGGCCTCTTGACACTTGTGGATGAGATCTGTGAGCAGCTGAGTGGCCGACCTGGCCAGGCATCCAGCACACCCAGCTGCCCCTCGGTCTCCATCTCCCCCTCACCTTACCTCCTCTTTTTGCCCAGCCTATGTCCCTCTGTCCTTTCTGCCCATTTCTTCTTCTAGCTTCCGGTTCTTCCTGCCTCTCCGTGTCTCGGTCTCCATCTTTGTCTTTCTCCCTCTAGGTTTTTGGTTTTAATCCTCTTGATCTCCCTGTCCTGTTGAGACTCTACGTCATCCTTTTCCTGCCCAGACAGCAAACCTGGGACAACACTGACTCAGACCTTTGCCCAGACCTTGTCAGACCCTGGCACTGCCCAGGGCCACCCTGGCCAGCTGAGTTGGCATGGCTAGGGCAGGCTCGGCCGGTGGCCTAGGCATCAGCAAACCAGATGACCACCTGGCCACTGAGAAAGAGGACAGGGCCCTGCTCTCATAGAGATGATATTCCACATGGGAGAGACCATCACTCCACCAATAGACACAGACATACTCTGGCCACAGAGCTGATGCACCATCATACAGTGAAGGAATAAAGCAGACAGCAGGAGAGAATGCCAAGGGTGGAGGTTGTTTGGGTTCTGATGGTCAAGGTCAGACAGGAGCAGAGGAGGTAGCCCAGCCATGCACTGGCCCTGGGTGGGAACTGCTCCCCCTCTCCCTCATCCCCGTGGGCCCGGGACTCCCGGCTTTTGATTCGAGGATACAAGGCAAAGAGACACCTTTGCTCTGGACCCTCCTGGATTCTGTGTTCCCACCTGTTATGGGAATGAGTGCCTCATGCAGAGCCGTAGGCTTCTGGTCTCCCCCAGTGGCAGAAGGGGCCCCAGGAAGAAGGGATGTCTTAGAGCCTCCCCTATGTTCTCTGGGGCCTGTACCCCATGCCTCCCCTTCCCAGCCCAAGTGCTGGGGTTAGTGGAAAGGGATCCTGCTCAGCTTGGCCCTTACAGCCTCTCCATAACGCCCTCACCTCCAGGCTGGTTCAGAGGGCTGAGTCCACATTCAGATGTTCTGGGATTAAATCTCATCTCCCAAGTGACCAACTGTGTCACCTCAGGTAAACTACTTCCCCTCTCCGAGCCTCAGTCTTCTCATCTATAAAATGGAGATAACCATAACGCCTACCCCGGATTGTTGAGAGGGTTTGATGGATACTGTGTGTAAAATGCTTAGCACGGGGCCTGGCAAAATGAGCAGCAGTTAATGAAAGGCGGCTATTGTTGTTGTTGCTACTAACGGTATGGTTATTACATTGAACTGTAATACATTCTATTATCGTTGTTGCTGCATTGTACTCTACGCCAGCTTTCCGACAGGTTTCACTCCTGCTTCCACCCTGGCCCCACACGATTCTCCTCACAACAGCCAGCACGATTCTGCTAAAAACTAAATTAGAGCTGGTCCCACCCCTGTCTCTCGGTGAGGATTTTGGCTCAGAGGAAACACCCCAACTCTTGCCTACAAGGCCCTGTGGGACCTGCCCACCTCTGCTTACACTGCTGCAGCCACAGTGGCCTCCGGGCTGTTCTTCCAACGCCAAGGTCTGTTTCTGGAACCTGGCAGGTGAGGCTGTGCCCCAGGGCCTTGGCACATGCTGTTCCCTCCCCCAGACGATTCTCCCCCCTCAGGTGGCTCACTCCCACCCTTCCTTCACGCTGCCTCCAACAACCCCATTGAAGATCGCAGCCACCCTCCACGATGGCCGGCTCCCCTCAGCTTCTCCTTCCTCCACAGCCCTTATCAGTGGCTGATTTGCTTGACATTCCTGTTATTTTGCTTCGGGACTGCCTCTCACACTTCCTTGACAGCAGAGATTGTTATCCAGCACACAGCAAATACCCCACGCATATTGGTTGAATACACAAAACCTGTAAGGTCACCATAGAAACAAAAATAGTAAATAGAGATGTTCGTATAAAGAATATATTCCCACATACTCTGAGTATTAGTCACGGGGAGGCACTCTGAAAGTTGTCGGAAAACAGCCAGGCCTCTACACATGCAGTGCCCGCCCCCAGCATGTCCCCCAACTCACAGTCACTGATGGCTGCGCCCCGCCCCCTGCCCCGCCCCACCCCCCAAGTCCAGGAGCACCCGGCATCTGGTGTGGCTGGCCGGGAGTGGGTCAGGGCCGGGGAGGATGAAGGAGATGGGTCGTGCTGGGCCATAGCACTGCTGTGACTGTTTTCCAGATGAGGAAGCAGAGATTCAAAGAGCCAAACCCCTTCCCTCAGCTCTGTGGGGCCTGGGCACTCAGGCCCTCAGTGGGCCGGGGGTGGGGCGGGGCTGTGGCACGTGAGTGAAATCCAGGCTCCTTACCTGCTCTGTCTGCCCTGATTTTCCCATCAGGCCCCCTACTCCAGCCAGACTGGCCCAGGCTCATTTCTGCCCTGGGTCCTTTGCAAAATCTGTTCCTGCTCTTTTGGTATTTTTACTACAGTCACGTGCTACTTAACCACAGGGATGGTCCTGAAAATGTGTCCTCAGGTGATTTTGTCGTTGTGCAAACGTCACAGTGTGCACTTACACGTACCTAGACAGCATAACCTACACACCTAGGGTACGCATTACAGCCTGTCTCTCCTAGGCTACAAGCCTGTACAGTGTGTTACTATACAAAACCTCACGAGATTAAATCCCACTCAAGAGAAAGCAATCCAATCGAGAGATGCAGTAAACAAGATGTATGAGGCTGCGGCTGACGTAACACGGAACACTGCCTTACAGAAGACGTTTTATGTTTTTATTGTTTAGATTTTATTTATTTATTTTTAGAGAGAAGGGAAGGGAGGGAGGGAGAGAGGGAGAGAAACATCAGTGTGTGAGAGATACAGTAATTGGTTGCCTCTCACATGCCCCCAGCAGGGGACCTGGCTGAAACCCAGGCATGTGCCCTGACTGGGAATTGAACCAGGGACCTTTTCATCTGCAGGCTGGTGGTCAATGCACTGTGCCACACTACCCAGGGTGAAAACTTTTTTTTTAGTAAGTAGAAAGAGGGAACACTAAACCCTGGCTTGTGTGACTCAGTGGATGGAGCGCCGGTCAGTGAACCAGCAGGGTTGCTGGTTCAATTCCCAGTCAGGGCACATACCTGGGTTGTGAGCCAGGTCCCCAGCTGGGAGTGTGCAAGAGGCAACCGATCAATGTTTCTCTCCCTTGTTCCTGCCCTTCCCCTCTCTCCAAAATTAAGTAAATAAAATCTTTTTTTTAAGTGCACTCTGTAATAGTGAGTATAGTGTGTCAACCAGTAATGGAGTCATTTACCGTCGCTATAAGGCACTGTGTACTGCATGTGCTTCTGTGTGCTCCCGTGGGCCTGGACCCGCGGCGCAGCAGGTGCGTCTGCGTCAGCAGCACCGCAGACCCGTGAGGAGTGTGTCTGCCACGCGTCACTAGGCAACAGGAATGTTTCGGCTCCATCGTGTTTTACTGGGACCCCTGCAGGTGTGGTCCAGCGCTGACAAAACTTCGTTATGCGGTGTGTGACTGTGCTGTTTTTAACACGCAAACATGTAAACATTTAATCCAGCTGGAATTGATTTTAAGGGAGGGTGGGGTAGGGGGTTCGAAGTAAGAAAGACCTGGCTTCATTTGTTTTTCCCAAATGGCAAGTCAATAGCAAGTCTCATTTTCTGACTGGTGCTATGCAGGAAAGCTACATATTTGTAAATGTGTAACTGGCCTCCTTGCTGAACTCTCTCATTAGCTGACTGGCTTTTCAGATGATAAAGGTAATCGGCTCCTCTGAATTTGCCTCCCATCTTTAATTATTTACTTATTCCCATTTATTAGGCATATCATTTATTGCCTCCTCTATATCTACCACCTTCTGCTGTCAAGGCCTGGAACAGACCTTTGCCCCCAAGTTCATTCCTAACCTTCTGGTGTCTCTTTAAGATGCCTCTCAACAAATAATTTTGTTTGATTTGGGTTTTTGATCAAATCCTGGTTGGGGCAGGACCTGCGTCTCTGAGCCAGAGCATTAATAGTAAAGGAGATAAATGCACTATTCATTAGTTTTGGGTTACTGTAATTGGTCAAAATATATCCTTGAATATATATCTCTTTACACTTAGGCAGTGTTTCACTGTATATAAAAGTCTTGAACAAAATAACTTATATACAACTTAAACAACATAGTTCAGTTGCAGGCAGAACAGGACTGGACGGCAGCTCTGTGCCACAAAGTTCACAGGAGGTTTAGTCTCCATCTAGACCCTACATCATCCTCCATAGTGCAAAACGGCTGCTGGAGCTCTCACCATCACATCTGAGTTCCAGACAGCAGGATGGAGGAAGAGAAGAATTGCACACCCCCTTATCTCTAAGGAGATCTCTCAAGTCCTTTCCAATCCCCTTGTCCTGGGCTTGATCGGAGGGCCATGCCCAGTCACAAGAAAGACTCAGAATGTAATCCATTAGCTTGGTGGTCATTTACCCAACCGAAAACCTGGCCTCTGTGACACCTAAGGGAGAAGGAAAGAATGGCTAGTGGGGAGCACCGGGCAGCCTCAGCTCTGGAATATCACACCATGCTCTCTACCTGTTCTCGCCTTCCATGTTGTCTCACCAACCTGTCCATCATCAGAACTCTGCCTGCCTGGGCGCAGGGCAGTTTTTTTATATATACTTCAAAAATGTTTTTTTTTATGGACCCTTCACTCTGCTGGTTGCCCTCTCCCAGATATATTTTTTTATTGTTGGTCAGTTATAGTTGTCCCACCATTTTCCCCGTTGCTTTCCCCTGCACTGCCCCCTCACAGTCAACCCCCGCCATCCTCCATGCCCAAAAGCCCTCTGCTCATGTTCCTTAATTTGCCCCTTCCCCGTCTGTCCCCCATTATGCCCCTCGCCCTTCCCTTCTGGTCACTGTCAGTTTGTTCTGTATTTCAGTGTCTCTGGTTCTATTTTGCTCGTTTCTTTGTTTTTCTTTTTTTAATTAGGTTCCACTTATAGGTGAGATCATATGGTATTTGTCTTTCTCCACCTGGCTTATTTCACTTACTGCTCTCCAGTTCCATCCATGCCACTGGGAAGGGTAGGAGTTCCCTCTTTGTTTCTGCTGCATAGTATTCCATTGGGTAAATGCACCACAGTTTCTTGATCCACTCATTTGCTGATGGGCACTTAGGTTGCTTCCAGTACTTGGCTATTGTAAATTGCGCTGCTATGAACATTGGGGTGCATAGGTTCTTTTGGATTGGTGTTTCAGGGTTCTTAGGGCATAGTCCCAGCAGCGGAATTGCCTGCCGGATCAAAAGGCAGTTCCATTTTTAGTTTTCTGAGGAAATTCCATACTGTTTTCCACAGTGGCTGTACCAGTCTGCATTCCCACCAACAGTGCACTAGGGTTCCCCTTTCTCCACAACCTCACCAGCACTTGTTTGTTGATTTGCTTATGATGGCCATTCTGATCAGTGTGAGGTAGTATCTCATTGTGGTTTTAATTTGCATCTCTGATGGCTAGTGATGCTGAGCATCCTTTCATATGTCTCTGGGCCCTCAGTATGTCCTCCTTGGAGAAGTGTCTGTTCAGGCCCTTTGCCCGTTTTTTAATTAGCTTGTCTTCCTGGTGCAGTCATGTGACTTCTCTGTATATGTTGGAGATCAAACCCTTGTCTGAGATTTCATTGGCAAATATGTTTTCCCATACAGTTGGTTCCCTTTCATTTTGATGTAGTCCCATTTGTTTATTCTTTCCTTTATGTTCCTTGCCCTAGGGGATGTCTAGGTAAAAACATTTCTGCATAGGATACCTGAGATTTTCCCACCTGTGCTCTCCTCTAGGACTTTTATGGTGTCGAGTCTTATATTTAAGCCTTTTATCCACCTTGACCGGGGCAGCTTTTTAAAAGTGGGATTCTGCCTGCTTTACACCAGCTTCTGGTCTCAGGTGGGGTGGGCAGCCATCGCCAGTTTCTGGGTCTTCTCGGACAGTACGGTAGGAACCTGGGAAGCGGCACCAGAGCTCCTGGCCTTGGGGGGAGATCCTCTCCCTCCTCCACTCCCCTGACCCGCTGGAGAGACCTGCTCCCGTTTGGTAGCCACTGAGTTACCTGCTTTGGCCGAGGTCGGGTGAGAAACTCGGCCTCCCCGTCTAGTCCCAGCGGCCCCTCCTCCCCACCTCACCTCTGCCTTAACCCAGGTTTCGCTTGAGATCTGCCACCCACGCACCTCTTCCTCATACTCTTCTCTGAGGACAGTCCCTGTGGCTTTTCTTTCATCCCTCAGAGCTCTGGGCACAAAGCAGGTGCTCAATAATCACTGTTGGGTGACTAAGAGAAACTGATGACAAAATTTTGCCATCAGGAATTACTTGTGTTATGTCCAAAAGTGTGTTCAGGGTGACTGCATGTGTTTGCTGAAAGAGCGGTCACTTGCTGTGGTCGGGCACCATCCTGGCATTCCGCAGGCTCCTGGTGTTGGTGCCGGGAGCCTCCCCCTTTTACAGAAGAGGCATCAGGTACAGGAGGTTTAGGTCATTTGCTCAGGTTGGAAGGATTAAAGCTGGGATTTGAACCTGGGGGTCTGGCTTCAAATTTTACCACAGGAGAGAGTGGTAAGGTGGCTGGAGGCCGTGCCTGCAGCCCACGAGGGGCTGAGAGAAGCCCAATGCTGGATTCCAGCCCTCACCTTGCCCCTGGCTAGTGAGGGATCCTGGGCAGGCCACGCTAAAAAATACGGAGTCGCAGTGCCTATGGGGCCAGGTGGGGCCCAGGCAGGTACCCTAAGCTAAAGAGGGCCAAGAGTGATGGTTGCCATGTGGGCTTGAAGGCCTGGTGTGGTATTCCAGAATATCCTCGAGAAACCAGAAATCTTCCCGCCCCCCACCCCGTGGGCTAGCTCCAGTCTTTATTTCCAATCTGTTACAAACTCTTACATTTTTACTTTTACAGTAAAAATGAATTACTAGAGAAATGCAATTTTGTTTTAATTTTTTAAAAGATTTTATTTATTTATTTTTAGACAGAGGGAAAGGGTAGGAGAAAGAGAGGGAGAGAAACATCATTGTGTGGTTGCCTCTCACGCACCCTCTATGGGCGACTAGGCCTGCAACCCAGGCATGTGCCCTGACTGGGAATCGAACCAGCAACCCTTTGGTTCACAGGCCAGCGCTCAATCCACTGAGCCACACCAGCCAGGGCTGAAAAATATTTAACTCAAGATATAAAATATACGTCTCCCCAAATGTGTATTGTGAGATTTGACATAACATTCCAAGAAACCAGAAACCGTGAGTGCCGTGTGCCACCTCCCAATGTGCGGATTTCAGTAACTGTTCGTGACACACGGCAAACCGGAGTGCCCACTGCTGCTCCGCGGAGGCCAGGGAGTCACCGGTCTGCAAATCCTGAGCTGGGCCGTCTGTCTTCTGCCTTCAGAATGCCAGGATCCGAGGCAGCCCTCTGCCCTGTAAGAGCTTCAGTCTCCCCAGAAATGTGCCTGCCTGTGTCCCCACCAGAACATTTTACATAAAGGAGCCTGGGCCAAGCACTCACCAGCCAGAGGAGGTTTTTTGGAGACAGGGTCCTGAAGAAAGCTGGGCTGTAGGTGTGGTGGGGCTGGGGTCAGGGGTGGGTGCTCCAGGCTCGGAGCAGAGCACAAGCAAAGGGGGGAGCAGCCAGACAGGTGGCAATTGCCAGGGGGGCTGCTCTTCTCCAGTGGGACCTCTGGGTGCACCAGAGCCAGGCTGTCCTGGGCTGTCAGTCAGTCCAGCTTCCCCAGTGAGAGAACAGAGCTTCAGTGGCCTAGCTAAGGCCCCAGACAGGGGTGGTGGAGCAGGATGGAAAGCAGCTCAGGCTGCATTCTGCTCCAGGCTTCCCAGAGCGGAAGAGAGGTGATGCTGGGAGTGGGTGGACTGGGTTCTTCCCCTCCCCCACTCTCCCACAGAACCCCACCCCAGGAGGAAGGAGAAAGGAGGAAGGGAGTGGAATACTTGAGAATCAGTTGCTGTGGTGTCAAGAATTTCCTGGGTCAGGCAGGGCCACAAGAGACTCCCCTGCGTGTTCTAGAAGAACAGAAGCAAGGCATTAAAGACTGACTGCGTGAACTGAGTAGAACCAGGGGATCAGGCGTCCCCGCAGGGTCATGGGAGGGTGCAGGGAGCCGAGAGCCCCAGGACACCAGCTCCAAATCCCACCTCCCAGCTTCAGGACCGAGCCCTGTTCCCACCTGTAAAAGGAGGCAACTGGCCATCAGTGGACCTTCAACCCTCCAGGACATTTCTCCCAAAACGGTGCATGGACCACTGTGATTGTGCTGCGTGTGGCTCCTCACGGCGAATCTTCTCCCCTTTTCCATTTGAATCATTGTGTGTTCATTTCCACACGAACTAGAAAAAAAATAACCATGTCACCAAACCTGCCATTTCACCGTAATGAGAAGAGCTGGCCGACCCTCAGTGAGTGCTTACTGTGTGCCCGGTGCACCTGGAGACAGCAGAAACTCGCTAGCACCTTCGCATCTCATTGTCCTTTATGTACAGGTGAGGGAAGTGAGGCCCAGGGAGGCAAAGCCACTTGCCCAAGGCCGCCCTACTAAGTGGCAGGGCTGGGCTCAGGCCCAGGCAGCTGGCTCCAGAGCCTCCTCCTGGCCTCTCTGATACTTTTGCTTGCGCTGAGGGGAGAGCAAAGGGAGTAAGGGCACAGGTGGTGTGACAGGTCACTGGGGAGCCGGCACGCAGGCGGCAGAAAGCTTTCAGGGGGCGGGGGCTAGAGTTAAGTGGTCTCCAAGGGCCCGTCCAGCTATGGAGCTCTATAATTTCAGGAGAAAAATGCCAGATTGGGGTTTTATGTCAAGCGACCGTATTTTTGTAATAGGCAGTGTGTTTACATGGTTCACGAGTCAAAACTATACAAAAAGGTCTGCAGATCATTTGGTGGAGCTGCCACAAACCCCCAGCAGCTCCTGTGCGCTGCAAGGGCCGCCCTGTGCAAACACAAGCAAAGAGAACATGTGTCTACAAGGCAGCGCCCTGTCTGTCTCCCTCGACTTTGTTCCCTTAGCCACATGGCCCGGCCGTGTCAGCCAGGGAGCCCTCCCACGTTCTTCATCCCTTTTAACGGGTGTGTGGCGTCCCAACTCACAGACACACCTTTGTTTAGCCCTTCCTTTATTCACAGGCACTTGGGGGGTCTCCTATATTTTGCTATTACCAACAAGGCCACAAGAAAGGATAACCTCCTACATGCATGATTTGGTCCAGGGCCGGTAACTCTGGGACAATCTCATAGCGAGAAACAGCACCTTGGAATCATTGTGCATTGACATTTCCCACGAGGAACCAAGGTGATAATCCTTTCATATGTTTAAGGCTTCTTTGTACTTTGTTCTCCAAACCGTTTATATCCTTTGCCCACCTCTCTGTTGGGTCTTTTTGTTCTTAATTTCTAAGAACCGTTTATGTGTTCAGAAGATGAGCCCTTTGTCTGTGGTTTACGCTGCAATATTTCCCCCCAGGTTATCATCTGTCTTTTTTTTAATCTTATTGTTGGCACTTTTTTTTTGCACCTTTTTTTGCAGAAAGTATTTTGTTGATTTTTTTGTTTGCTGCTGTGTTTTGATATTTATGCAGTCGAATGCATCTAACTTTTCTTCGGGGCTCTCGTCTTTACAAATCATGGGTAGAAAGCCTTTCCTACTGAAAGGTTAGTTTTAAGGAATTTGTTCACGTTTTCTGCTAATAAAAGGCCAACCTGTTCACGGAGAGAGGAAGGACAAAAGCCCCAAAGCCCAGTCTTTTGCTGGACAGTGAACCTGACATTGCTCGCCTGGTATTTTTCTCTGCAGACCCTGCTGCTGGCTGAGCTGGGGAGGCAGCAGCTTCCGGCCGGGGCAGGCGGCGCCATGGCACTCCTGACACACCTGCTGGTCTGCACCTTCGGGATGGGCTCCTGGGTGGCCATCAACGGGCTCTGGGTGGAGCTGCCGCTGTTGGTGACACAGCTGCCTGAGGGCTGGTACCTGCCCTCCTACCTGACAGTGATCATCCAGCTGGCCAACATCAGCCCGCTCCTTATCACCCTGCTCCATCACTTCCGGCCCAGCTGCGTTCCCGAGGTGCCCGTCATCTTCACTGTGCTGGGTGTGGGCACCGTCACCTGCACCCTCTGTGCCTTCCTCTGGAATGTCACCTCCTGGGTGCAGGGCAGCCACCACAGTGTCGCTTTCATGGTCCTCACCTTCTTCCTGGCCCTGGTGGACTGCACCTCCTCCGTCACCTTCCTGCCTTTCATGAGCCGGCTGTCCACCCACTACCTCACCACCTTCTTTGCGGGCGAAGGGCTCAGCGGCCTGCTGCCAGCCCTGGTGGCTCTCGCCCAGGGCTTGGGTCTCACCACCTGCGTCAACGTCACTGGGACATCTTATACCACCTCAAGCCCCAACACCACCGGGAAGGCCGACACCCCACAGGTACCCAGCACCACCCAGGGCCGGCACCACACTCCGTGCCTGGTCACCGCAAGATCATGCGGAGGGCTTGTGTTTCTGAAACGTTGGGTAGACCCGTGCCCTTGACCTGGTTGTACTTTAGATCACCTGGGCGGAAACGCACCAGTGGGCACCCCCCACGGCCAGACCAGTCAAGTAAGACTCTGAGCGTAGGGCTTTCCCAAAACCCTCAATTGAAGCAGTCAGCTGTGCTTTGAAATCTAGACTTTCAGCTTTTATTTTTATTTACTATTATTTTTTAATCCTCACCATAGGATATGTTTTTATTGACTTTAGAGAGAGAGGAAGGGAGAGAGAGACAAACATTGATGTGAGAGAGAAATTGCCTCTCATATGGGCCCCGGCCAGGAATTGGACATACAACCTAGGTACTGTATTTTTCAGACTATAAGACGCACCTTTTTTAATCACATTTTTTGCTTCAAAAATTTTTTTCCTATTTTCCTCCTCTAAAACCTAGGTGCATCTTATGGTGCGGGACCCCAGATGCACCTAGGTTTTAGAGAAGGAAAATAAGAAAAAATTTTTGAAGCAAAAATGTGGTAAAAGAAATGCATCTTATAGTTGGAAAAATACAGTATGTGCCTTGACCAGGAATCGAACCTGCAAGCTCTTGGTGTACAAGATGACACGCCTACCCACTGAGCCACCAGGCCGGGGCTGGAGCTTCAGCTCTCACACCTGTCCCACCTGTGACACAGCAGTGACACCGCTGCCCACAGCCTGGAGACATTCGTGCCAGTGGGCAGATGAGGGCTGTAAGTGGCCTCACGTCCCTTCAAGTGCTGCTGCCAACTGAATCATAGATTCTGAGCGTTCTGGATTTCAGAATTCTGAAATACAGACTGTGGACTTGTGTTCATTCCCAGTCCCCCCCGGTGGTGCTAACGTACAGCCAGAGCCAGAGCCGCAGACTCCAGTCGTTGCTTCCACACGTACGTCGTCCTGGGGACATGTCTGTCGACCTGAGAAACATCCAAACCAGTAGAGACATTGTTTGCTTGTTTTTTTAAAGATTTTACTTAGTTATTTTTAGCGAGGGGAAGGGAGGGAAGAAGAGAGGGAGAGAAACATTGATTGGTTGCTTCTCGTAGGCGCCCTTACGTGGGACCTGGCCCGCAACCCAGGCTTGTGCCCTGACCGGGGACCAAACCGGTGACCTTTGGCTTTGCAGGACGACGCCCAGCCAACTGAGCCACACCAGACGGGGCCTGGCAGGGCCATGTTATAAAAGTGTATTTGACTCAGAACTCATAACAATATAACAATTGTCAGAAAGCAAGGTCTCAGATGCTTTGTAGAATAACAGATTTTGCAGTTCCTTATAAGCATTTGCAGTTAAGGAGGGAATTTAAGGAAGATTATGTGAAGTGAGAGAAAGTGAGGCGGGTATTAGATTACAGAATAGTTAAGAAGATGTGCTCTCCTGATGGTGATTGTGCTTTCGAGGGGTGTTCTGGCAGGTCAAAGGTGTGCTAACCAAGATGCCCGGAAACTATGGACAGGTCTTGCTTAAGGCAAAGAGAAGGCTTGTTCTCGTTTAGCCCTCACCCAAGGATGCATTTCCTAATCTTAGAGAGAGAGAGGAAGGGAGAGAGACAAACGTGTTTCGGGCTGGGGGATCAAACCCACAGCCAAGGTATGTGTCCCGACTGGGAGTTGAACCTGCAACCTTTTGGTGCACAGGACGACACTCCAACCAAAGACAAGTGTTTTACTAAACAGGTTACATGCCTGAAGCATGACGACCCACCATGATCTCTCTAGTTAGGGCTGTGTGATCGGACCACCCTGTGAGGTTACTTTCCATAAAACCCCCTTTTCGGGCCACAGTTCCCTCTTTTGTCCTAAATCAATCCATAGGATGTGCTGATGACCAAGTTTCTGGTTGGACAGTGTGGCCCCGCAGCACCAGGAAGGCTCATTCCTAGAAGTCTCAGTATCTACGTGGTGGTGTGGAAATGGTGGGCCACCGGTGATGGGACAATGCCATAAACATGGGGTGTGAGTCGAGGCCCAATTTCCCCCCAAAAGGAAGAACAGGTAAATGGAAGGCAGTCTGGTCTTACAGACTTGATTGTAAAAAAAACCACTCTGGGTCATTTCTATCCTGTGAACTATCATGCCCCAAGTGTTTGCCTTCCGTCTCACTTTTCTGTATCTGGTATCTCCTACAACATTTACATAAGCCATAGAAAGGGCAGTAAAAGTTATCACATAGCTTCAGTAGTCATAAGCAGCTGGACTACATAGAAAAACCCAAAGAACAAATGTAACTATTACTATGACTGAGATCATTAGCAGACAGGAAAAGACAATCAAACTATTGGTTTCTGAGCTAAACCTCAGTTTGCAGGGACACAGGCCTTGGCCATGTTTTGGGACGGCTGTCTACCTCTGAAGTCAGTGGCTTCGTCTTTGATGTCCACAGACAGAGGTTAGGTAGCCATTCACAGTTAGGCACCTGATAAGGTCCCTGCCAACAAGGCGGGAGAGTGTCGTTTAACCGATGTCCTTTCCAAAAAACATAATCTCCGGTCACAGTCAACGATCTTAAAGTCTTGTCTCGTGGGAGCTCACTGTGAAAGCACGCAGTTACCTATTTGGATTTCCTTGAAGTGACTCTGACGAACCTTGGCAATAGTGTAAGATGTATCCTTTTAATAATGTCAGCTCATACATTGCTTGATCTAATTTAAGTCCAGCTTAAATTTGCTGCGATGCACGAGGAATGCGAAAACTTAAAAAGCGGGGTTTGCCAGGGAGCCACAGAGAACCAAGTAGCTCTCCTGGATTTCCCGTACCCGTATGTGTTTCACTTACAAGTGTTGTTTTGCCACACAGTAAAAGTTTTTTCATCATTTATTTTGCAATACTTCCCATGCAATTTAACAGAAAAACAAAACCCTTGAGGTATTTCCGTGACCCTTCTGGAACACCATGAAGTTATTCCTACATATATTAAGATTTTAACCCTTAAAACCTCAATGTCTAATGAAAACTGAGAAGTAAGCAATCAGCAGTCCTTAGCTTGGCAAATTTATGAAGACACTTTATCGCCACTAGAAACATATTCCACAGACATCGAAGTCAATTATTAACATGAACTTATTGTTGTAAACCCAGGTAAAATATAAATATTCTATTTAATATCAAAAACTCAAAGGATACGTGTTCTACTTAAACCAACAAACTTAAACTTTTATTAACTAAAGATTAATCTTAGATCATGTAAACTTGACAAACATTTGAATTAGTTTTCATATTTCTGAGAATTTTAGAATCCCCAATCCTCACAAGTGTTTGCCTTTAAGTCAATTTTAATAATTCCATCTTGTATATGGAAAATTATCTCACATTTACAACATACATATATAGACACATTCGTTTATAAAAGACAGTTAAATCCAAATTTTGCTCTGGAGGCATTTACATTTTGTGTCTGCCCTTGAGAAGTCAAGTTCCAAATGACCTTCCTCTTTTCTAAAATAAGGACAGCCGCTTTTAGCATCTCAAAGAATTGAGTTGACGCCTAACCAGCATCACAGGTGGATCCATTTATCTAAATCCTCTTTTCGAAGCTTCAAGAGACCATTTAAATATGTTTCCCATTCATTCTGCCTAGTTTTATAGCCAGCTTTTTCCAACCGTGCGCACAAAAGTTTCATTTAGAAGTACCAGAGGACCCTCATCTCAGCCGTCTCCACAGTGCTGGGGTGCTGACCTTCGTGGGGCTTGCTTGCCTTGGAGGCACGACCTCCCTCGTTAATTTCAGTTGTTTTTCTTTTTTTTAGACCTGTGGAGTCTGAACAAACTTTTAGAAAACCCAGCCTTTATGTGCACATTCCCAGACAAGCCAAAGGTAGTGGGCAGTCCTCTGGGATATCCCCACACCCCTGGAGGGAATTTTTTCTTCCGACAGCCCCACGAAGATTCTTGAGCAAGGGCCAGCAAAAGCTCACCAGATGCCACCAGAGCTGTGACACCGTCCAAAGTACAGGCAGGCCCCTCTCTCTCCATGTGAACCCATTCCAAGGCGCCCTGCCCTCCTCCCTGGGGCTCCTGCCAGCTTCTCTGGAATCAGCTGCCCCACCACCCTGGACAGCCCCTGGTCCTATCTCCGCCACTCTGGATGCGGGGTCTGCAGTCCGTCGGCTATCCTGGTTGCAGAAGCAAGTATCCTTTCTCTTGGAGCCAAAGAGTGTTCAGTATCTCATTTACCCAGCAAAGATTTTGTTCAGACTCTCAGTAAGCCATCCAGTTAAGAAGCCAAAATTAAAAGCAGCAGCCCACTTTTTTCTTTCCCTGGGTTATCTCGGCCCTTCTCCACCTGAAGGACTTTCTAGGAAGAGCGCAGATAAAGTCATGGCCTGCTCCTTAAAGCAGGGAGGCCCAGGGTTCCAAGGGAAAACTCACTCAAGTTCCCCCAACGAGGAGCAAGGAGCCGAGGAGCACGGTGAGCGAGCACAGTGTCCGGGCGCACAGCTGGTCCCGTGTGGGCTTCTTCAGGGCCCTTCCCCCTGCGCCAAGTAAATGTCAGCATAAGAAACACACAAACCTGTAGAAAACGTTAGTAAGAGTTTCTTGGAGCCAAAACTGACAACAATGGCTGGGAACCAAGATCTCAAAGGCTTTAGAAAATAGTAGTTTTGCAGTTTCTTTTACGCATTTGAAATTAAGTGAGGAACTAGGAAGGAAGAATCCATGAATGTGTGAAAAGCAAGATGGGAGTTGAATTACAAGACGCTTAAGATTCTGTGCTCTCTGGAAGGGTCTGAAAGGGGGCATTTCAAAGGTGCATTAACCTCAATCTACAGAAACAATGGGCGGGCTTACTTAGGCAAAGGTAAGCCTCCTCCTAAAGAAGTTATATACCTGCCACGACCAGCCCAGTTAAGAATTTGTGATCAGATCACCCTGGGAGGTAACTTTTCGCAGAACCCCTTTTGGTCTACACGTCAAACTTTCTCCCACTGGGTATCGGACAGTTTACACAGGTCTGGCATTAACCACAGCAGTACCACAGCTGCAGCCGCAAACCAGTGGCCCAGGCCGCCGTAGCCTGCAGGTGCTAAGTGTTTGATGACTTACATGATGACATTTTGATGACTGATTTGATGACACTTACATTTTTTGCAATTTCACATATATAAATCTAGATGTAGCATATGTCTTGAAAAGAGATCTGGCCACACCGGGCCACGTCACCACCCAGGGCGAGCTGGGGCAGGGCTGCTCTCCCACTGGCTGCTTCCCAGGCGGGCCCTCCTCTGAACACGGATGTGGTTGCCAGCCCTGGAGGGCAGTAGCGTGGGAAGAAGTACAGCTGAGTCAAAAAGAACCAAGTGGGCTCTGGCTGGTGTGGCTCAGTGGATTGAGTGCCAGCCTGTAAACCAAACGGTCACTGGTTCGATTCCCAGTCAGGGCATATGCCTGGGTTGTGGGCCAGGTCCCCAATAGTGGGCGCATGAGAGGCAACCACAAATTGATGTTTCTCTCCCTCTTTCTCCCTCCCGTACTCTCTGAAAATAAATAAATAATCTTAAAAAAAATAAAGAACCCAGTGGACTGGGTTTGCCTCATGCTCCCCACAATCCTCAAGTACGGCGAACCCTTTCTGACTGACACCTCTGTTCCCTCTAAAACCACCAGACGGGTCCCCACTGCGCGGGGCTGTCAGAAGGTGCACCAGCCGATACACGCACGGGGCTGGTGTCCAGCGAGCAGTCAGTCAACGTGAGCATTTATTATCATTACCTCAGTAGGTGTGTGTGTATTATTCATCACACACTTACTCACAATAATGCATCATATTAACTGTACATTATTACTGTTGTTGCCTGTGCCCCAACATCGCCCAGAGATCCGATGACCCTTGTTTCGTCTTTCCCCAGGGAAATAACAGCACTCTGGTGCCTGGCCTCCCTGGGACAGCGCCCTCTATGGGCCATCTGGAAAGCAGCTCCCTGCCTGCCAACTTCTCGCCCTTGGTCTTCTTCCTGCTGCTCTCCTTCATGATGGCCTGCTGCTTCGTTGCCTTCTTTCTCCTCCAGCGTTACCCTGAGCCCTGGAAAACCTCCACAAAAGACCTCCTCGCCTCCCAGGTCACCCTTCACTCCATCCGGCCACTGGAAGAGGACCCGGGTCCCCCAGGCCCAGGGGACAGCAGTAAGGGCCAAGGGCATCTGGAGGAGGAAACGCCCCACCACCACCCGGCCCGCCTGCTCTTCATCTACGTCCTAGTGGCCTTCGTGAACACCCTCACCAACGGCGTGCTGCCCTCCGTGCAGACCTACTCCTGCCTGTCCTACGGGCCTGTGGCCTACCACCTGTCCGCCACCCTCGGCTCCATGGCCAACCCACTGGCCTGCTTCTTGTCCATGTTCCTGCCTAACAGGTGTGCCCCCAGCTGGCCCTGGGGAGCTCTGGTGGGGGTGCACTTCATTTCAAAAGCCAAAATTCCAAACCCCACCATCAGGCTGTATGTTTAATAGTTAAAAAGATGGTTTTCTGGGGCTGCACTGCCTGGGTTCAAATCCCAGCTCTGCCACTTACTAGCTCTGTAACATCAGACAAGTCACTCCACCTCTCTGTGCCTCAGGGATGCCTATCTGAAAACTGGGGATGATCACTGTTCTCCCCCGCCAGGTGGCTGGGAGCATTAGAGGGGCTAATGTGGAGAAGCTTTCAGAGCAGTGCCTGGGGCGTGGCAGGTCTGAAGTGTCTGCCGTCACAGCCATTGGCCCAGGAGGAGCAGCACCCAGGCAGGAACTGGGTTTCCGAAACTCTAGGCTCAGAGAAAGGGCTGGCCCTGCTCTAGTTTCCAGGACTCCAGCCCCGCCCTCCTGCGCCCAGCCCAGGCTGGCTCCCTTACAGCTGCAGTTCTAAACGATGGCTGGGCAAATGGATAAAGTGCAGACTGAGCCAGCCTAGACTGGGACCTGGGATTTCAAGTCTTAATAAGCAACTTACATGGTTCTGACTCAAGGGCTTCAGACCCCCATGGGAGAAAGTTCACCTTGGGGTCTTAAAACTTTAGTCCCACAGCCCCCCACCTACCTCCCTGCCCCAATAGCCCCCTCTGGCCTCTCCTATCAGCACACACCTCCCCTAGCCCTGCCCCCCCACCTGCCACACCCACCTGCCCCATCCCCAGGAGGAGGAAGAATGAGTACTGGAGAGTTAGACAGAAAACGTCAATTTGCCAGAAAGCTGAATTTTCTCCCTTGGGGCTTAAAAACTGTGAACGGAGGCTGGAGATTACTGGGGAAGCAGGACCAGAGAACCCTGACCTGTGGGACCTGTTAGAAATACAGAATCCGAGAGTCAAGGACTCCAAGAATCTTGGGGCAGAAAGAGTCCTTAGAGGCAGGGGCAGACCCTCTGCTCTCGCCCAGCACGCAGGCCAGCCTTGGCGTTCTGAAGATAGGGTAGGAGGACCCCGGGGGCAGAGACTTCAAATGAAGGACAGTGTCCTCAGTCATCAGACCTGGATTCTACATGGCAGGCCACCAGTAGAGCACCTCCAAGCGGGCCACCAGGGCCCCCAGACCATGCAAACCTCATGCTGTAGACAGGGGTAGCTGAGGCGAGAAGGGAGGGGCCCCCGGAGGTTGCACACCACGCACTGCAGTGCCGGTCTATAATCAGAGCCACCTTCTCTCCAGCCTGGCTTCCTATCCGAGTCTGGGCATGTTGCCAGAGGTAATGGCAGCAGGTAAGATACCAGGTAGGGCCCATGGCCAGGGCCAGACCCTGCACACTCTGTTCCCACAGTCCCTTGCCCCCACAGTCCTGCAAGCTTCATTTCACAGGTGAAGAAACTGAGGCACGGGGACCAGTCTCAAGGCTTACATGCTGAAATGGGGACTTGAGCCAGGTCTGTGCAGCTCCAGAGTCATTCTGGTTCTCCTGCTCGGATGCTGGGCCCTGACGCTACTGCTTGGGAGCCTCACTGACCCACTTGCACCTGGTGGCCTGGAAGTTTCCACATGATTCTAACCTCTGACCCTGGAGATGCCAACCATCCCACCTGGTTCCCAGAGTCGGGAAGACAGAGGTCAGCTTCTCCCCAACTCCATCCATCTCCCCCACTCTTCCCTAGGTCTCTGCTGTTCCTGGGGGTCCTCACAGTGTTTGGGACCGGCTTTGGCACCTACAACATGGCCATGGCGGTGATGAGCCCCTGCCCCCTCCTGCAGGGGCACTGGAGTGGAGAAGTCCTCATTGTGAGTACCTGCTCCCACAGGTGCTCCCCCACCCCGCCGAGGCCTGGGGAGGCCTGGGGTAGAGCCCTTTCTGTGGACCAAGTCTATGTGGTGGCTCCCTCAGGAAGCCCCAGGTGGCGGGGGTAAGGGCAGGGTTGCTTGTCATTTGGGAGTGGAGGCTTAGAAAGGTGAGGTGGCTGGACCAAGGTGATGGTACAGCCTGCCCATGGAAAGCCACACTATTCCCACTGTGTCTACCGCAGCTGTGGCCTTCTTCCCAAGGCCCTTGACTTGATTACGGGGGACGGAAATGCCACTGGGCTCTCCTTTGCCCTTGGGGAGGGGTCAACTTATGGGGTTCCCTTAGCCCTGTGAGGTCATCCCGCACCCTTAGCTCCTAGGAGTCACCCCAATGCCCCCTTCACTTTGCATCTCTTCCACCCTATCCCCGCAGGTGGCCTCGTGGGTGCTTTTCACTGGCTGTCTGAGCTACGTCAAGGTGATGCTGGGCGTTATCTTGCGCGACCGTAGCCGCAGCGCCCTCTTGTGGTGCGGGGCGGCGGTGCAGCTGGGTTCACTGCTTGGAGCTCTGCTCATGTTCCCGCTGGTCAACGTGTGGCAGGTCTTCAAATCCGCGGATTTCTGCAGCCTTCAGTGTTCCACCTAAGCAGACTGAAAACTGGGACCCAGAGAGACAAGGCAAGGGTCCAAGGTCACCGAGCAAGTGTTGAGGGTCTCAGAGGCACAGCCTGAGGACTTGAACCATCAACACAAACCCCTCCATAAAGTGGGTAATGCCACCTTCAGGTCCTGGAAATGCAAAGCACAGCCCTACCCCAACTCTGCGTCCTAGTGCTTGCATTACACAATACACGTTTGAGAGAGAGCTGACTACAGAGCATCCAGCTGGAGGCAGGCTAAGGGTGTCAGCTGAGAGAGTGAGCGGGCTCTTAGAAGCTGTGTGACCTTGGCGAAGTCGCTTGATTTCTCTGTGCTTATGTCTCCTCATCCATAAAAAGGGGGTTATAATACGTAGCACCTACCTCATAGACGTGACACAGGGATACAAGGGAGACACACCCAGCATGTGGCGAGACTGCCTGGGCCACTTCCACCAGAGTAATAACCAGTGACAGTCAACACAGACGAAAGTGGCCAGAGGGCTTGAGAGGTGACCCCTGCCCTGTATGCTTTTCCCCATTCTCCTCACAGAGGCGCTTCGAGAAGACAGATGGCTGACGGGTGGAATTTTGGGCATGTTGGCTCCCTGATCCTCAGTGTAGAGGGACACCCCTTCCCACCACCCCTCCTGAGCTCCTGGGAAACAGAGAGAGATGATGGAGGAAGGGCTCCACAGAGCCCCTGAAAAAATGACTCGCCACCCCCCAAACTCACTAAGGCTGAAAACTGGACACAGATGACCCTGAGGAGCAGGAGGACCGGAAGTGGGAGGAGTATGGGGGAGGAGTGTATTAGTTACCTGATTGTTTTTGTTTTACCTGATTTTTTTTGTTTTACTTTTTGTTGTTTTTTTAAACAAAGACATTGATCAACCTTCCAAGAAAAAAATCAACCATGAACCCCCAAAATGTATCACTATAATTAGTTTTCAGTTGGCTCCAAGGTCAAGACTGTGCTCAGAAATGAAACAGAGTCAAATGCTTAGAGAATGTCTGGACCTGGGATTTCTTTTCTTTAGTGTTTTTTTTTCCACTTGCTACTACCCCTTCTTTTTAATTGCTTTTGAATAGATAATACAGTCACCATGTTTCAAAAATCAGAAAATATAAAATGGTATTCAGCAAAAAATTTCCCTCCCTCTTTTCCCCCCCTTCTACCCAGTTCCTCTTAACACACTTGAGCATTTTTTATGAGTCCCTTATTATTCTTCCAGAGATTGAGCTAGTGTAAGAAAATACAAATATCATCTTTTTACAGAAAAAAAATATGAAGTACGGTGTACCTTGCACTTTGACTCAATAATGAAAATGAAGGAGCATTCTTGTTCTTTGTCGCGACTGCATAGTATTCCACCGTGTGGAGGTGCCAAATTCCTTTAACCAGCCCTCTGCAGAAAGATGTTTGACGGTGCTGAAGACAAAAACAAAATCTCCCACTGACCCAGAAAGCCTCTCCCCAAAAGTAGACGAGAAGGAAAACAGTTGTATGACTGAGTAAGCATTACACCAGGGTGTGGGGCACATCGCAGGCAATCCCCTAACGAGATGCGGAGGCAGAGAGAACCCCCGCCCTTCTGTGCACAAGCAGATACAACCGATTACATCTGTGCTCTCAAAGATTAGCTAGTCCTCAGGTGGGAGGACCAGATGCACCACTTGTCACATGGTTCATCCTGCCCTCACCTGTGTTAGCCGACTGTCCTTATCCACAGGGAAGAGAAACTTCTGTCTTTGTGAGAGGAGGCTGCTTTGCAGCTTGGAGCGCAGCCCTGATGGTAGGCGCCTACCCTCCCCCTGAGACTGGGCCTAGGGGCGCCGGTTTTGTCGATATTCACATTGAGAAGAGACGGCTCCGGGTCCTTGAGAAAAGCACTCCTGGGTGCTAAAGCTGGCCAGAGGCCCACTCAGCTTTTTAAAAGACAAACATCTGAAAGGAGCAGAGGAGTCTACAAGTTCTCTAAAGTAAAGGCTGCAAGGAGAAGGAGACGGGATGTCTCCCTTCTTGACACAAGGAGAAATTCTTTCTATTTGTATCTGCCTCTCCAAGGGCATGTGGGTGGCTTCCGGGCATTCCCTCTCAGAAAGAATGCTGGAGTCAATAACAAGCAAGAAGATCTTTGCTGACGCAGGAAGATGCTCCAAGATTAATTACACGCACGGACAGGAGACGCAGAAGAGCATGTACCACACGGAGCTGTATATTCTGCCAAGGACAAGGGGAGAGGGCGAGTGACTTGGTGTTCGGAAAAGGCACCTTCATCCCTGCCCCTCTCCGAGGCTTTGCTTTCACTCTCCATCCCTGGAGGTCTTGATGCCATTGGCAACCTTTAAATTAGCATGGGTGAGTCAGCGCTCCTCAGCCTCCTCCTCTGTACAATGGGGATGATAGAAGCACCTCCCCCCACTTTGTAAGGCCTGTTCCTTTTTGAGTTAACACCTTCCAATGCTCCAGACAAATGGTGGGAGCCTCCGTGTGTGCCTCGGGCCCTGTAGTGGTGCTGGCAGTGGTCCACACAGGGAATGATTCAGCCAGAGGCCCCCCACCCCCAAAAATGGGCCAGAAAGTCAGGACACAGACCTGGGTTCTTTCTAATGAGCTGTTAGCATAAAAACTGAGGCTCCACACTCCACATTTATTCTGGAGGAAGGTGGCCCCAGGAACTTGGAAATGTAAAATCAGCAGGACTTTGAGGTGAGACCCACAAAGTCCTCTGAAAGAGAATTGGTAGGGGTCACACCCACATGCTTCCTTGGGGTTGGCCAGCACAGGGGTGCTTAAAAAGGGAGCGTCTGCCCTGTTCATCCTCATGAATGTCCACCACAGTGACCATCGCCTTTACAGCCCTAAAGAGCCTTCCCGCTGCTACCCTTCCTGGTCGACCAGATGCCTGCGGCCATCTGCAGAGGGTCACCCCATGCCTTGGAGTCTTCCTGAGACTTGACTGATTTCCTTCTCACAGAAACCCAGTAAAAACTTCCTATTATTATCAGTTCTATTTTGGGAAAGAACAAACTGAGGCACAGAGAGGTTAAGCATCTTGACCGAGGTCACGCAGCCAGCGAGCGGCAGAGCCAGGCCACCCGGACTCTATCTTACATGCTATTTCTGTGTCAGAGACACGAGTGTCAAAGCATGTGAAACCGTCAGGAAAACCTTGGCTTCAGACGGAGATGAAGCGCCCCCCTGCTCAGTGTCTTCTGGGTTCAAATAGAAATAGACAACTTCAGTCTAGTTCCATGGTCGCCGCTCCATCACACACACACACACACACTCACACCCACGCTCACACGTACACTCGAATTCCTCTAGAAGTGAAAAGAAGGAAGGAGAGATAAGCGCTTTTGTAGGTGGGATGAGATTCCACACACAGTCCAACGGTATCCCTTTAAGAGTAACTAGCAGAGGGGCCGAAACTTGCCAGAGAGGGTTCGTCACACACCTTGTCTTGCAAGTCTGGTTTTGCAATGGGATGGCCTTTTCTGAGGCTCAGTGCTATTTATAGAGGTCAAATCTGGGGGAAATGCCATGGCAAATACTGATGTTGCCAGGACTCTGCCTTCCATTTGGAAATTGCTGGTTGAGCAGCTGGCTTCTGGGTGTGCCTTCAGAAAGTTGCTCTATTGCAACCTGTAATTTGGCCTAGGCGGATGCCCGCTCACAGGGTTCAATGGTTACATTGTAAGATAAGATAGAGCACTGTCTCTCTGGGGGAGGAAAGATATTATTGAGAAAATGAAGATAAGTGGCAAACAGCACTGCTAGTTGCTACAATGTCCATTCTCCTGTTTCTTTCATAGTTACAGAACCCCTGACTTTTAGCCGGGCACATACACTGTAGCCCAGAGAAAGGCACACATCTCCCAGGCTTCCTTGAGGCTAACGCATGGCCCTGTGATTACATTCAGACAAACATTACCAAGAATAATGTGTACAACTTTGGGGTCGTGTACTCAAAAGGCAGAGGCAGGACTCCATTTTCCATTCACCCCTTCCTGCTGGTGGAAATGCAGACATGATGACTGGGTCTGAGTCACTGTCTTAGACCATGAGGAGGAAGCCAGAGGCTGAGAATAATGCAGGAAAAATATAGAAGGAGCTTGAAATCGTAATGATTGTGGAGCTACCATTCCTACTGGGACCCGGATTTCATGTGACAGAGCAATAACCTTCTGGGTTAAGTTTCTATAGTGTGGGGGACTTTTTAACATAACAGCAGAATTCTCATATTGGTAAGTGTACTTTTCTCTCTCTGTGTATATATAAACGCACACACAACTCACACACATATTCACAATCACACAGAAGGAGGCCTGGAAAGATATATATCAAAATGTTAGCCTAGTTAATCGGGGGGAAGGGATTTCTGTGGGGTTTTTTTTTTCCTTCTTGACATTTGGCTGTACTCTGACTTTTTTCTTTGAGTGCATGTTATTTCAAAACTCAATAAAAGAAAGTCTAAAGAAAGCAAGGCTCCTATAAATAGATCCTATTGTTTAAATCACCTTCATTTGCTTCGTACATGCCTCCAAAGATCACACACATACACTTAGATCTCATGGAATATTTGGCTCTGTTTTCTGTGAGTTATAGAACTTTTTTAGGTGTTCTTTTTACTGAACAAAAATGTCTTGAGGATGGTTCCATGCCCCTGTGGATAGGCTGACCTTGTTTCTTGTAACCAACACAAAGCACTTTCTGGATGGGCTTTACTGAATGGTCCCTACTGATGAAAATCTATACTGTTTCCGATCTTAAGTACCAAAAAAAAAAAAAAAGGCAGTAATGAAAGTCCTCAGACCTGCCTCTCTGCATTTGTCCAAGGCTTTGAAGTCTAACAAACATGAGTTTTAATCCATGTGACCTCAACTTAACTGTGCATCTCTGAGTCTCTGTCTCCTCACCTGTAAAAAGGAGAGAATAATGAAATTTGCCCCGTGAGATTATTGTGAGGATAACTACAAACAAAATTCATCATGTGCTCACTGCACGCCAGGCACTTTCTAAGTGCCTCCCATGAGTTAAGTAAGTTAATGCTCCCAACAGGATGGCAGATGTCCTGAAGGTTTTCTAGAAGTTTCCAGCTATCAGACTACCAGTGTGAAATCCTCTGGCTAAATCTTCACATGGAGGGAGCCCTTCCACAGACTTCTTAGAGGTGGTGGTTGGAGAATATACTTCTTTGACTTCAATCTTTTAAAATCTATTGAGATTCATTCTGTGGCCTAACACACGATGTGCCGTAGAGAATTTTCCATGTGCATTGAGAAGAATGAGGATTCTGCTGGTGCTGGGTGGGGTGTACTCCGGGTTTGTCTTTTAGGTTCGGGTGATTATGGTGTTGTTCAAGCCTTCTATTTCCTCCACGATCTTCTGCCTGGTAGTTCTACCCGTTACTGAAAGCAGGGAATCAACGTGCCCACCCATTATTGCATTGTCTAGGTCTCCTTTCAACTGTCCATTTTTGCTTCAACTGCTTTGGGGCTCTGTTGTTAGGCGCATATATGTTTATAATTTTTATATCATCCTGATGGGCTGACCCTTTTAACATTAGAAAGTGTCCTCCTTTATATCTCGTAAGATATTTTGCGTTACAGTCTACTCTTTCTGATATTAGCATGGCCAATCCAGCTTTCTTATGATTGCTGTTTGTATAAAATTTTTCCCCCATCCTTCAGCTCTCAACCTATTTGTGTCTTTGAGTCTAGAGCGTCTCGTACAGACAGCAGTGGAAGCTTGATTTTTAATCAGTTCAGAAAAGCTCTGCCTTTTTATTGGCTCCATTCACATTTACTGCTGATAGAGTAGGATTTACATCTGCCATTTTACTCGATGTTTTCTACGTATCTTGTGTCTTTTTTATTCCTGTATTTTCCCTTTGCAGAGTTCTTTCACATTAAATGAGTATTTTCTAGTGTAACATTTTAATTATTTAATTGTTTTTTTTCACTTTTTTGAATGAATGCTCTACACATACCATATACATCTCCACTGATCAGAATCTACTTCAGATTTATGCTAACTCAATTCCAGTGAGATTGGAAATGTCACTTCTATAGAGCTCTATTTGTTCTCTCTATTCATACGGTTCCTGTGATGTGTGTTGCAGCTCACGTCACAAACCCCACAACACTCCTCCAGGAGTGCTCACCACAAGAAGGAGGGGAGGGGAGGGCAGCAGACACCACTGGTTAGACCGCCTGCTTCCTCCGAAGCCTGTTCCGGGCTCCAGAGCTAGCTAACAGCAGCCTGCCATCCGGAAACGGGAGGAGGCCCCTTACCCCCAGCCATCATGGCCACTCAGGCCCTGGCTCATAAGATCTGGCCTGCAGTGCTCTAGACGTCCTTCAGTAGGGCCTTGGCCTTGATTTACACACTGTGCTTCTCGAGGTTCCTCTTTGACATTGCAAGTCGCCTCCCCATCGCCCCCTTTCCTAGCATGTGAAACAAGAAAGTCCCTCCCGCATACCCTAGCCTGATATATACTAATAAGTATTGAGAGAACATTTATATGAATAATTGCATTGAATCCCTAATGAAATAGGTAACACCCCTCTTTTCCTTTCTATTGAATTTATTAGAGTGACACTGGTTAACAAAATGATACAGATTTCAGGTGGTAATCATCTCATGAATGAGTCTAATGAGGCTCAGAGAGGTTAAGTAACTGAACCACATCACACAGCCCATAAGTGACAGAGGTGGAGCTTGAACCCCGGAAGTCTGGCTCCAGAGCCAATTGGCATGATCCCTGCACTGTGCTGTTGCCTGAAGGTGATCGTTAGAAGACCCATTTTCTCTTGGCAGTAGTAAATGTTTAACATCCCCAAGGGGGAAAAAACCTCCTGTTTCTATTGCCAATTTCCATGGTGTAAACACTCTCGCTGTTGCCAGTTTCAAGCCACAGATATAATGGTACTGAGTGCAAGGTTGGGAAAACATGTGCACAGTCAGCTCTACTGGGCTGGCACAGCCACTAAACTGGGCAGACTGGAAGCCCAAGGAAAGGTGAACAGGAGGTGGGCCAGGGCAAACAAAGGGTCTTTAACAAGAGCTTTCCCACCGAAAAGCCCACTGGGGAGATCTGCAGTGCTGGCTATGATTCCTGTGTTTCAGATGGAGGAGCTGGGGCTCGGAAAGCCTTACGCAGTGTTTCAACACACAGTTACCAAGCACACACCCCGGGTGGGCCCTGGATGGGAAGGACCAGTATTTGGGATGCAAAGGTGACCCAGAGCAGGTTCCGGCCTGCCTAACGGAGCCTGTGGGCTGACAACAAGTACAGAGACAAGCACAAACGGCCCCCATGGGGCCTCCATTCCAGTGGGTAGCATTTTGGTTAAGAGTTGGGCTCTGGTCTCAGATTTTCCAGTGTCAAGCCCAGGCTCTACCATTTACTGGCTGTGTGACCTTGGGCTAGTTGCTTAACCTCTCAGTGCCCCAGTCTCCTCATCAGTGATAATAATACCTACTTCATAGCACTGTGAGGAGGATGATACAAATTAATGCAACTTGAGAGGGCTCAGAACAGTGCCTGGTGCATAGTAATGCTCAAGGTATAGTAGCTGTTTTTGTTACATAACTTCAGAAAGGCAACTGTGTGTGCCCAGGAAGAGAGAGAGGGGCGGGAACAATATACAGTGTGGGCGTATAGTTGGCAGTGCCTGGACGGAGCTGACTGTGAGCGAGATGCAGGGAGCAGGGGCCTGGACCCACGTTGGCAGCGCCACGCGTCTGAGTGGGAGCTGAACCTAAGCTTACAGTTTGACAACCCATGCAGCCACTGCCACACCCACCCTCTTCATGTTAGTGTACTCACTACTGCCAGGGACGATGTGCAGAAAACCGTGTTTCTTTTTGTAAGTTCTCCTCATATTAGAGCCCAATGCCCACATTAAATGCTCTCCCCACAGTGTCTATATTTCCAAGTGATAAATGCTAGAATAAATGGGTAAGCATTTTCCAAAAGTTGTTCAGCTGGTGGTTGGGTGGGCCAGAGGGAGACCCCAGCCTGGGGATTTGCAGTCCAGCGCTCTTTCTTGTGCAATCTGGGCCCTAGGGGACAATCCTGATATTCCCCCCAGGACACCTGACCTCAGCTCCTGGCTCCTCTTTAAGTAGAGGGAAGGGCAGGTTCAACCCAGGACTTGAACTCACCCTAGAAGGGTATCTGGAGTGGGGGGAAAGGAATATGGATTTAAATCTCATCTATAAATATATGTATAAAACATATATAATCTCCCGCAGGCACTCAAGTGTACATTCCCTTCCCTCTAACCTAGTTATGCAGGCGGCTTTGGGTGCCATATAGCTTTGGACCAGCAGGTGGCGCTGCGGCCCGGGAAGCAGGAAAAGGAGGCCGAGAAAGGGGTGTGCCTGGAAGGTTGTTCGGCTGGGATCCTGCAAAGGAGGAGGGGCAGCAATGAGA
The DNA here is from genome assembly GCA_028533065.1 of Trachops cirrhosus. Classification (NCBI taxonomy): domain Eukaryota; kingdom Metazoa; phylum Chordata; class Mammalia; order Chiroptera; family Phyllostomidae; genus Trachops; species Trachops cirrhosus. The sequence goes on from CM052547.1 coordinate 72,439,991, forward strand.
GGGGAGGTGGAAATCAGGCCATAGGAGTGCCTCCAATGCCTACATATGTAGACACACCCAGAGGCTCGCACAACCAAGGGCCAACCTCGAACCAGAACAAGCCCTTCCCATACACAATCTCCTTGAATCCTCATACTGCCCTGTGGATAGTGCCAATCCCATTTTACAGGTGAGGAAACTGAGCCCAAAGAGGCAAAGTGACTGCACCATAACAGAATCTGGGTTTGATCTATGCCCATAATAACGTCAACAGCCAACCCCTATGTAATTCCTGCGTGTGCTAATATAGTCCCCAGGCCTTCTGCACACATTAACTCTTTAAATCCTCAGGACAGTGTTGTGAGGTAGGTATTAACATTTGTGGTCTCACATTACAGAAGAGCAAATGGAGGCACTGCAAGTTCAGGCAACTTGCCCAGGGCCACACAGCCAGAGAGCAAGAGCTGGGGTTTTAACTCCCGAGTCTCTGCTCTAAACCACACTCACGTGCTCAGCCAGGGCAGCTCCAGACTGTTCAGTGTGAGGTCCCCTGGGTGCTATGAAGTGAACGGGGTCACAGCACACTCCTCACCCGGCCCTGACACTGCCCTCTCTATCTGGCCACCTCAGGAGCCACTCCTCTGGGGTGGGGGGACTTCCCTTCAGAAGTCCCCTGCTAAACACTCCCATTTCCCCAAGGGAACTTCCCCCTTAAAGCCTCTGGGAGCCCCCCAACCTCCATGGCCAGATAAGCTAACGGAATTTGATGAATTTGATGTGGGTGTGAGAGAAATTGTTGTATGTAATAAAATACACAGCCGACCCTAGAACAGCTCAGGTTGGAACTGCACAGGTCCACTTATACATGGAATTTTCTCAAGAAATGCAGTTGGCCTTCTGTATCTGCAGTTTTTCAATCCACGTTTGGGAATCTGAATGCAGGCCAGCTGTATGCATCGTTCTACGTCATTTTATATGGGAGACTTGAGCATCTGTGGGTTTGGGAACCAATCCTCTGTGGATAGTGAGGTATGAATTATTACATAATTCTGTAATAACATTATTAGTTATTAAGTGCTGCATAACAAGTGAACTCGAAACAGTGGTCTAAGAGGACACTAAGCATTTATGTCTCAAACTATTTCTGTGGGTCAGGAATTCAGGAGTGGCATAGCTGGGTGGCTCTGGTCCGAATGTTTTGTGAAGTCCAACCTGGTTGGGGCTGGAGGGCTCACTTCCAGAGCGGCTCCCTCCCGGGTCGGTCATTATCAAAGGGCCCCAGTTCCTCTCTGTGGGCTACTGGAGTGTCCGCACGGCCTGGTGGCTGCCTGACCCCAAGACTGGACAAGACTGAAGCTGCAGTGCCTTTTATGACCCAGCCTCGGAAGTCACATTGTCTCATTTCTACACTGTCTTGCTGGTCCCACAGGGAAGCCCTATTCGGGGAGAGAGGGGACTCCTCAGGGCACAGATGGCGGGGGGCACGGGCACTGCGGCCGTCTTGGAGCTCTGCCACATAGGGGGAAATTTCTCCTTCCTTTTTTTTTTTTTGGACTTATTTTTTCATTGTGGTAAAATACACATAGCATAAAAGTTACTGTTCTAACGATTTTTAACTGTACAGCTCCGAGGCAGTAAGTACACTCACACTGCTGTGCCCGGGCCGCCGCCATCCACCTCCGGAACTTTCTCGCCCTGCGAAGCTGAGATTCTGCACCTGTTACAGTAGTCCCCCGCCTCCCCTCCCCTGAGCTCCCGGAACCACCGTTCTGCTTTCTGTCTCTGTGAATTTGATGACTAAAGGAACCTCACATAGATAAGATCTCACAATATTTGTCCTTTTGTGTGATTTATTTCCCTTAGCATAATGTCTTCAACATTCATCTGTGTCACAGCACGCTTCCGAAATTCTTCCCTTTCTAAGGCTGAATGACATTCCATTGTATGTGTTCACCACATTTTGTTTATCCATTCGTCCGTTGATGGGCACTTGGGTTGATTCCATCTGTTCGAGATCCTGCTTTCAGTTCTTTTAGTTATACGCCCGGAAGTGTGATTGCTGACTCATATGGTGAATTTATGTTTCATGTTCGAGGGGCCACCGCACTGCTTTCCACGGCAGCTGCACCATTTTGCATTCCCACTGGCAGTGCACAAGGGTTCCAGTTTCTCCACGCCCTTGCCAACACGTTCTTTCCTGCTTGTTTTTTTTAAAATAGTAACCATCCTAATGGGTGTGAAGTGGTATCTTAGGGATTGTGATTTTGATTTACATTCCCCTAATGATTAGTAGAACCAGGCATCTGGCCGTTTGTACATCTTCTTTGGAGAACGGTCTATTCAAGTCCTTTGCCCTTTTGTTCACTGGGATATTTGGGTTTTGCGGTTCTGCCTTCTTTCACTCACCCTCAGTCCGTGCCAAGCCCTGCCCTGTGTTCTGGGGGTGCCAAGAGGGGCAAAGCCCAAAGGCCCCTGCCCTGTGGAGCTCACTCCATAGTCAGACACCATCGTGGTGTCAGATGGTGACAGAGCAGCTTTTCCATCAGGGACATCGGCGGGCAGCTGCAGGCCCCATCTGGCCCTGGGACCTGGTATATCAGCTCCTCACAACGTGCTCTAGAAGTCTAAAAGAGTTCCCAGCATTTTATATTTTTTAATATCTTATTAATTGTTTTTTTTTTTTTAGAAAGAGGGGAAGGGAGGGAGAAAGAGAAGATGAGAAACGTCGATCAGTTGCTTATTGTACACACCTCGACCGGGACCAAACCCGCAACCCAGGCATGTGCCCTGACGGGGAATCAGACTGATGACCTCTCACTTTGTGAGACGACACCTAACCCATGGAGCCACACCAGTCGGGGCTGCTCCCAGCATTTAAAACAAGTGGCGGGCAACATCAAAATGAAGCTTCCCAGCTGCTCTTAAACAATGAAAGCTCCGAGCACTAGGGCCTGCTTCCCCACTGGTGGCGTCACCCGGGTCCGGCCCCAGCACCCATGTGCCTTCAGTACTGGCTGCTGACGGCTCACACAAGGCGCTGCTTTACCCGAGATTACGTCTCTCCCAGGGCAGTCACTCCAAAGACAGGCCAATGAGCAGTGCAGAGCCCGACCTGCCTGTCTCAGACGGTGACATCTCCGAAGGCTGTCCCAGCTCCAGAGTTGCTGGTGGGCCTGCCCAAGGCCTCTGTTGCAGCTGTCTGACCCTGATTTCCTCACCACCACCCCCCACCCCGCCCCCAGACAGCAAGAGCATTGCCCGGAAAAGCGCCTGCACCCAAATCTCCATCTCGTGATCTGTTTCCCAGGGACCATGACCTTCAAGAAATGCAAGTGCTTGCCAGCTCTCCAGGCTCCTGCCCAGCCCACCCCACTCACCTGAAATTTGCGTTTCCCACTGCCGGTTATGTCCTGGCCTCCCCTAGTGACAGCAGAAGGGGGAGCTGACACTTCCAAGGCAGGGACCACATGCTAATGCGCTAGGCATTATTCTCAGCAATGTATTTATTTAATCCTTCCAATAAAACCCCATGACCCTCTGATCACTACTTACTTAGTAAAAAGACTACATTTAAAAAAAAAAAACCTGACAATACTCAGTGCTGGTGGGAATGCAAAATGGTACAGTCACATTGGAAAACAGGTTGTCAGCGTCTTACAGAATTATAAAAACAGCTACAGTAAGACCCAGGAATTGCACTCCTAGGAATCAACCCTAGAAAAATGCAACTGTGTCCCCACAAAGACCTGTACAAACACGTTCACAGCAGCATTATTTATATAATTGCCAAAAATTGGAAATGACCCAAATACCTTTCAACTGATAAATATGCCAGACACTGGAATACTACTCAGCAATAAAAAGGAAGAGACTTCTGATCAACAGAACTACATAGATGAATCTCAAACGAATCTCAAATGCTGGGTGAAAGAAGCCAGACTGAACAGGCTATGAAGTGTCGGATTCTATTTACCTAACATTCTTGCAAAGGTAAAACTATGCAGACAGTCAAGGGGTCGTGGCTGCCAGGTGTATCTATTTTCTAGAGCTACTGTAACAAAGTACCACAAGCTGGGTAGCTTAAAACAACTGAAATTTGAGACTTTCAGCCAAGATGGAGGCAGAGGTAGACACACTGTGCCTCCTCGCAGGACCAAGATAGGGACATCAACAATTTAGAAACAGAATAACAACCAGAACTGACAGAAAATTGAACTGTATGGAAGTCAGACACCCAAGGAGTTGAATTAGACATGATCATCCAGACCGGTAGGAGGGGCGGAGTGGGACAGGTGGGTGCGGGTCATGGAACAGAGAGCAGAGAGCAGATGAGCAAGGGAACCGGGGCAGCGCACAAGACCACAGCGGGCAGACCCTGGGCGCACAAGAGGCGGCTGGCGGGCCTGGCTGGGGGTGGCGACCAGCAGACCCGGCGAGGTGGCAATTGTGAAGCAAGGCACTGTGCACAACTCAGGGTCCCAACACCGGGAAATAGAGCCTTGGGGCACTGATTGAAAAGGAAGGTCCTTCGGGGTGCACAGACCCACCCACACAGGAACTGGCACCAGAGGGGCCCAGTTTGCTCGTGGGAAGCGGCGGAAGGGACTGAGGTCCGACAGAGAGTGGAGCAAGCGCCACTGTGCCTTCTTGGACCCCGCCCCCACATACAGCGTCACAACCCAGGGACTGGGGTGCCCCACCCTGGTGGACACCTAAGGCTCTGCCCCTCATATGTAACATGCGCAACCAGACCAAAAAATAAAAACAAAGAGATGGCTCAAACAGAAGACCAATTGAGAGCCCCAGAACCCATCCTTTTAAGCGACCAAGAGATAGCCAACCTATCAGGTGCACAGTTCAAAGCACTGGTGATCAGGATGTTCACAGAATTGGTTGATTTAGGTCGCAAACTAGATGAAAAAATGAAGGCTACAATAAGTGAAATGAAGAAAAATGCACAGAAAGCAATAGTGATGGAATGAAAGATGGGTCTCACATCAATGGAGTGGACCAGAAGGAAGAAAGAAGCATCCAATTAGAAAAGAAGGAAGAAATAAGAATTCAAAACAATGAGGAGAGGCTTAGGAACCTCCAGGACATCATTAAACGTTCCAACATCCAAATTATAGGGGTACCAGAAGGAGAAGAGGAAAAACAACAAGTGGAAAAGATATTTGAACAAATAATAAAGGAGAACTTCCCCAATCTGGCAAAGGAAATAGACTTCCAGGAAGTCCAGGAAGCTCAGAGAGTCCCAAAGAAGGTGGACCCAAGGAGGAACACACCAAGGCACATCAGAATTACATTAGCCAAGGTAAAAATAAAGGAGAGAATCCCAGAAGCAGCAAGAGACAAGGGGACAGTA
>CM052547.1:72445834-72471101 GCA_028533065.1 Trachops cirrhosus
GCTGCCTTTCAGCAGAGGGAAGTGGAATAATAATATTAATAACAGCAGCAGCAATTGTAAAGGCAAAATATCCAAAACTTGGAAATAAGACAAAAGGAAGTCTGCGTGTCCTTTCAATGTCGTGTGAGGGCTCTGCCTGATCAGCCTGCCGCGTCACCTGATGCCCTAGCCAGCGCACCTTTGTTTGCCTTTGCCGTTTATTATTGATCGGAGTCCCAACGCACTGAAGCTCCGCGTTGACGCGTAAAAGACGCACAGTTGCAAACGATTTCTTTCCTGTGGCGAAAATGCCGCTAAGCCGTGTGGGTCTGCAGTCCTATCAGGCACCAGCCAGTTCCGCCCAAACCTGGCTGTCTTGTCCTCCACCCAAACAGTTTTTCCTTCCATCCTGCTGGTCCCTTCGTGAAGGAGTTAAATAAACCTTTGACATGTGGTCACTACATATTTGTCCGAGATTCGTGTTTTCAACTTCCTGAAAATACTTCAACCCAGTGAACGTTTCTTGAAGGTTCACTCTGTGCCAGGCCGGGTCCGCACACAGCTTCCCACGGAGGAGGCGGCCGAGGGGGTGGGCTCTGGCGTCAGACAGTTCTGGGTGTGAGTTCCCGTCTGCCACTCACCAGCTGCGAGACCTCGAACGATTATAAAAGCAGCAGCAGCTGTAAAGATAAAAATAAGCAACACTTGAAAGTAAGACAAAAGAAAGTCTGTGTCCTCTCCATGCCCTATTAAGGCACTGTCCGACCAGCCTGCCTGAATCACCTGACTTTATTAAGCACCAACTGTGTACCAGGCCCATTCATATTCTAAGCTCCTACGCAAATCAAATTGTACAACGATGCTGGAAGATGAGGTTTGCGTTTACATTTTCCAGTTTTGCGCGAGTCCCTGCACCCATGTCCCTCTGTGCCTCCCTTCCCTCCTCCAGCGTCAGGGTGGTAAGAGCGGCCTCCCAGGCCTGTGTGGAGATGTAGTGTCATGACGGTGGAAGAGGCAGCTGCACCAGTGGGGCATCTTGTCACCTGGGGTTCAGCAGCAGAACACTCAGGGTGGGGGAGTAATGGTCCCAGAGTCCCAAAGTCCCAAAGCCTGGGCTGTCTATTGCTCCTGCTGCCTGGAGCACTGAGTGCAGGGCATCAAACTCATTTTCACTGGGGGCCACATCAACCTCACGGTTGCCTTCAAAGGGCCGAATGTAATTTTAGGGCTGTATAAATGTAACTAACTGCTCCTTAACAGTTAAGCGAGAGCTCGGTGCTGCTGCCGGGTAGAAACAAGGTGCTGGGCTGGATAAAACAAGGTGGAGGGCATGTTTGCCACGTGTGCCTTAGTGCCTCGGAGCCTCCATCTCTACACCTGTACAATGGGAATAGCAGATGACGGCAGACTGCCTGGCAGAGGGTCAGCTGTTGTGACAGCAACAAACTACGAGTCCTGTGGTTGTATCAAAGCCCGAATGTGCATGTGTCACACGTCAGGGGCAGCTGTTGGGAGATACCGTTTTGGTTTTTGCTTTTAGACCTGGCACCGGAAAAAAGCATTTTTTCTTCCTTCCACCCCCAGCAAGCCGAGCTGGTGCCCTGAGCTCCAGGCTCTTGCTGGCGTGTCCTTGGCAGTTTTTCTGTGTGTCTGTGGTTTTCTTGCCTGGGATGGACCCTGCACAGAATTGGGGTCAAAGGTGACAGCTCCCAAAACCTCGGGCTTGGACAGTGTATTCGTTTTCTTGGGCTGCTGCAACCAGGTACTGCACTGCAAACTGAGTGGTTTAAAACCACAGAAGTATATTGTCTCGAAGTTCTGGAGGCCCGAAGTCTGAAACAGAGGTGCCAGCAGGGCCCTGCTCCCTCTGGGGATCTGAGGGAGAATCTTCATGCCTCTCTCCTAGGTCCTGGAGGTTGCCCACAACCCTTGGTGTTCCTTGGCTCATGGACACGTCACTCCAACCTCTGCCTCCTCCACAACAGCGTGTTCTCCCTTCTTGTGCCTGTGTCCAAATCCGCCTCTTCTCACAAGGCTACTAGCCATCTTAACTGATGACATCTGCAAAGACCCCGTTTCTAAATAAGGGCGCATTCTGAGGTTTCGGTGGACATGATTTTGGGACAGTGGAGATGAGGATGTTATTCAACCCAGAGCAGACGGCAAGTGCCTCTCCGGCGATCCTGGACTGCAAAGTCCCCAGGATCCCTGTGAGACGCTCGGGATGGGCGATACCAGGCGGCGTCTGTCCATCCTATCCTCAGGGAGCAAGGAGTTGTGCTTCCTCTTATTAGACAAATAAAGCACAAGCGTCCATCTGCTCCGAGCTGGGCACACGGGTGCTGCACTCTGAGCTGCCACCGAGCCAACCCCTTGGCTATATGTCCCTCATCTGTCCAGTGGCACAGTGGACATCAGTGTACCTACATAAATTTACAGAACAAGCCAAAACTATGGTGATAAAAATCAGAATAGTGGTTACCTGGGGACTGGGCAGGAGGGAGCTTGCTGGGAGTGGAAGTGCTCTATAGCTTGACCTGGATGGAAGTTACATAGGCATGTGTGTAAAACTGCATTGAATGGCACACTTCAGATGTGTGTGCTCTAGGTTCTTTATTGTGTGCATTTTATATCTTAATAACAAAGTAGAAAGAAAATAAGAAGGAAGGAAAGAAGGGAGGGAGTGAAAGGCAGCAAGAGGCGCACAGTGACCCCTCCCAGCCTGGCTTCCAGGGACAAGGGAGGAGGCCAGGCCCAGGTCTTTCTGCAAACGGCGGGCACAGGGGCACCAAGATCCAGCCTCAAGGACAGAAATGGAGTGGAGGGCCGTGGCCCTCTTCCTTTGCCCTCCCACCCCAGGCCTCCTCTCTGGAAGAAAGTGGGACTTTGGAGTCACACCTACTGGCTGTGTGACCTTGTGCATGTTGCTTGCCTCCTCTGGGCCTCAGGCTCCTCACCTGGAAAACAGGAACAGCACCCCCAAGAACTGAGGAGAGCACTGAGACAGCAGCTGGAGCACCAGTCAGCGGCTCTCCCAGCCCAGGGCCAGTGTATCAAGGGGTGTGTGTCTGAGTGCCACCCACACTGTCCTGGCAGCGGTTACAGACAGGGCAGAGACCGTGCTGGAGTCCCCGTTCAGGTCCTGATCTTTCTCTCCCTACTACCTGTGGGACCGGGACCACGCACTTGTCTTGGGTCCCTCCTCCTAAGGCTGTCATTTCATTCACTCATCTGACCTCGGGCAATTCACTTCCCTTTTCTGTGGCTCAGATAGCTCATCTCTAAGATGGGGGTAAGGACAGTCCCCACAGTGGAGAGTTTCTGTGAAGATAAGAAGAATTTGCACAGAGCAGTGACTGGCACGCACCAAGGAATCAGGAAGCCTTCGCCGACGTGACTCTCCACGGCCACCCACCCACTGAGTGAACTCCTGCTGTGTGCTGGGCACCGTGCTGGACACGGGGGTCCCCGTGGAGCTGGCAGTCCAGCTGGGGGCTGGGAGCACCCTTCATCCGGGGTCATGCAGGTGGATGACAAGGGCACCCCAGAGCACCCTGCTTTCCGAGACCACTGCCTCCCAGGCTGAGCATTTCAGCTGTACCCGGGCCAGATGCACCGCGCTGCCAAATGAGGCGCCAAGAGAGGCTGTCACCCGGTGGCACAAAGGCACTCGCTGTGGGTGGGGCCCGGGGAAGAGCTCCAACCACCTGGCTCTGCAACTGCTCACGGGGCGGCCTGGCCTCAGGCCTGGGCTCCCCTGCTCCGTGTGCGGTGGAAGGAGGGGCAGCGGGGCGACGGGCGGCAGAGAGGCCCACGCTGCCTGGCAGAGAGGGGCAAGAGCAGAACACGGGGCCTGGAGAGAGTCGGGGTGGAGGGAGGAGGACCACACAGTGAGAAGAGGGGGGGAGGGAAGAACATTAACAGTAGGTAGCTAAGACTCCCCTAGCCACCCGCTGCAGCTGAGCTCCTGTCTAAGTTACTCCTCCTAACCATCTTCAGGAAAGAGACTGTTCGTGTCCCATTTTACAGCTTAGGAAACCAAAGCGCAGAGAGATTAAGTAACTCGCCCAAGGTCACACAGCCACGATGTGGCACAGCTGGGATTCAAACCCAAGGAAGCCAGAGTCCATGTTCGTAACCATCACGGAGGTGAAAAGGAGGAAAAGGAGGGGGGAGGGAGAAAAAAGACCAGACAAAAGAAAGGTGGAGAGGAGGAGAAAGGGGGAGGAAAAAAGAGAGAAAGGAAAAGAAAGAGTAAAAGTGGAAGAAGAGAGGAAAGAGGAGAGAAGGAGGAAGAAGAGAGCCATGGAGAAAGTTGAGGAGGGAGAAGTGAACCTTCAGGAGGGAAGGAGGAGGCCCACCTGGGGGGAGCCTGGGGGAGGAAAGCTGCCCTCTGTCTGGCCCCCTCCGCTCCCCCACCTACACCGCGCTCCTGGCTCCTGGAACAGCCCTGAAGTCACACCAGGAGAGGCTGGCAGTCAGGAAACAGTGGCTTCCATGAGAGAGGCTGGTGGGCCAGCAGCTGCCCAGAGTCAGAGAGGGGAGGTCGAGGCCAAAGAGCAGGAGGGCCAGCCACGCACGAAGCACCCACCATGTGCTTTGCCTGGAGGGCTGCTTCCTACTCCACCGCCACCCCTCTTGGGGATCTTTTCTCCAGCTACCAGTTGAAGAAGCCCAGGTCAGAAAGGTAAAAGAAGCCCCCCAGGTCATATGGCTGGTAAGCTGGGGCAGGGTCCAGCCACAGTCTGGCTCAGAGGCTTCCTTCTCAGCCAGAAGAGGTGAGCCCCTCAGCGAGTATGGGCGCCAGCAGCAGGCAGAGCTGGCAGCAGAAGTCGACCTGGACACAACCAAGTGGACTCTCACTCTGTTCCTCTTGAACCTGCCTACTCGTCTGCCACAGGTCAGCCTGTACCCTTGTCTGACTCCCCAGTGCACCATGAGTGTCTTGGGTTGGAGGGCTGACCCACAGGGGCCCTAGCGCAGGGTGCCGATGCATGAATGAGGGATGCATAACGCCCCCCCGCAACAGGACCCCCTTTGGGACACAGAGAGGCTCTCAGGCATGGCTAATTACCTCCCTGGGCTTCAGTGTCCCCACTGGTCAAATTCCGGGGAGGCCTCTTCCCGCCCCAGGATTCTGCTGTTACATCCCCCAGAAGTATTCAGAAAATGACACCTGGAAAGTAAGAGTTGGGTCAGCGCAGGGTTCAAATCTCAGAGCCTCCACTCACTCCATTTACAAGGTCAGGCAAGCCACTGGACTCTCCACACCTCAGACTCCCCAGCTCAAAAAGGGACTAACGTTCCCTACCTCCCAGGGATGCTGAGAGGAGTGAGCCCTACAGCACAAGAAGGGTCCCGATCCCAGCTCCACCACCAGGCAGATGACTAAATCCCTCAGTGCCTCAGTTTCCCCATCTGTGAAGTGGGGACAACTGTATTGGTGTGGTCAGGTTGCTCTGGGTCTGAGACTGCATTCGGCCGAGTAAATACTCCACCCAGAGCCCGCAGAGCAGCCAGCGATGATGCCATGGCAGGGGGCAGCGCCCTTCCTTTCGATAAAGAACCTGACCTTCCGCTGAGAGGAGAGCAGTAAGCTGACAGGCTCCGGCTGTGGCGCCTTCCGGAGCCACCTCAGCCGGAGCCTTTGCACGGAGGCCACACTTTTCCTGACCCATCCAACCTGTGACAGAGCCAGCAGGGCGACCAGTCCCCTTCTGCCCGACGTGGGGCTCCTATGACGACGGGCAAACTCCTGTCCAGAGCTGCCCGTTGGGGTGACCTTGCCAGACCTGCGCTGTGGTCTGAATCTCTCACTGGCCAATCTGCTCTCCCCTCCTCTGCCTTTCCTGGGCCTCATGCCCCTTACTCTCCCGGTCCCATCTCGGTGTCTGCACCAAGGGGACCCATACCGACTGAGCACTCGGCAAAGCCGTGGTCCTCCAGTGTGTCCCCAGAACCAGCAGCACCAGCACCGCCTGGGCACCTGTAAGACGTGCTCATCCACAGGCCACTCCTGGACCTGGGACTGGGGCCCAGCCATCTCGCTCAACTTTTAGAATGGCTGTCCTACGAGAGAGCTATCATGGTAGCAGTGTGGCCAGGGGTGTGTTTTATGGGAAGGGGAGAATGTTTTATCACAGTCTCTGCAATTCCCCACCCCTTGAGTCCCTCCTTTATTTATTCCAATCATATAGGAGGGTAACCCAATAAGGGAAAGGGTCCACTCCCAACCTCTAGCTGGAGACTCCACAGGCCTGGGTTTAGGAGGCTGCACACAGCCCTGCCTTCCTCCCTCCTACTCCTGGGCCCTCCCCCTCGTCCCTCCCCAGGGGCACCCTGGCCACACCCACCTGCCTCCCCTTTGTCTGCCAATCTGTCTCCATCCCAAGATGAGCCCCTGTGCTCCACCTTCAGGACCTGGACAGAGGCCCCTATGCTCCCAACTGCTTCTCACTCCAGGGAAAGGTCCAGGAGAATAGGTCAGGCCACCGGCTCCGCTCCCTGTCTCAGCCTAGGCCAACAATGGCCCCTCCCCATCAAGAGCATACTCTGCCACCTAAGGCACTCAAAGCCTCACCATTGACTAGTGAGAAAAGGAGGGACAGAGAGGTGCAGAGGCTTGCCTGAGGTCACACTACAAGAGAAAGGAGCAGCCAGGATTTGGACCTGGCTCTCTCTTCCCACCTCAGCCACCCATTCCCCTGCCCCGGCAGGTGGCAGGTGACAGTTTTGAGGCAGTGAGATGTGGCAGGGACACAGTGGGCCTGGGAAGATCCGAGGCCTTCGAGGACTCACTGAAGCAGCCATGGCCCATCCCTGTGGCACGGTGATGCCACATCCGTCTTTCTCCGTGCATGCAATCCTCGTCCTTCATGCTGATGCTGCAGCCCATCAGGTAAAGCTCAGACACAGGTGGACACTAGCCCAGGGTCACACCGCTGCCTCTGCTTTTCTAAACTGTCAGTAGGGTGAACGTTAGCACCTCTCTTTAGGGGTGCCCAGCTCACCCGCATCCAGCCCCACCTCAGGGAACCCTGGGACATCAGGCCAGAATAGATGGCAGTAACGACAGGCACAGGGACTGAGCACTCCCTCTGTGACAGGCACGACTGGTACGCGCTCTGCAGACACCTTCCCGTGTCGTCTTCTCCAGGAGCCCATGACAGACATGCAGCTATCGGCCCCACTCCACAGCGAAGGGCATGAGACTCAGGCCAAGTGCCTTCATTCTAACTGCCCTAGTCCAAGCCCTTTATTTATACTGTTGAGGCCCAGAGAGGCGGCTTGACTTCTTCAAAGACACACGACAGGGCAGTGTCAGAGTCAGCTGTCCTAGGCAGCTTACGAGGAGTGTAAGCATAGCTCACTCACACAGCACATTACCATTTGTCAAGCTCTCCTCTCGGGAATGTAAGGGCTTCTTTTAATGGTTATCATTTTGGGGTGCTTATCTGATGGGCCAGTATGATCCTAAAGGCTTTATAAATGTTAACCCATTTAATGGTCAAAAATACCAGGCAGATAAATGTATTATCCCCACTCAGGAAACTGAGGCACAGAGAGCTTAAGTAACCCGCCCAAGGTTGTACAGCCTGGATTCAAGTTCAGACTGCCTGAGGTTTTAAGCACTATAATGGTCTGCCCCCACCCTCCACTTTTTCCCCCTTCACCCGAGGACATTTTTTTCCATTGCTTTTAGAGAGAGAGGAAGGGAGGGAGAGAAACATTGATACAAGACAGAAGCATCCATTGGTTACCCCACTGTATGCGCCCAGACTGGGGACTGAACCCACAACCTAGGCAAGTGCCCTGACCAGAAATCGAACCTGCAACCTTTCAGTTAAGGGACACCGCACCAACCAACTGCTCCGACCAAAGCCTGAGCCTCAGGCTTTTCGACTTTTAGCTTTTATAGTTGACAAGCCTGAGGCTCACCGAGAGGACATGACTTATCGAAGGCCACACGGGTGCAGGGGTGTTGGTGGTGAAGGCCACGCAGCTCAGATCTTCCACCTCCAAGGCCAGGGCTGGTTCCCCTCCCCAACGCCCTCACTCCCTGATTAACAAACGCTGACTGGGAACCCTCTTCGCCAGAACCGCCTCCGCAGCTCCCCTGCCCAAAAGGCGAGTTAGACAGGAAACAGGCGGCTGCGACCCAGAGGGACTAACGAACGCGTCCAGAGGCAGCTGTGGGAGCGCCTGGATGGACGCTGCCCCACCCTGGAAACAAGGGAAGGCTCTGGCAGTCTGATCCTTGGGTCCGGTCTCTAAGTTCAAGTGGGAACTTTCCTAGGAGGACAGGGTGGAGCAGGGCGTCCCAGACTGAGGAAACAGCATGTGCGAAGGCCCGCAGCGTGACAGAGAATGTAAGGAAGAGTTCTCTTCAGTCCTGAGTGAAGGTGGAGACAGAAAGCTGAACAGGGAGGATCACGAAAGGCCCCTGAGGGAGTCAGGACACCGGAGCCCTGGCCACAAATCTCTCCCTGACACACAGAGTGACCTCAGTACTCCCATCTGTAGATGGGAGTGGGTTGGTGTCTAAGGATCCTGCCAACTTTCAACTGGTTGAGTCAGAATGGATTTGAACAGGAGGACAGTGTTAATGTAAGAGAGTAGGGAAGGGAAAGAAGGGCATTCTGGAAAGAGGGGCCAGCAGGAGAACTAAGTCCAGAGGAAAGCTCAGGGCAGGTGTTGAAAATGATAAGGAGAGGATGTGGCTGCAATAGAGGGTCCCAGGGATGGTGTAGACACAGGAAAGCATGTGAGAAAGTTGTATCAGTGGGGACTTTCCAGTTACAAGTGAAAGATAGGGGGAAAGGGGGATTATTGCTTTATATCACTGAGAAGACCCATGTTCTTCAGGTATGGCTGGATCCAGGTGCTCTGATTTCTTCACCATTGATTTCACTCTCAAGGAGGCTCTAGAACCTCATGGAGGCAAAAGTGGCCACCAGTAGCTCCAGGATCCATCACACAAACTACACTCCTGAAGGCAAAAATGATTCTCAAACCCTCCCAGGCCATTATCCTGGACCTTTTTCTTTCTCTCACATCAAATGTTGGTTCTGTCCTCAAATCTTGTCGAATCTATCTATAATAGAGATCTGGAATCTACCCACTTCTCCTCCCCTCCACTGATAACAGCCTGGTCCAAGTCATCCTCATCTTTGTATTTTATTTTTTTAATTTTATTTATTATTAAAGAGAGGGGAAGGGAGGGAGAGAGGCAGAGAAGCATCAACGAGCAAGAGAAACAACAATTGGTTGCCTCTAGCACACCCCAGCTGGGGACCCTGCCCACAACCCAGGCATGTGCCCCGACCAGAAATCGAACTTCGACCCTTTGGTTCATAGGCCGACAGCTCAATGCACTGAGCCACACCAGCCAGGGCCGTATTTTTATTTATTTATTTATTTATTTATTTATTTATTTATAATAATTATTTTATTATTGTTCAATTACAGTTATCTTCATTTTCCCCCAAAAACTCCCCCCACCACACCCCAGCCAAACCCACCTCCCTCCCTTGCTTCCACCCCCCTTGGTTTCATCCATGTGTCCTTTACAGTAGTTCCTGAAAACCCCCTCCCCTCTGGCTACTGTTAGATTGTCCTTAATTTCTATGTCTCTGGTTATATTTTGCTTGCTTTTTTCTTTTGTTGATTATGTTCCAGTTAAAGGTGAGATCACACGGTATTTGTCCCTCGCCTCCTGGCTATCTCACTTAGCATAATGCTCTCCAGTGTGTATTTTATTTTTTGATTTGAGGCATTGCATTCGTGCAGGTGAGAACACAACTGCATGTGTAAACCCAGCTCAGCGAACCTGCACGCACATGATGTAACCTCCACCCAGACGGAGACTCAGAACGCCGACAGCTCCCCAGCCGCCCTCGAACACCCTCCTAGTCAATAACCCCCTTAGCAATCCGTCCTCCTATGTGTCTGAGTCACCCTCACCTCTCACCTGGTTTAGGAAACTGGTTCCCAGCTGTCTCGAGCTTTCACTCTTGCTCTTTTCAGTTAATTCAGTCAACTGAGAGACCCTATGAAATGTCAGTACAGGATGTCCCTCCTCTGCCCGAAACCCACGGCTCCTGTTTCATTTGGCAAAAAAGCCAAAGATCTCACCATGGCTTGCAAAGTCCCACACAACCTGGCACCTCATCCCCTCCTCCCTGTCCTCTCTCCGCAGTGGCCCCTGCTCCGGCCGCACTGGCTTCCTTCAGTTCCTCACTCTTAGGCACGCTGGCACAGGGCCGTAGTCCTTGCTGTTCCTGTCACCTGAAGTCCTCATCCCCTCCTCACCCCCATGTCCTCATGGTTTACTCCATCACCTCCTTCAAGTCTGTGTTCAGGTTTTCCCTTCTGACATCTGCTCCCACCCAAGATGGAGTAATGGGGACTGGCTTTACTCTCCCACTTCAAACAACCAAGAAACAAAAAACAGGCAAAATATATAAAATGACAGTTTTTGAGATGCTGGGCATCAGGAATGAAGAATAGTGATTTTTGAGGTGAGCCCTACGATTACCCTGGTTGACAACCTGGAAAGAGCTTCCAGATCCTAGCTCAGGAACGGGAAGCCAGGTGGGGTCCAGCAGAGTCCCTGAGCTGAGGAAATGCAGCTGAGGGTCCAGGGAGACCAAGGAGAGCAGAGTGTGTGGACAGATCATCGGACAGGAGACAGCTGCCCAGAGAGTCCCAGAGATCCGCAGCAAATCGCCCTGGAGTATCAGACTCAGCTCTCATTGGCACTGTTGTGTGGCAAAACTATTCTGGGCTGGGAAAAAACAAGGGGAAAGATTAGAAACCAGTGCCCAGCACTCATAGAAGACGAAAATAGTGCCAAATAGGAAAAAAAGTGTCATTAATTCATGGCACGCTGGTTAGACTACAGTAGCCCCCGCTTATCCATGGAGGATCCATTTCAAGACCCACAGTGGGTGCCTGAAACTGCAACTAGTAATTGAACCCTATTATACACCATGTTTTCTCACATATGTACCTACCTTTTCACTTAAAGAAAGCACCGCATGTCTTCTCTTTGGCGTATCTGAATTGCCAGCATCGCCACTCTTGCACTTTGGGGCATTGTTAAGTAAAATAAGGTGACTTGAACACAAGCACTGTGATTCCGTGACAGTCGATCTGATACCCCAGATGGCTGCTGAGTGATTACTAGACAGGGGAGCATGTTCAGCACAGAGATGCTGGACAACGGGACGACTTGTGTCCCGGGAAGGACAGAGCAGGACAGCTTGAGATTTCCTCACACTGCTCAGAACAGCACACAATTTAAACCTTATAGATTGTTTATTTCTGGAATTTTCCATTTAATATTTCAGACCATGGTTGATCACTGGTAATGGAACCTGCAGAAAGCGAAACTATGGATAAGGGTGGGCTGCTGCGCTCAGGAAGGGTGTTTCTCACCATTGGCCAAGAATGAGCTCTCGGCAGAACCCTGCTCCGGACCCACCCAACAAATCATAAAAGCAACACGTGAAAGGATCAGATGGTTTCCAAGCAACCCAATTGAATCTCAGAGCAAAACTCAAAAAGATGTATAGAAGTATAAAAATATACAGCATCCAAAAAAGGTAAAACAAACATGTCTGGCATCCAAATAAAGATTATCAGCCACTGTCCTGACCAGATAGGTCAGTTGGTTGGGGCATCGTCCTGTACACCAAAAATGGGTGTGGGTCGGCCCCTGGTCAGGGCACACACCTAGGTCACGGGTTCAACCCCCAGCTGGGGTGCATACAGGAGGAAACTGATTGGTGTTTCTCTCTCACATCAATGTTTTTCTCTCCCTCTCTTAAATAAAAATATATATATTCTCAGGTGGAGATTAAAAACATATTTTATAAAAAAGATTACCAGCTACATGAAGAAGCAAGGAAACGAGGCCCATAATGAAGAAAAGGGTGAATCAACTGAAACTGACCAAGGCCTGACACAGAAGCCGTGGGTGGGGACAATAAAACAATTATCAAAACTATCCTATATGTTTGAAAGGCAAAGAGACACATGGAAGACATATATAAATCCAAATGAACTAGAAACGAAGAAAATGATGTCTGAAATGAAAAGTATGCTGGGATTAATGTCTACCTAAACACAGCAGAAAAAAAAAAGATTAGTGAATCTGAAGACAGCAAATAGACACTATCCAAAAATGGAACACACAGAGGAAAAAATGATTTTAGAAAAAACAAGAAGAGTATCAGAAGCTGTGGAACAACTTCAAGCAGCCTAATATATGTGTAACTGAAGTCCCCAAAAGAAATAAAATATTTGGGGAAAAAAGCTGAAAAGTTCCAAAACTGATGTAAACTATAAACTCACAGATCCAAGAAGCTTCACAAACCTCAAGCACAAGACACAGAAAGAAAATTCCCATTATGATCAAATTGCTCAAAACTGGTGACAAAGAGGAAAATATTTTTAAAAGGCTTGTTAAGTACAGAGGAACAAAAATATCTGGAGAAAATAGTTGAGCATCATCTTTTAACTTACTGAAATAAAAAAAGGTATCAACATAGAATTCTATACCCAGTTAAAATAGCTTTCAAAAAATGAAGTTGACATAAAGACGTTTTTAGACATATAAAAACTGAAAGAGTTACCCACCAGCAGATCTGCACTATAAGATGTGATCAGTGAAACCCTGTGGGCAGAAGGGAAACGACACCAGATGGAAACCTGGACCTACACACAGGACGAAGAGCACCCGAAATACCAACTACCTGCGCAAATACATGAGATTTCTTCTTATCATTTAAATGTCATTAACAGATCATTTACTGTTTAAACTCAAATAATAATATTCTGTCCAGTTTAACATTCACATAAGTAGGGCCACAACAGCATGGCGGTCCGAAGGAGAGAAACAGAAGTATAGTATCGTAAGGTTCTTACGCTACCATGAAGTGATACAGTACCACTTGACAATAGACTGTGGTAAGTCAGAGATACATGCTACAAATCCTGATGCAACCACAAAATAACAAAATGAAGAATTATAACTGATAAACCAACAAAGGAAGTAAAATGGAACAATAAAAAATACTCAATTAATTAAAAATGAGGCAGAAAGAGAAACAAAGAGCAGGTGGGACAAAGACAAAGCAAACAGCAAGGTGATGGGTTGAATCTAACCGTAGCACTGATCACATTAAATGTAAATGTTCTAAACACCCCCAGTTAAAAAGCAGAGATTGTCAGACTGGATTTTTTTTTGAAAGAACTAAATATGTGCCACCTACAAAAAAGCATACTTTAAATATAGAGACACCAGTTAAAAGCACAAGGATAGAGCCCTGACTGGTGTGGCTCAGTGGATTGAATGCCAGCCTGCAAACCAGAAGGTCACTAGTTCGATTCCCAGTCAGGGCACATGCCGGGGTTGTGGGCCAGGTCCCCAGCTGGGGGCATGCGAGAGGCAACCAATCTGTTTCTCTCCCTCTCTTTCCCCCTGTCTTTCTCCCTCCCTTCTCCTCTCTCTAAAAAAAAATAAAAAATATATAAAAAAAAATATAAAAGGATGGAAAAAGACAGACCACACTAACATAATCAAAAGAACATGGGAGTGGCTAGTTTAATATCAGACAAAGTTCATCTCAGAACAAAGAATCATGGAGTCAAATAACCAAGCCTGTAAAAATTTAAAATGTATTTTCCCCTAATGGCAGGGATTCGAAATCCCTGAAGCAAAAACTGATAGATCTGCAAGGAGAAATAAATCTACAATTATAGACTGAGATTTTAAATCTCAGTAGTTGAAAGGATAGAAAATCAAATGTCACCTTCTTAGTGCATCCTACGTGACCTTCAATTTTAATCACACCCCCTCACTCCCTACCCCTCTCGTGGGCACACAATACCTTGTAACAAAATGTTCATTTATGTAATTAATTTATTTGTATAATGCCTAGAACAGTGTCTGGTACTTAGAAGATTCTAAAAAAAAATACTTAAAAACATGATTGAAAAACTGTTCTTGCTGTTATTATGACGCATATTACGTGCCTCTGCATGGAGTCTTTCTCTGTTGTCACTTCAAGAGCTAGACCCCAATGAAGTCGACATTGGAGACCCAGAGTTCTAGAACATAAGGGCAAAAATCAAAGCAATCTAGAATGCTTGTGTAAGATGTATAGGATGTTAATATTCCAGAAAGTCGAAAGCCTACAATGTTGAATTCTGGGCTCTCTAAAGCCAGAAGATTAGAGTCAAGGACCAGAGCTGAGGAGGGATCTGAACCTGGAGGGTACTTGGCAGGGAGGGGCGTCAGGGTCAAACTGCACTTTTGTTATCCCACCTGCTGGTCCTGGGTGTCCCCAACTTTAGTGCCCACCGGGAGGCACACACGGCTTGCACAGCTCACTAACTCAGCTCAGCAAGGCAAAGGGACTGAGGAACTACTCACCCACGGCCTCAGGGGCTGTGGGAATGAGGGAAGTGAGGAGAGGGGGAGGGGGAAGGGAAACTGTATTTCTCCATTTTAATTCAGCTCCTGCTGACAGGGCCCCTTCTGGACTGTGGGCCCAGAAGGCCTTTCTGTCATGCAAGACTGGAGGTTGTCATTAGCAGAAGGAGCCACCACCACCTCCACGGGAATAAGGGGGAGAAGCCGCAGCAGCCTGAGGCCTGCCCATCATCCCCGGGACCCCATGGCCGCAGAGCGGGCTGGGGAGGCTGGGTCCCAGGGAGTGGGGAGATGCGCTGCATGAGACGAACAGGGTAACCTTCACCTCTCCGGCAATGCGGCCTCCTGGTGTGGGCCGGGTGTCCAGCAAGGCGGTCACACACACCTAATTGGCTGTCCTGCTTTGTTTTTATCTAGAGCCCTTATCACCCACTGAACCTCATGTCTTCTGTGTTGATCTTCTCATCCATTTCCGAAACCAGAGTGCGAGTCTGCGAGGACAGCCAACAGCTTCCACTGTGCGCACCGGACTTCAGCGGAGACGCGGGTTCAGTGAGTGTTTGGTCAGTGCTGTGGGTGGACCGCCTAGGCACTGGGGCTTATCCTGCCCTGTACACAAAGATGCTGTGCGCACTGGGCCACACCCTCTCTCCAGAACAAGTGCAGGCTGTTGGTTTTCTATCCAAAACTCACAGCCCTCCAACTCTGGCGCAGACACTTCCCAAGGACCACACACACACACACACACACACACACACACACACACACACACACTACCAGCCCCAAGCTCTGCAGTGACCACAAGTTTTCAGCTCTTGCTTGGGCACCACTCTACCCCTGGCCTGTTCCCAACACCATCTTTAACCCATCAGCTTTTATCCCCGGCCGGTGCTGGGAAAACCACAGAAAACAGCAAAACCAACACTCGTGTGCTCCTCCCAGAGGCACCAGGATAGTCTCAGCCCATCACCTGCACCGCCCCAGGCACAGGCCTGTCACCTGACACCCCTCGCACGGTGAGTGGGGGGCACTTTCTGAGCCTCTTTCCAACACCCTGCCATCGGCCTCTACAATAGCCCCAGACTGGCCCTCCGTTTAGGACCCAGGCCCTCAACCTTACTGGAACCACAGGCTACCTTTTTGAGGCTGGGTCAACTGCTGTTAAAACCCCTGGAAAAATGCACAAAGAGGCACGAATTATCAGGCCAATTCCCAGGGATTCTCCCTCCCTCCTGCCTGCCCCACTCCCCATCACCATCGGAGCCCGTATGCCCCCAATCCAGGAACCAGGCATTACACACCTGGGGTACAGGATGGGTGGCCGGGTCCCCTCTTTTTTGGACACTGCGGGCCCCCCCCCCCCATTCCTCAGACTGCTTCTGCAGTGCTTCGCGCTCCCACCCTTCTTAATTACTACCGCGCTGTTTATTTGGGCAAACCGCGCGCGCGCACGTGTGTGTCGGAGGGGGGTGCACTCCTCACACATGGGGCGCGGGGTTGGAGGGGGTGCTGGCTCCCTGCCCAACGGCGAGCCCCCTCCCCCAGCCCAGCCGCTGGAGGATTGTGAGCTCAAACAGATGGACCGAGCCGAAGGGGCGGGGGCGCGCTGATGGGTGCGAGACGGCAGCGCGGCGGCCGGGCCTCGCGGCGCCCTGACAAAGGCGGGGGCCGGGCGGTGCTGGGCGCCTTATCAGCGTTAGCAGACCGCTCCGCCGGGCGAGCGCCCGCGGCCCGCCATCGGGCTCACAAAAGCCCCAGGCCGGGCGGCGGGGGGGGTGGGGGGCGCGAAGATTAATTGCCCAATCAAGTTGTCGGCGCGGGGCGGGGGCGGGGCCGCGGCCCCGGGGGACGCGGGGCGGCGCATAATGAAGTGTGCAAAAAGTTAATTTACTCCGCGACTCGCTGCTCGCCACAATCAAAGGCAGGCAGCGGGGAGGGGAAGAGTAGGGAGTGTGCCCCCCGCCCCAGCTAGCGATCTGAGGATGGGAATGTGGGGACAAGAGGCACCCCCAAACACCGGAGGGGGCGGAGGTCTCCAGACGTACATGCACCTCCAACTTCCCGCCACCGAGTTCCCCCGCGGGTCCCGTCCAGGTTCCTCTCCACTCCTCTCCTGCACGCACAATGGTTGACATTTCTGGAGCGCTCACTCTGGGTCGGGCTCTGAGCCAAGCGTTTTCTGGTGTGATCTCCTTTGGTCGCAACCTAAGGAGGTAGGGCCAGTGAGCATCTCGCTTTGCAAAGGAGGTACTGGAGGAATAGAGGTGCTCAGGAAGTGCTCCAAGGTCACACACAGGACCCTCACGGGGCCTCCGGGCCTCAAATGGAAAATGGCAGGGTGAATGTATCAAAGACAGAACACTTCGGACAATGGGGAAGATGATTTTATTCAAACTTTTTCAGTAAGGGCAGCGCCCTGGATTCCCAGATCATAGTGTGTGGGGGGAGGCAGATTTATTTGCCTTAGACTTTCACAGGGAGGTGCAGACAGGTTAAGGTGGGGGAAATCAGCCTCTTGCAATCAGGGAAGGTCTCATCAGTCAGGGGAACAGGAAATATTTATCCTCAGTGCCTAGTTTCAGGTGGGACAAACAGTTCTAATCTCAGCCAGTCAACTGTGTGACAAAGAACAGGAAGAGGGAGGATTTGTCTGGCCTTATCAGCAGGTTCAGGCAGAAGGGGAAAAGTCACAGGCAAACCAGGGAGTCATCCCAGAGACTTACATGGGAGTCACGGAAAAGACAGACAGTATCTGAGTCACATGGGAAGGTGGATGTTTGGGGTCAGCCATTTCCCTGAAGACAAAATGGTAGAGGCATTCCAGAAAACAAAAAGTGAGGGGATTTCTTCACCGAAGCTGTTTTCCCAGGGGCCCTGGGCTCAGACCAAGGTTAACATTGTCGAAAGATCGGCTGATAGCACAGGTAGAGGCCCGAGTACCCTGAACCAGCAGCTTTATTGAGTGGCTTACAGTCACTGGCCAGTGAGGAGCTCGTTCACCCTCAGTAAATATAAATGCTGCTCAGTCACACCCCCTGAGGGTGTTACCTTGGGCAAGTCATTTCACATGGTCCCTAAAGTGGAAGCCATCTCAATGCCTTACAGGGTACTGTTGTCAGTGAGAGCAGAAACGGCCAGCACAAAGCAGGCATGTGGAGCATGGTGGGTGCTCAGTTCACATCAGCTATGAGAATTCATCTCCCTCCTCCAGCCCTGGAAAGTAACTCGGTCGGGATCTGAATTCAGGCCGAGTGGCTTCGGACACTGCGCACCCACCCACAGGTACACTGCCCAATCTCCATGTACTCATTCAGTCTTCCAGCACCAAACACATCCCAAACCCGTGCCCCAGGCACTGGGTGTCCTGACACGGAAAGGCACGGGCCTGCCCAAAAGTAAGGCAGCCCAAAAAAAGACAATGGCACAGAACCCACAGTGGCCCTGGGAGCTCAGAGGAAGCCAAGCCTGGGGTTAGGGACAGCTTTTGGGAGGCCTGGCAGCCATGTCCCAGATGCCCACAGGCCTGCTGACACAGAGTAGCACCTGCCCTGGTCCCCAGCCCCATCAGACTCCGGCCAAGGCCCATTTCCCAAGAAGCAGCTTCCAGGACAGGTTCACCCCCTGGCACTGACTAGTGGCTCCTGAGTCCTGGTTCTCTAACCCACTGCCCAGGTCTGTCCCGGGGCCCAAAGAGGACCAGGAACTTGAAGGTGACAAGAGCCAGGCTTGGGAGAAGGGGTAGGATCACAGCCAAACCAAGATTTATGGGCCCAATCATAATAATGAAAGAAAGAGAGAAAAAAGGGGCGCATGTTCGGCAATGCCCAGGGACCAGGACTGCTGCCCTATTACCAAAAATGTCGTCGCTCTCGACTCTGCAAATTAGCATAAAACATGCTGTTTTGCATTCGTTTGCATGTCATTTGCATGCTAATGACTTGACACCACAATGCACCCAGTCCCCTAAGCGGCTTCTGGTCCTTGCTTTTCTCCCAGCCCTGCCCATTGTCTTGCTTTGAGAAAACCAGGAGATCTAGGTTCTAGGCTAGGCTGAGCTACTCACTCATTATGGGGCCTGTTCCCTGCCCCTCTCTGAGTCTCAGTTTCCCTGACTGTGAGCCAAAGGAGACAAACTGAATAGGAGTTTTCATGTTATGCCCCAGTAGGCCCCTTGGGGCTACTGACATGGAGACAGGAGAGCAGGTGGGGCAGGCGCCCCCCTTCCATCCCCTCCTAACAGCTGGGATTCTGAGTAAAATTTCTCTTGAGCAATGCAAAGCTTCTCTGTTAAAAACAAAGACCCAAAAGTTTGCAAACAAATGGACCCAGTTACCCCCGCTGTCTTTGTAGTACAGTTCTCTAAAGACAGTAACAATCAGAGTTAAATTACCGCACTTACCATGGGACGGGCACTGTTCTAAGCACCAGATACACGTACTCAGTCTTCACACAACCCTTGAAATAGGTGCCATTAATATACCTCCCATATTATAAATGGTAAACGGAGGCACTGGAAGTAACTCAGCTAGGTTCAAACAGCCACTACACGGCAGAATGAAGGTTCAGATGGTCTGGCTCTTGAGTCCATACCGTGAGCTTAGTCAGGTCAACCCCCCTGGTACACATAAGGAAAGTGAGACCCACAGAGGGAGAGATGCTAAGCACAGCAGCTAATCTGGCACTTGAACTTTGCTTTCTACCCAAGCACCATGCTCTTTGCCACCTGGGGAAGGAGGGCTACCGAAGGGAGATAGGGGCTTGCCAGGGTGAAGGACGCCTTCTTCCCTGGCCACCACCATGGCCTGCTTCCTCCTTCTCAGCCGGCCAAGTCCCAGCTGGTGGACTTCAGGAAACAAGCCCCAGAACCGGCCAGAACGGCCTCCTAAATCAGGACAGCCAGCAGGCTGGTGCGAACACCAGGTGTGGGGTCAGAGCCAGCACACAATGCCCTGCGCCGCTGTGCAGGTGGAGGCACTGCTGAGGGGGATCCACTGCAGGGGGGCTGGGGGCCTTTATCTCCACCGAGGCAGGCAGTGCCAGGCCAGCAGGTGCTCAGCCCCAGCCCCTCGGGGGTCTGGCTGGGAAACCCCCAGATGCAGGGATGCCTGGCCTCCCAGAGGGATGCCCAATGGTGTGGGGGGAGCAGCTTGTCATCTCTCCTCTCTATTCAGTGCCCCTCAGTGGCACCCCGGCCTTTCCCAAGGCCCCTCCCTCCTGCCAACTTTCCCCACTGAACTGCTCCCTCTTGCCCTGCTCCAGCCACCGTGGCATCCTCTCAGCTCCTCCCACATCCCAGACTCAGTCCTGCCTCTGCACCTTTGCACTTGCTGGGTCCTCCACTGGGGACACCCTGCTTGGCCCCTTCACACCCTTCAGGTCTCAGCTCGGGTCACTTCCTCAGAGAGGCCCTCCCTGACCATCCCATCTGAAGTTAACCCCCATTCCCTCCCCTTCTGAATTTATCTTGTTTATTTACAAGATAGTGTCTCCTCACTTAGTGCCTGTCTCCACCACTGGAGTCAGGACCGTGTCTGTCTTACAGAAATGTAGTTCTCAATAAACACTTGTTGGAGGAAAGAAACAAAGGGAGACAACACCTATTGGTGATTTCTTTGCCTAATGTCTGTCTCTCTCCTCCCCTCCCCAGCCCTAAAACGGCAGCTCCACATTCACCACTGCAATCCCAAAGGCTAGCACAGGGCCTGGCGCACAGTAGGTACTCAATAAACATTTGTTGCATAAAGGAGCCAAGTGTACAAGATCTCCGCACTGGGAGTCAGGAGACCGGGGTCCCTTCCCAGCAGTGTCCCTGATGGTGCACAGGACCCTGGGCAAGTTCCCGGAGGGAACTTCAGCTTCCTCATATGAAAACCTGACTTTGGGATCGCTGGCCCCTTCACCTGGACCGTGGAGTCCCAGTGTGGCCCATCCTCACTCATTCCCCAGGGAAGGCAAATGGGGCAGCTGCCAGGAGGCAAAGGGCAGGCATGCCTGGGCTCCAGTCAGGAGGTAGCTACCACTCTGTCCCTCTCTGACTCCCCCTTTCTTCATTTGCAAAAGGGTCACAGAAGCTTCGAGGACTACATGAGACGCTCGAAGGGACAGTGTTGTGCAGATGTGACACGCCAGACCCATTAGGTGTCCTCGTCAGCAAAGCAGTCACAACGCAGCACATTCTGTGTTTCTGCAAAAGGGGCTGCCGGCCACACGGACCTCAAGGGACAGTTGTGAGGATTCAAATGAAAAAATGTGTGTATGTACCGGACACATAGTAGGGGCTTTATGACCACAGGACATTAACTGCTTCTGTGGCTGATCCTAACTGATGATGGGTTTTCCAAATAATCAGAGCACAGCAGAGACCCAGGGTGAGGGTGGGCAAGGTTTGAGTTCAGTGTCAAGGTGGGCTGGGGAGGATGTGGCTCGAGGGGCAGGCCACGATGAGGTCAGGCAGCCCTGAGGGCGGGATGAGGATGCAGCCTTTTATCAGGAGAGCAATGGGAGCTACACAACGGTTTTAAGCAGGGAAGTAAAATGATCCAATCCAAGTTTCAAAATAATCTGGCTGCCAAGTTGCCAGGTATGGCTGGCATTGCTGGAGGTTTCCCATGTCCATTATCTCCCTTCCCCTCAGTATTAGAAGACCCAGATGTAGCTGGGCACATGGACACCCAGAATAAAAACTACGTTCTCTGGCCTCTCCAAGTTATGTGTGGCCCCGTGTCTCCATTCCAGCCAAGAGGAGGTTAAGTAGAGTGCAGTTTCTAGGAGAAGTCCTTAAAGAGAGGGGACATTCTTTGCCACTTCCTCCTCCCCTCTGGATGGAATATGGACATGATGGCTGGAGGGCGAGCAGCTATTTTGGACCATGAGGTGTTGAAGAGGATGGAACAGCAAAACAGAAGCCTAGGACCCTGGGGATCAAGTAACCACCTTGCTGGCCTAGGACTGCCTGCCTCCAGACTGGTTATAACAAAGAAAAATCAGTATTTGTCTCATTTAACTCATTCTTCTTCTGGGCTCACTGCCACTCACAGCCAACTCCAAAACAAAGAGATGCGGTTGGTACAGATGATCCTGGGGTTTTGTGGCCCACCTTGAGGTGTGAGGGCAGAGGACTCTCCTGGGACTTCTTCCTGCTCACACTGGCCCTGAAGCTGCTGGCCTTCACCACCCAGCTCTGCCCAATGAGGGCACAGCCCAGGTTGGTCCAATTGGCTGGCATCCCTGGCTGGGCCAAGCTGTGACAGGTGCAAAGTACACGGGAGCCTGAGACCAGGGCTCCTGCTGCTGCCTTTGCAGCTCTGAGAGGCAGAGCAGAGAGGGTGGTGGACAATGTCAGGATGGCACTATCCATTCTTCTGGGCCACCTCCAGTCCCTCCTCACCCACCCTCCGTGTGGCACCCAAGAGAGCTGCTGATCTCACAGATCCCATGCCAGTGCCCTTCTGCAGCCCCCCAGGACCCTCGAACGGACACCCAGTCCCCTCTCCGGCCCACTAGGTCCTGTGGGGTGGGGCTGGTTCTTCGGTACCCAGCTGTGAGCACACCCACGAGCGCCGATTCCAGCTCTTATGAGCTCCGTGACTTCGGACAACTCGCTGGAGCATTTTGGGCTTTCATTTCCCCATCTGTGAAATGGAGATGACTGTAACAACTACTCACTGTTGTCATGCAGCTTCAAGGAGCCCACGTGGAGGTTCCACTTTTTTACCGCTACATAACAAACCACCCCAACACACAGTGCTACTAACGAGTCCCGTAGGCTCGCAGATTCCTACGGGCCGGGAATTCAGACAGAGCACGCTGGCGATGGCCTCCTTCTGTTCTACACCATCCAGGGCCTCAGCTGAAAAGTTAAGGCTGGGGGGTAGAGTCATCTGGAGACATCTTCCCTTGCACATCTGGCAGTCAGGACGAGTTCGGCTGAGACTGTCGGCCAAAACACATATCTGTAGCCTCTCCTTGGAGCCTGGGCTTCCTCACAGCGTGGCAGCCAGATTCCAAGGGTGAGTGGCCCCGGAGACCCAAGCACAGGTGGCTTGGCCACTTCTAACTCTCAGAAGTCACACGATGTCACTTCTGCCTCATTTTATTCTTGGAAGCAATCTCTGGAGGCGACATAAATCCTATCTCTTGACGGAAGGAGCGCCAAGGAATTGGGAGCCATACTTTAAAATGGCTTGAACAATGCCTGGTTCATCACAACACTCATGAAGTGTTCGCTGGGAGAAGAAGTAATAGTATAATAGTAACCGGGTTCAATCCTGTAGCTGCTGAAACAGACATGTGAGGCGACGCTGGCCATAATGTGGTTAATGGAGGAGGCACGAGGGTAGGTCTCTGCGACCTGACATCCCCACTACCCTCTAAGAGGCACTGAAAGATAGAACTTGTGTAACAAAAGCTGATATGTCTTGAGTGCTTACTAGATGCCAGTCACCAAGCCAAGTACTTTCTATGCTGGATCTTATATAATCCATACAGTAATCCAAGAGGCAGGCCCTATCATTGTGCCCATTTATTGACAAGGAGCCAGAGGCTCAGAGAGGCAAAGGATCTTGCCCTAGGCCACACAGCTAGGAAGAGGCACAGCCAGGATTAGAACCTGAGCAGTGGGTTTCAGAGCTGGTCCTCACTTCCTAAGACTCAGCTGGGCAATAGCCAGCCTGCCAGGTGGAACAGGACGTCCTGACTGTTTGGTGACAGACAGGGAGGGCTTGTGCTGCAAGATGGAGAGCCAGGACCAGGAGGTGTGTCAGCTGCAAGCCCACAGTCACAGGCTGGGGAATGGGGCCAAGCCCTCCGTCTGGTGGGATGGGGGAGGGAGGGAGTGAAGAGAACCCACAGAGCAAGGCTGAGCGCCCCCTCCAGAGGCAGCTAAGCACTGAGGGATGGAGACAAAGCCTGGTCACCAGTCACCTTGAACTGAGCTCCAGGATCACAGAGGGGCCTGACCTCTGCTCCTTGGAGCCCCCACCAGGCGGTCCCTGCTCCCCCACTGGGAGCAGGGCTAGCAGCCTGTTATCAGCAAGCTGGAGGCCTCAGCTGTAGGGGG
The DNA here is from genome assembly GCA_028533065.1 of Trachops cirrhosus. NCBI lineage: Eukaryota > Metazoa > Chordata > Mammalia > Chiroptera > Phyllostomidae > Trachops > Trachops cirrhosus. Next base: position 72,469,312 of record CM052547.1, read on the forward strand.
AGGAGCAGGAAGACAGAGCAAGGAGCACCAATGCTTATAACAGCCAGGAAGGGTCATGGAGGGTACTCCCAACAGCTCCGGGTCCACAACGGCAACCAGCAAGCTCACTTGCAGGCGCTGGGGCGGCAGTTCTCCCTGGCACCCTCTGCCCCTGACTTTTCTGCTGTTACTCTCTACCACTCCCTTTCCCTTCCCTCCTCCTCCCTTCCACCACTTCCCTCCTTCCATTTCTCTCCTCCTTCCTTCTGCCTTCCTTCCATTCCTTCCCCATTATGAAGTCTCACAGGGAGAAGCTGCATTCCCCAAGCGCAGGAGAACCCTGGTCAGGGCCATGGACTTCATAAAATGAAACATGCTCTCTAAGCCATTGTAAAACCAGGCCCAACAATGTCATGAGTCTGTGATGAGTTCCTTTGACTCTTAGACCTCACAGGGGTGTCAGCTCCTCTGTGCCCAGAGTGACAGGGTATCTCCCGGAGCACGCGCATCTCCTCAGTGTCACTGGGAGGCAGCTCCATGGGGCACTGGATTACGAGCCGGATCACCTTGGACTCACGGCTAAGCCTCTCTGAGCCCTGGTTTTCTTGGCTGAAACACCTTTCCGGATTGAGCGGAAGGTTAAGACCAACGACACACAGTTGCACTCAGTCACAGGAGGGCTTCTGCCTTGCCCAGTCCTTTGCTGGCACAGGCCTCTGACCTTTCTCCTAGGCCAGTGGGGCAGAGCCAACTCTCAGCTGATGTTGGCAAGCGGCTGGGAGGGTGGACAGGCAGGCTGTCAGGGCCGGCCTGGTGCCCAGAGAACCTTCTGTGCCACTGTTCCTCGGCCAGGCAGGCCCAGCCCACCGGCTACTTCCCGTGCCCCTGGCAGGACAGGGCTGCAGGCCCCTCCTCTCCTGCATCGCGCTCAGCTGACCACGGTGGCCGCCCTCCTCCCCGCAGGCCCTGGAAACAGAAGTCTCCAATATAAATGCAAATTCACTGCAGTCCCCAGTCTCAGGCTGGCAGCTCCAGCCTGTGCTGCAGGCTGGGGACTTGAGCTGACACTGGTCCAGAGGAGATAAGGCGTTTCTGAGCCACCCCCACCCTAGGTCCCGCCCACTCCTCAGCCTGTCAGCTCCACAAAGGCCCCAGGGAGTCCCAGCTCTTCCTCTTTGCTGCCCCATAAGGCCTGTCATCAGCCTGCAAAGTCCCCCTTGCTGCAATCACAGAGGGCCAAAATCCTCATATAATGATGATACTCTACCCTCCTACCTTCCCAGGCTGGCAGGTACAAAGCCAGGAGGCAGGCTAGAGAAAGAGCAGGTGACCTGGAGGCTAATCTCTACCACTGTCCTCCAGCAGGCTCAGGGACGCCACTGGACCAGAGAACTCCTTTGTGTGAATTAGAAATAGGCACCCCTTCCTCCTGGAGCAAGGCAGCCCCCCAGGAGGACGCAAGGCAGCCTCTTAGTCCCAGGCCCAGCGCAACTTGCACAGCTATAAGCCACAGCTCTTGGCAGGGCCAGTCTCCTCTCCAGGCCAGGGAACCGCTTAGAGAGACTTCCAAGTGTTGCACACCCTTCTGCTCAGGCTGAGAACACAGAGCCCCTGGAGGGGGCAGGGCAGCCCCGAGGGTAAGATTCTTCTGACTCACGTCTTTTTTGTAAATATATTTTATTGATTATGCTATTACAGTTGTCCCATTTCCCCCCTTCACTCCCCTCCACATAGTTCATGTCCATGTGTCATAAGTTCTTTAGCTTCTACATTTCCCATACTATTCTTGCCCTCCCCCTGTCTATGTTCTA